>CM033756.1:7216151-7576385 GCA_019671005.1 Hibiscus mutabilis
AATGACAATATATATATATATATATATATATATATATATGAAGATCAATCTATGTATATATAAAAACGACTGATCTCTGCAATAATTTAGAGCTTTTTCGACGTGATTATATCTAAAATCCTTTGTTTTGGAGTTCTTTTTTTTTAAATGTGAAAGAAGAAGAGAGGAGAGCTGGCGGGTTGGTACTTTAAGCTAATTTCCAAACAAAAACACAGAGCTGGCGGTTTATTTTAATTTATTTATAGTAATTAATTAAGTATTTTTTAATGCAGCATGCTTCTACTGTAGGATCAAATGTTTACGCCAAAGCGCATCATAAGGGCGTGTAATACACAATGCATTTGCCCTTGCGGTTGATAAAAAGGGAAAGTGATGTATTTTTATAAACAAATTTCCTTTTTTGCTTAGTTTTTCTATATTAAATATTTTTACTAATACATAGAAAATAATATAAATATGGTGTATTATTATCTTAATATATATAATATTTACGTTAAGTAAGATTTATAACATTTCATTGTTATTTTAATAAAATTTCCGTATATATAAGGTTACTTTAAGTACAAGGGTAAATTACATAAATATTCACCGATCATTTACGTTTTTTTTTAAGATGTTTTTTTTTTAAATTTGAATAGTCTAAAGGTAAACATCATTCGCTTTTCCACTGCAATCATTTGTTGGGTTCAATTATTTTTAAAATTTTATGTGCTTTTTAAAAATACATACAATAATATTGTGAATCTCTGAAAATGTATTAAAAAAATTAATTATAGATATTATATGTTAAAAAATATAAAATTTTAAAAATTCAATTGTCATTCGTCAAAATTTTATAACCATGACTATATTTATTTTTTCAATTTTCGTAAAATACAAATATCAATTTTTGATAAATTAAAGTTGAACAATCGACTTCTCAAGTAAAAAAAATAGATTTAGACCTAGAAAATTCCACATGTTGTATTAAAATAAATTTTATTAGAATTACCTTTTAGAGCTAAAGTAACATTTACTCCACGAACTTGATAATTTTTTTGAACCAAGTCCCTGAATTTTTAGACCCATATTAATCTCAAAACTTGACAACTTTCCAAATTTGATCCTCGGACATAATTCTGTGTTAAAGTGTTGTTGCATGGCCCTATGATATTATTCCACATTGTCACGCAGAATTTTTTTAAACACATCATTTTTTTTTAAGTGATGACAAGATATAATCTCAAAAATTCATGTCACCACACCTTACTGGATTTCAAGTTTGGTTGACCAAATTTGAAAAGCTGCCAATTTTTTATATTAATATGTGAAAAAAATTCAGGGACCATCTTAGAAATGTTGTCAAATTCAGGGTCTAAATATTGGTTTATCCCTTACTCTCAAACACTAAATAATGAGCCAATTGCATATGATAGCACGCGAGACAAAAGCGCGTGGCAACGATCTTTCTCCCAGGTTCCAACATGCATGTTGCTTTCAGGATCGAAGTATGTACGACGACTACGAGGCTTCTATTGGCTTTGAGGAAGAAATGACACAAATACCCTTACTATTTATTTATTTTGCAAGTGGCATGTTTGGTAGGCATACTTACCGGGTAAGTTCTATGGTAAGACATCCTTAGGTGCATCTAAAATAAGATGGATTTATACAAATTTTTATCATTTTAGTAAGAATTTAGGTTATAATATAAGAATTTGTATAATTACACAAATTCTTGACTAAGACAAAATCTACATAAATTCTTACCCAGTTGATAAGAATTTATGTAGTTACATAAAATTTTACCCAATTAGTAAGAATTTTAGTTCTACCTAATTATTACCTAGTCATACATAAATTCTTATCATTTTAGTAAGAATTTATGTAAGGCCGTATTTTAACCTCACCCTAAAGTGCCTCACCTTAGTATTTCCCATACTTACTTTGTACACGTCATCTTGACCATGATCGGTAGTGGTAGGTATTTTAGGTAACTTATTTTTATATATTGGCAATTTCTTATCAATTTCTTATATATTTTTATAGCCACCGTTATTCGATCATTATCTGATTAATTTGAATTGAGTACTGTAAAAACTTATTATAAGATAACCCCTTTCCAACTTAATTTACTCAATTCACAACATCATGATTCGAACTATTGATTAAGATGTCATGTTTGGTAGTTGATAGACATTCTCATTGTCTCACCGGCCAAAATATTGTTTTTATATGACATATTTGGTTAACGTAAATACTAATAGTTCAACCTCAACAGATTACTAAACTTGTCATTAATAATGGGAAATGTCAGTGATGAGTACCCGAAAAATGAGATGTTCGTCTCAATCAAAAGCGATGCCCTCGTCTTCGTCGTCAAGCTCCATGTCTCCAGGATCATTTCCGCCCATCAAGGAGAGAAAAAGCAGAACCGCAACTAGCTGCGACGCTAAGAAATATCTTGCCCTCCGCTTAAACGTTTTCTCTCCCTCTGTTTTCTCCCTCTTTGGCTGGCTCTTCGGTTTTGAACCTAATCGGGGACAAAACGAAACCATGTTTGTTTCGGATGTCAAGCATAAGCTTTATAATTGTCAATTGTAGGCCAGAATAGGATTTCAACATCAGAATGCAACGTAAAACATCGCAATTAAGGAGATGATTTTAAAGATAATGAAGACCACGACAGGATAAATGACAAAAGAAGGTGCTTTTGTGGTAACTTACTCCAATTTGAGGGACCTCTTTTTGGAGTTGATGATGAAGGGGCAGACTGAAATCTTGGACCAGGAGATGATGAATCGGATTCGATCAACTCCGTTTTATGTTTTTCAGCGTACCTGACAATGTTACCATGCTCCAAGAGTTTGCATCGAAGCCCTGATGTTTCCTAGTAGTGAAAAATTGCAAAAGAACATGTTTTAAATAACTTCAAGGGGGGAAAGTTCTGTATTATAGAAGCTGTAATACTGGACTTCTTTCCATTCATACCAAGCATCTTCAATATTTTAATTTGAATTATTCCATGATTTCAACTTATGTTTGTTTTCCTTTCAAGAGGAAGTATCTTTACCAGAAACTAACTCGAAATTATAAAAAAAACCCAGAAAGCTTAAAGTCGAATCATTGCTATCGCATTATGATGACAGTTTAGCAAAGCAAGACAAAAACAATCCTAGAATAATAATTTCTGCCTTCGGGTTAAAGCAGCTGCAGTTATTACAGTATACACCATCGGGCATCAGGTACAATTTACCTGTTCTTAGAAGAACCTACCAAATTGCTCATAATTAACATGAAAGATATTAAATGATCCTTATATTCGACAAAAATGATTCATTTTAAGAACATCTGCCATGCAATTTGAAGGAATCCATCTTTCTTGTGGTTCAAGTTTCCTTTCAGATAATTGAATGTTAAACAGATACGAGTACTCCTCGGATTAGTTCACACAAGATATTTGGCTCCAAGTGTGAGAATTGTAATGATTTAAATCAACCATGTAACTACCTTAAATCATCTTCTGGATCTAACAGCTAGAATAAAATAGTATAGCTCCTAAGGTAACTCACTGGTAATGCATGAAGGGTGACTAGAACATGTCCGAGAAAAGTTGCATCCAAACTTGAAGGCCTGCAAACATGTCATAATCCAGTTGTCTACATCATCATCAGGTTTAAGTAAAACGCTATTCCATTTGAGAAACCACTCCATTAAAATGGAAAACAGGTTTTAATATCTACTACGCCAGGGTACCAATAGGAATTACCTATCATCAAAGAGGAAGTTCTGGTCTCCTAACCTAGTAGATAGAGCACCATAAGCAATATTCACTCTCTTGTAAATCTGCCCACAGAATAAAGAAGTGCAATTTTGAAAATCTCGTAGCGATCCTCAACACACACACACACACATCAATATAAGAAAGTACACCGGTAGAGTTTCTTCGTAGTACAAATGCAAGTGCTGCATGACTTAAATATGAGTATGCAGATTCATGCAAGATAGAGAAAAGATGGAAAAATCAAAGGTAAATGTGAGACCTCATCCTCTCTCTGTCCGGCATTGTCTTTAGTAATTCCAAGACGCTGTTTAACACTATATACTTGCTTTAGCAATAGAACTTTTCCCATTGGCCATGAAAGATCAGAATAATAAATCTTGTATGCCGACTCTCCATCAGAACCAACCCATAGTTCATACATCATTGCATCAGCTAATCAAGAGCTAATCATTGCTTTCATCGCTACCCAATCCGGTACAGATTGGAATTCAGAGTCCAGATCAACGACACCATCTCGCTTTAAATTCTCAATCACCCCACCATTCTCGTTATTGTAGGCAACATAAGTACCGGATTCAACATAAGGAATTTGATCTGACACAGAAATTTTAAAAAAATGCATCATACAAGTTTGCATATGATAAACACAATTTACATACAATAGGACATTAGAATATAATAGCTATAAGTAGGGGTGATATCTCAAAATGAGGGACTTCAACCAATTATTTAAACGGTTAAAACTACACCAACACAACC
Organism: Hibiscus mutabilis; assembly: GCA_019671005.1. NCBI lineage: Eukaryota > Viridiplantae > Streptophyta > Magnoliopsida > Malvales > Malvaceae > Hibiscus > Hibiscus mutabilis. The sequence goes on from CM033756.1 coordinate 7,220,674, forward strand.
ATTTCCCATCGTGTGAAATTGACTGTCATATTCCACCGATATGCAGCATCACCAGGGTTCATGTCTGCATCCAGATGAAAATTTACAGTAGTGAATCAATGCACTCAATTCAACCTCCTCAAACCCCAATCTAGATTAACAAGAACAACCCCTGAAAGGAGGGAGAGGAAAAGCGGAAAGAAATCAAATTTTGAATGTGCTTGGCATGAAAGAAAAGTAAAGGGAAAGAAAAGGAGATGGGGGAGATGTGAATCAGTTCAAAATATGTTATTTTTTTCTTTCGAAATTTAATTTTCTTTCCTCCCATTTTTCAACTCAACCAAACCAAGCAATGAATGGAAAGAAAATTGCATTTTATTTCAACTTTTCCACCCTACTTACCAAGAACACTAATGGGAATAAAAAATTACTTTTCGATCTTTCCATTTTTCTACCCCTACTTTTCCATCCTTCTAATTTTCTTTCTATCCTACCAAGCAAAGCCTTATTCATAAATTACATTGTATAAGCAAGAAAGCTCAGAGAATTGAACTATATATAAGCAGTCCTAATATATAAATAACTGAAGATAAGCAATGCTGAAGCACCCAACATTAAATTTAGCTTAGCATCCAATTTTTAATCAAATTGACAAATAAAGAAGAGAAATTAAGATAAAATAAACCCAATTGATCGCGGAAGAGCAAAGGAAAACCTGAATCGGGGAAGATGGAATTGAAAGACGAACAAAAGGGGAAGTGGGCAAGCTTGAGGTAAATGAAAAGGGGCAAACAAAGAGGGCAAGCAGTTGGGAGATCAAAGCAAGGCTTTGTTGTGACCAGCGTGAACTCTTCCGATTTTATTTCGCCAACTTGCGCCATTTTCTTTCTTTTTCACTTCACTTGCAGCTTTATCTCTGTAATCAGCTCTGTGATGGTAGGGTTTTGATGGGTTTTTTTTTGTTCTTTTAGAAGTTAGGGTTTTTCAATAGATTTGTGGGGGGTTGTTTTATTTATTTATTTCATTTTTGAATGTCTGTATTTTTTAATATATATATTTTTATAAATTTATATATTCTAATAATTTTATAATTTTTGTAATTTTTAAATTATTATATTTGGTTTTTTATATTTTTAATTATATAAATATTTTTTGAATATGTATATTGTTAAAAAATATTTTTAATATTTATTTCTTAAAAAAATAGATTTTATTTTTTAAATAAAGGGGAAGATTAATGTCGTTAGAAATTAAATAAAAATCTATATAATATAATTTATACCGTTAATAAATAATTAATTAAACTTCTGACTTTATGAGTTATAAAAAGGCTTAAATGAAAAATAAGTGTCCAAAGTATAATTTTTTGAACTTTAGGTGCCTAAAGTATTTTTTTGTACAAATAAGTGCCTAAAATTTCTAAAGTTATAATTTTAGGTATTCGACTGTTTAAAAAATTATTATCCATTTAAAACGTAACATGTGACAGAAATATTGATTTTTTTAATTATTTTAAAAAAATTAAAATTTATTTTTTAAAAAAATCTCAAAATGTTCAAAAATATTCAAATCAGTCCCTAAATCCATAAAAATAACAAAACACCAAATCTTCATCGCTGCTGCCGCCGGCCGCCGGCATCGACCTCGCTCTTTCGATCGCTGGACTCAGCCGACCATTTTTCCTCACTCGCCGTCGCTAGAAATCGGCGAACGGTATGTCAATCGAACGGTTATTTTACTTTCGACGTTCAATGTTTGGTTGGCACACCGTTAGTCGGTATTTGGCGACGGCAAGTGAGGGAAAATGGTCAGCTGAGTCCAACGACCGAAAGGGTAGGGTAGGCGACGGCGGCAACGATAGGGATTTGGGGAATATTTTAGATTAAGATTTTGTTGTAAAATTTTAAATTATCAAAAACAAAAAATAATTAAAAGAAATTAAAAATAAAAAATAACACGTGTCGAATTTTTATTGGTTAATGGTTTTTTAACGGTAGTTAACTACCAGGCACCTAAAATTATAACTTTTGAAACTTTAGACACCTATTTTTACAAAAAATACTTTAAGCACATAAAATTCAAAAAATGTATACTTTAGGCACCTATTTTTCATTTAAACCTTATAAAAATACCAACTCAATTACGACATGACTACCAAATATTATTTTAAATGATATGTTCATTTTTCGTATTTTTCTATAATCTATAATGAGATGAAAAGTTATAATGAGATGAAACATTAGATCTTTAGTTAAAGTTAAAAGTTTGATTTTAATATTGCCAATGGAATAAATTGAGTTGGAAGAATTGTCTCACAAAGAACCTTTACACTACTTGATCCGAATTAATCACTTAATAAATTAAATACCAATGATTATATATATAAAAAAATTATAACAACTTGACATACATCATCTATGCTTAAAGAATGTCAAATATGATTATCGAATTAAGCAAAATATGAAGTGTAGTAAAAATTATAGAACTTAGTTTTAGTACAAGTGAATCCATGCGTAGTATTTGTATCTAGAATTTCAACATATCACACATAATTAGCAAGGGTGCCTTCTGGGGATTTTGACTAATTGGGTAACTACTGCATGACAAACATGGCAAGAATCAAACATTAATGATCCACAAATCCATTGGTGAGATTTGGACAGTAACAAAAAACAATCCTTAAAAGAAATGTCATCCTCACTCTCAGGATGTGATTCGGATTCTAATCCTTCGCTTTCTTTCTTGAAAAACTCGAATTCCCGGAGGAGCTTTGTTGCATTCTCATCTTGGATCTTCATATCCTGATGCATTGATAATCTTCTTCAACTTCTCCCGCTGCCTGTTAAAACTGGGAAAAAATGGATCATGGGAGTTCTGGCAACTCTCTTTGCGACTATTTTACTCAAACTCAAATGCTTCACATATATAATGCTTCACATATGAACCTTTCGTTCTTCTGCTTAGCAAAGCAGCTCAGCTCAAAGTGACCTTGCTGTGGACTCTACAAGGTCCATTTCATATTCCGCTCTTTCATTTGTCCAGCTCTGCAAAGGGGAAAAAGTAGCAGCCATTGCAGAGAACCAAAATTAAAAGTTGAACTTGAACAAATTTTTTGTTCAGTTATCATGCTTTTTCGGTTTTCAGGATAATTAAACCAAAATATATATCACCCGGAGGAAACCGGAACGTACCCCTACGGATGATGGGTATTCGCATATCATTATAGATTCTTTCTTTGTGTGGCTCTTTACTCCTGGAAGGCGCTGCCACAGTTCTTCGGTAACAAATGGCATAAATGGATGAAGCAAACGCAGGCCAATTTCCAGACAAGTCCAAAGAGCATCTTGTGCAAATTTCCTTTCAGAGGAAAAGGTTGTATTATCACCAGCGAAGTATGGCTTAATAGCCTCAATGAAAATGTCGCAGAACTGATACTGCCACCAAGAATACACACTGGTGGTAGCATCAGAAAATTCATATGAATTTAATGACAATACAGTTCCCGGAATGTTTCTTCCTAGCTTCTCCCAGAGCCTGTTCCTCATCTCTGGCAACTATCCAGTGATCATTGTAAGCACCAAGTTCCTTCTGTTCATCATCTTCCAATGTAACATACCATGCAGGAATACGGTGACCCCACCAAAGCTGCCTTGAAATACACCAATCGCGGATGTTGTCAAGCCACCTGCAACATTTGAAACCAGGACAGCATGAGATAAATACGACAGAATATACTAACAGAGTCATAAATGGATACCAACAAGACTTGTTAACCTAAAACTTGTAAAAGCAATGACTCCCTACTTCCCTTCATCTTTTCTTCTTTTTTTCTAATTAAAAAGTTCAGGCTTTTGCTTAATCAGATGGCAGCAATCTAGGTCAAAATGAGAATCTGACAACACCAAACATTAAAAATAGTCGCATTACTAGAGCAAGATCATTATTCTACAACATATTGGCAGGAAGTAAAAGAAAACGAGTACCTTTTCCATTCTGCAGTATACTGCTTTGGAATGAACTCTAGCTTCCCGTTTTGATCATCCATAGCTGCATCAAGAGACTGCTTTGCCATGCTACTGCAGCTAACATACCACTGGGGCTTTATCATTGGCTCAATAACATCATTGCTTCTTGAACAAAGGCCAAGGCGCATCTCATTGTTTTGAGCTCCTCTATACAATTTCTAATGATGAACAAATAAGTTAATGAATTAAATATCATGCATGGATGAAAATAGAAATTACCTAATGCAAAAAATAATCCATATAAAAGTGCAAAATGCAAAAATTGGTCAACAACTGAAAGAATTTTCATGCAAAATCAGGATGCAATCATTATTGCCCTCCCTTCTAGCACTTTCTTTCTAGGAATCTTAGTTACGCTTAGTTATTTATTTTTGATGATGCCAGGGATTAACCATATATTTGATCCTAAGTAGAGCACAATTATGAAATATCATCACATGTGGATCCAGCATGGTAGGAAAAGATCCTGAAGTTTGGGGTAGAGCATTGAGCTTTTAAACCACCAAATGGAGGCAGGGATTAACCATGTATGTGATCCTAAGTAGAGCGTAATTATGAAATATCATCACGTGGATCCAGCATGTTAGGAAAAGACATTGAAGTTTGGGGTAGAGTATTGGGATTTTAAACCACCAAGTTTAATTCTTGCCACACACACATACATGGAGTACAAGGGGGGCGAGACACACCAATAATCAATAAATTTAACTTTCAATACCACAGCAGCAAAGAAAATTACAAAATAAAAATTTGCATGATCTCACTTTGAAAGATCAGTCTTGCTAGATGCATATCAACAAAAAAAAAATACCTTCTTCTGCAGTGCATCAATCACAGCCTCACGAGCCTTAAACCGTGGCATTCCAGCAAATTCTGCTCCACCATTGCTATTTATTTTCCCATCATCAGTGAAAATGTTAATAAATTCAAGATTATGGCGCTTGCCCACCTCAAAATCATTTGGATCATGAGCTGGAGTTATCTGTGCAACATTGAAGCAATTGCAAGAAATATAAACAAAACAAGGAGAGAAAGGCAGTCACAGCATCTCAAAATCTATGATAGAACTCTTACCTTTACTGCACCGGTTCCAAAACTAGGATCAACTAGAATTGCATCACAGATAATTGGGAGTTTTCTGCCATTGAAAGGATGAATTGCAAATTTCCCATGCAGATGACTGTACCTTTTGTCTTCTTGATAGACCTGGCAAACTTACCCGAGACCCGAGAACTGAACCGATTTACCCGAACCAAGACCCGAAATTGACCTGAACACAATGGCCCGAACTTGATCCGAAACCCGAAATAAATCGAACCGAACCGAATCGAAGTTCAGTTGAACCGAAAATTGACCCGAATCGAAGGCGACCCGAAATTAAGAAAATATATTAAAATAAATAAATAAAGATGAGATGTGAACTGTCGTACAACTTACCAAAAAGTCAAATATACATGCTATATAAAGTCAGATATAGGGTAGAAAAACCTAACTCGGCCTAAAAACCCGATTAAAATCGATCGATCTCCTATTAACCCGATATTGACCCGACCTGAAATCAACCGATCAGAAAATAACCGATCCGAAATCAACCGAACCGAAAATCAACCGACTCTACGTCCTGACCCGATACCCGAACCGAAATCACCATAGACCCGAATTAAAAACGAACCAGACTCGAACCGAACTGAACCGAATTTAAACCGAATGCAGTCAGAACCAAAATGACCCAAACCGAAATGACCCGAACCGAAACCGAATAACCCGTTTGCCACCTCTACTTCTGGATGAATAGCTACAGCTGTATCACCAAGCATTGTTTCCACCCTTGTAGTGGCAACAACAATTTCACCCAAATCTCCCTCCAAAGGGTAAGCAAATGAAGTTAATAGTCCAAACTCCACAGGTTTTTCATAACCGGATACCTTTAACAAAGTCCTTTCGTTGATGTCTGTGTAATCTACCTGGAGACATGGAGCAACTTAAAGATATGCAGCAGAAGATGCAAAAAAAAAAAAAAAAACCCAAAATATTGCCGTACCTCTGTATCAGAGATGGCAGTTCGCAAGACACAGTCCCAATTTACTAACCGTAAATCCCTGTAAAATGGAAGGAGAAAACAAGAAGCAATTTAATTAGAAAAGACAAAAGATAATGCTCAAAGGATAACTATCATTCTAAATGCTACAAACAATTCATTTTTACTGTCAACATTCAACAACATAAATTTATCAAATCACAGCCTCATAGAAAATTTTCCACGTAAAACATACCTATAAATAAGACCCTCATTATAAAGCCGAATGAAAGCCTCTGTCACAGCCTTTGATCTCTTCTCATCCATTGTAAAGCACTGAGAAAAGTAAACAAAATAATATAATAAACATGAAAAAGCAGCAAGAAACATGAGAAAATAATAATAGAACAGATAAAGGTAAATTTAACAATAAATCCATTAGCCAATATAAGGAGCTTAAATGATGCCATTTATGTATTACCTCACGTGACCAATCAAGGGAGGCACCCAAACGTCGTAGCTGACGCAGAATGGTACCACCATACTTGGTCTTCCACTTCCAAACCTAATAATATGGCATCAATATAAAAACATGAGGTGAATTTGCAGAACAAATCAATAAGCTCCATCTAAATTTCAAAGTTAAACTCGGAGAAACTTGGTTTCAGAGTTAAACTCACTTCATTTACAAACTCTTCACGACCAACATCATGTCTAGTTAAGCGTCTTTCACGCATTAGCTTCTTCTCTACAACCACCTGAAAAATCCAGACATTAGAGCAACTTCAAGTAACATTTGCGTATAGCAAACAAAAGGCAAAAAAATATAAGGAAATGAAACTTAATCTTTAACTGATCCAAATAAATACTAAAGGAACTCAACCTGCGTAGCTATCCCAGCATGATCCATGCCAGGTACCCACAATGTATTATACCCAAACATTATTCTCCAACGAATAATAGTGGCCTGCATACAATATAATTTAGCATTATACTATGCAACCTCTATGGCACCAGTTAGTGCATGGCCAATGTGTAGGGCCCCAGTAACATTAGGTGGAGGAAGAACCTGCAAAATCAGTCGAGTTATTAAAGAACCACATTTTTTTTGGGGGGGGGGGAGGGGGTTAAAGAAAAAGGTGAATACAAAGAGCGAATTCCAGTTTAGTCAAGTTATTAAAGAACCATGTTTTTTTTTGTGTGTGTGTGGGGGGGGGGGGGGGTGGGGAGGGATGAGGGGGTTAAAGAAAAAAGGTTAATACAAAGAGCGAATTCCAGTCTGAGTCGTACAATCACAAATGGTGGTTTCGAGCTGCTTGCATTAGCCTGAAAAAAACTAGATTTCTCCCACCAAGCATACCAACTAAACATACAGAGAAAAAAATAACTTTAAACCATATCGAATCAACCAATCATCCATCACGTCAACTTTTTCAACACTTACGACTTCTCCACGGCAGCAGGACTATATTGTTTAGCCATCTGATTAGAGAGTCTTTTCTTCTCCCCAGAAGGAGTCTCTGGATCAACAAAATCCTACGGATTCTCATCATCCGCTTCTCGCTTGGCATTCTTCTTTGCACTCTTTTTGGGAGCATTAGATCCTTGTTGCGCCTTTGTAGAATTACAAGAAACAATAGCATAACACTCATTGACTTCAACATTGCTAAAAGCAAAATAAACTATTTATATCTAGCAAACCAAGTAAAAACATTGTATCTCAAATTTTTTTTTCTAGAAAAACAGTTAAGCACAACAAAAAATTATCATAGTTCTAATTTTAAATTGGTCCCCAAACTTTTGAGCATTCCGATTCCATCCTCAAACTACGATTCTCATTCTAAATTGATCCTCAAACTTTTTGAAAGTTTTAATTTCATATTCAAATTATCACTGTATGTTAATCATGTTTTATGTTAATAAAACTGTTAAAAAAATGTTAGTTTTCATGAAATGTTGATGTATATTATAGAATAATATGATGTGGTATAAACGATAATTTGAGGATGAAATTAAAATATTCAAAAAGTTTTGGGACTAATTTAGAATGATGATCATAGTTTGGGGATGAAAATAAAACATTCAAAAGTTTAGGGATAAATTTAGAATGATAACCATAGTTTAGGGATGAAATTGAAATGTTTAAAAGTTTAGTGACCAATTTAAAATAATAATCATAGTTTAGAGACATATAGTGTAATTAACTCCATTTTTATTTTAAAAAATTAACTCGAATATGATAAAATAGTAATGATGTCTACGTCAACTGTTTTAATAAAATGAATTAATTTCTGAAAAATTAATTAATTTCTCTTATTGTAATGTTGATATCAGTTTTTCTTTTTTTATGATTTTTTTTATATTTTCATATTTTATCAATTAGACAATCAGACAAGGAATGAAGGGCAGCAATTATACAATGAAAGGTATAATAATAAAATGAATTATCTAAAACCATTAGACTTTTCCTACACTCTTTAAGAGTTAATCTCCACCATTGGATTAAAAATTTAAACACTTATATCATTTGTCGTCGATTTTAAAAAGAGTGGTGAGCTTTGTGACCCATACAGTTCTTTATTTTTATCTTCTTGTATTAGTCGATTAATATTAGCCAAAATGCAAATTTTTTAAGCAACAAATAATGTGTATTTCTAGGTTAATTTCCTAGAGGAATTGGAAAATGAAAGGGGAAACAAGAGAGAAAAACAACATTGAGAGCTATTTCTCTTATAATCCGGACCAAATTGAAAAAAAATGAAATTACTAAAAGTCATTTTTATAATTATTACTAAAATTGATAAATTGCGTAAACATTAAGAATTAAATATTTATTATACTACGGTCACCATCCTTCAATTAGCAAGGTAACGACATAGTGAGTGAAATAACTCACACCAATTAATTAACAAAAAAATTCTCTTAATCCAGTGACCAAAATGTAATTTAACTAATAATTGAATGACTGCGGTGTAATTCTCCTTTAAAATTACCCGCTGATCGTAATTTATTTTTAAACAATTTTTATTTGGGTAAACTACACCAGTAGTCACCGAACTATAGTTTCTTTCCTATTTTGGTCACCGAACTATTTTTTTGATAAAAACATCACTAACATTATGTTTCCTTCCTATTTTGGTCACCTAACTATTTTTTTGACAAAAACATCTCTGACGTTATGTTTCCTTCCTATTTTGGTCACCGGCCGTTAAAAACTTAACAGTTTTGCTGACGTAGAATTTTATTTTATTTTTTAAAATTTTCATGTCATTTCTTCTCTCTCTTCGTAAGCAATATATGTTATTTTATAATATTTTTATTTAAACCAACAAGATGGTGACACATGTAACTGCCTATTAGTCAAATCTCTCTGGCCGCATAAAGGGCTTGATTTTTCATTCCTTTTATTCTACTAATAGGCAGTGACACGTGTCACCATCCTGTTAGTTTAAATAAAAATATTATAAGATAACATATATTACTTACGAGGAGAAAGAAAAAATAACATAAAAAATTAAAAAATAAAATTTCACATCAGTAAAACCGTTAAATTTTTAACGGCCAGTGACCAAAATAGGAAGGAAACATAACGTTAGTGATGTTTTTACCAAAAAAAATAGTTCGATGACCAAAATAGGAAAGAAACTATAGTTCAATGACTACTTATATAGTTTACCCTTTTTATTTAGTTCGTCTTTTATTCGATCCTTTTGATTGCTTCACTACTCACTATGCATTGCGTATATATTATACATATCTATCTCTATCTCTATATAGGGATAGATTATATTGAATAATGCTAATTGGATTTAGATATTTATAAAAATAATGGTGTTCATATTTTTTTTATAATTCTATTTGAGTACAACGCAGTATTGTGTTCGGTTTTAATGATAGATTTACTCGATCAATTCCGTTTAACAATCCCCAATTTTCAAAAGTATGCTTTCCAAGATTCCATAAGTTCAATCCCAAACGTAGAACGTTAAACCAAAACACATAGTCAGACTATGTATCAATACAAGAACAAAAAAAAAAACATATATTAGCCACTACAATAATTAATATGTAAACTAGCTCATCACCAAAACTTACTGAACCGGTCCTCGCGGATGCGTTCTAGATTATAACGTAATAGCCGTCAGAAGCGAGCTTTGCGTTTTCGAGCCGTGTACTTGGTGTCTGGGGGCACAGCATTCCCTTTCCTTCTCATCTGTTCCTTCTTCCTCAACACCCATTCTCTGCCCTTGCCTTTCTTGTTTATTTTCTGCTTTTTCCTGGGTCTATGCCTGTCCGAAATGCTAACCTGGAAAACCCCAGAAATACAACAATCGACCGAAGCAACTTTGAGCAGAGTACTAAACCTTGCAAACCCTTTATCTACTCGTTTATTTATTTCCTTTTTCAGAAAAAGAAGTGACAGCCTTGACCAGAAAAGAGCAATAATGTGACATGATATGACATATGTATATATAGGCTCACCGTCTGATTTTCTTCATCTCCGCTGCTCTCGTCATCGGAGCAACTCTCTCCATCTTCACCTTTTCCACTGGGAACGGCAGTGCTGAGGGATGGCGGGCCACAAGTGAGGACAAGGTATTCTTTTCTCCTTTTGGTACTGGCAGAAGACGATTAGTTCATGTTAGAGTGCTTAAAATGATATCATGAAATGTCAATTCAATCCATCTATACACTTAAAAGGGGAAAAGGAGGATATTCTCTTGAACTCTCCTATGTTCCTGAATGAATATTTTCACAAAAACTGTATCCGATGCGTTAGGAGCAATAGCACCTTCCCGGCACTAAAGAACACAAGCATATAATAGATGGGAGAATGTATTATAAACATAAACAAAGACAAAAACAAAAAAGCAAAGTACGAGAGGTAATTAATAAGGTAAAAAGAATTGAACGTTAAGAAAAACATGCTGACAAGGACAGAATATCAGAAAAATAACACCAGTAGTCGTGTAATGTTGTAGACAATTTCATGCAACACATTCCATAACCTTGTAAAACCTTGACAAAAATGAGACTGAATCTTAAATTCGTTAAAAACAATTTCAAAACAGATGGTCCAACAAGACGCATAAACAGTCGATCTAAAACAAGTTCATCAAAAACAAGCAAAAGGCATAGAAGCAAGTATATGTAGTCATGGAATAGAAACAACTCTCATTGCCGACGATATAATTGCCAATAACTCAGGCATCCATCTAACAAACACGAATACAGATGCAAAGAGAGGAGGGAATTTTAAATCATGTCATAAATTGTTCATGTACAATAGAGGCATACCTGTGTGGGTAATCAACAACCACACCACCAGCAAACCCAGCACGCATTGCATAACTCAGAATTAGCTCACGCTGGGCTAGGTTTTCAGGATATACTTGGAGCACTGCTCTTGCTCCCCTTGCTAAGCATCTATATAATGATCCGAAAAATGCCCTAAAAAGTCATGAGAATCGTCACACATTAAATTTACAGATATACATTTTCCATTTGCATGCATGTACGAATGTCGGGTTTTTTTAGAAAAAAAGGTATGTAAGAACCCAACATACTTTAATCTCAATCTTGGCTCATGAGAGGACTTGTCGGCATTGCACAACCACTGCATGTCAAAGCAACAAAAGGGGAGAAATCACGAGAAAGAATAGTCTTTTAATTAATTTGCCCATGAATTATGAGAACAATTTGGAGAATCAGCGTATGAAGGTTCCCAAAAGTTTAAAAAAGGGCCAATAATAAGTTGCAGGCTTTGGTCAAATTTATTCCCTCCATAAAGAGAAGTTTTGCAAAAAGAAAAAATGTGCCAACCTGTAAAGCTTTCAAGAAAAATGATATCTTTCCCCCATCAAATCTCCAATATACATTTGGTAGACTTTTACTGTGTGTGTGTATATATATATATATATATATTGTGTAATTGTACCTATTGCACAAGGCTCTGGCTATAAGCAAGGTCTGGGGAAGGTCCAAATAAATGCAGCATTCTCCGTATTTACAGTTACACAGAAAGGATGTTTCCAGGTTTGAAAGTGTACACTTGACCATTGTGCCAGGCACGACTTCAGATTAGATTTAACACTATGGAAGATACTCGATAATGACCCAAGCTAAACTATTATTTTCTTTCACAACCAGAGGAAATCTAAGACAGACAAACAACAAGTCAAGGCTTCCATTGGATATAGGGTGGTTTCCAAAGAAACATTTATATACCTGAACAGCAGAAATACTTATAGCCCCATCAATAACTCCGGGTCGAAGTCCTAAGCCCTGAAACATAAATATAGCATAATGTAGTCTTCATTTCAGAAACATTCGTACGATGCTGACGGCATAATTTGAACAGATTTAAGAATTTGGTAAATACCTGGCCCATATCACCAAGTAACAAATCACCCTCAACCTCATTTTGCAAAGCAACGTCTATAAATCAAAACCAACAAAAATGAAGAAAAAATCCTTAAAACAAAACATTACAAATGTTTCATAAAATTAAGTTTTTTTTAATAAAAACTTACTAAGCATTGAAGGAGAAATGTCTAAACCAATCCATTGGTGACCATTCTCAGTTATTGTCTCCCCACTAAGCCCTGATCCACACCCTAAAATAAAAACAAAATATTCCAAATTAAATATTCAAAATATCTTGTAATTGTATTTTATTTTTCGTTTGAGCAGAGGGTTAAATGTACATACCAATATCAAGGAGCAACCTGGGGACTCCATCATCAGGCAAGGCGAGAAGCTCCAGTGCTCTCTCAGAAAGCTTTGCCTAATTTTATTCACAAAATGTCAAATTTTAATACTTTGAATTTCAACTGCTAATATAATCCTACAAAAAAACAGATTAAATTTTCAACTGAACCTGTATTTCAGCAATACGAGAAGAGGAAGTGTATTTTCGTGCTTCCGAGTCGTCGTAGAAGATCTCCGGCGGGGCTTGCAACTCAGGCCGACTCGACATCTTATTCACTCAATTTCTCGTTTGTTTTGTTCTTTTTGTACGAGGAAATTCCGGCGGAGAACGAGAGAAGCAAAGTAAAAGATAGAGGGGAGAACGGAGGATAAAAGGCTAGAGGCAGCAAATCCGGCGCCAGCAGTGGAGTCACAAGTGAATGGAAAGGGGCGGCTGGAGTTTTGAAGGGTTAAACAACAACAAGAAGAGAACAACCTTTTTCAAGGGCTTAAAACCTTAAACCCCAATTAGTTAACTTTATAGCATTTGAAGTTAAGGGTTAATTTTGCAGTATATCCTCAAACTATAATCTAGATTATAAATTGGTCCCACAATTTTAAGATATTCTAATGAATCCTTAAAATATCAATATGATATCAATTATGTCCTTTTCGTCGGACTTGACAATTAACTTGTGCATTAAATACTCAAATTTAACAAAAAAAAACACAATTAAAATAATTAAATTAGATTGTAAATATTTGTGTATTTATTACATTGATAAAATTAATATATCAAGTTAATAAATAAATAATTATTTTAAACTTTAGGGTAAACTACACCAGTAGTCACCAAACTATGGTTTCTTTCCTATTTTGGTCACCGAACTATTTTTTTGGCAAAAACATCACTAACGTTATGTTTCCTTCATATTTTGGTCACCGAACTATTTTTTTGACAAAAACATCACTAACGTTATGTTTCCTTCCTATTTTGGTCACCGATCGTTAAAAACTTAACGGTTTCGCTGACGTGGAATTTTTTTTAATTTCCATGTCATTTATTCTCTCTCCTCGTAAGCAATATATGTTATTTTATAATTTTTTATTTAAACTAACAGGATGGTGACATGTGTCACTGTCTATTAGTAGAATAAAAGGAATGAAAAATCAAGCCCCTTATGCAGCCAGAGAGATTCGACTAATAGGCAGTTACACGTGTCAACATCCTATTAGGTAGTTACATTTGTCACCATCTCTCTGGTTGCATAAGGGGCTTGATTTTTCATTCATTTTATTCCACTAATAGGCAGTGATACGTGTCACCATCCTGTTAGTTTGAATAAAAATATTATAAAATAACATATATTGCTTACGAGGAGAGAGAATAAATGACATGAAAAATTAAAAAAATAAAACAAAATTCACGTCAGCAAAACCATTAAGTTTTTAACAGTTGTGACCAAAATAGGAAAAAAACATAACGTTAGTGATGTTTTTGCCAAAAAATAAATCGGTGACCAAAATAGGAAAGAAACCATAGTTCGGTGACTATTGATATAGTTTACCCTAAACTTTATTGGTATTGTCTTTAAAAAAAATCACATTCAAGCTATCAATGTTTACAAGTATACATGTGATTACAAATTTATTTACGCGTTTTAAGTATACTTCATGTTAGATTTGGATTGATATTTATTTATTTATTTTTAACTTAATCGATAGTATCACAAAATAATCCAATTAAAACAATATTGATATTTAGAGGACTTAATTAAAATATTTTAAAGTTTATGAACAAATTATAATTCGGGTGACATTTTTGGGACACTTGATGACATAATTAAAGATCATCAAAAGTCTGAAGAAATATATATATATATATATCGTAAATGGCTATAAATTTTACTGACCCAAATTTTACAAACTCGATTCACGATTCAACTGAATACTCGCCCATATTCCAAACTAATATGGAAGGTTAGGCTCGTTAAAAATATCTATCGCGATAGCATTTCAGTAAAATACGCTCTTAGATGCCAACTAAACATCATAATCTTATATTTCATTCAAATGAATCAAACAATATAATGTAATATTTTTGGTTAGGGGTGATAACGAGCTAGCCAGACTCGACTCAGAAATAGTATTACTAGGCTTGGATCGAGCTCGAGCTCGAATTGGACAGTTTGAGCTCGGGTCGGGCTCGTTGCTTTCCTCAAATTGATTTTAAATATTTTTTTGAAGATTTGAAAAATAACATGTAAAAATATGTTTGGAAAAAAATAATATTCATTTTTCAAGTCCGCAAGTAACCATAGTACAATTTCTAAATTATACAAGTCCACAAGGAGAGTAGATTTAAAGTATTTAACTATGATAACAAGTTAACAATACTGAAACATACAAGTGTATATGGAGTATATATAATTGTATATATAATTATTTCGAGCATGTTCACGAGCTTTTCGAGCCGAGTTTGGATTGGCTCGGCTCGGCTTGTTAAGGTCTCGAGCCGAGCAAGAGTTTGAGCCGAACTCACTCAAACCGAACTTTAACCGAGCCGAGTCCGAATAACTTGTGAGCGGGTCAGGCTCATTATTACCCCTATTTTCGATAATATGTCACATGATCATTAAATAATCTTATTCCTAAAAATAATGTTACATTATATGAACCAAATTCTGTTTAAACCTAAACTTTAAAAATACTATTGTATTACAGTAAAAAAAATACTATTGTATTTATTATATATATTTACTTGGGTCATACTAGATACAATTTTATATTAATATTTACATTTTTATAATAAGTTTAAGTAATATATTTTAAATGATTTAGTTTTAATCCAGGTCAACCTGGCCCGGACAATGGGCTAACAGGGCAGGGTGGACTACTCGGCCCATGAACAGCCTAGCTGGGTCAAAATCAATTCATATTTGGATCGAATGGTTCGGGTTTTCCTATTCGGGCGTCGGTGTAATTATTCTAAAACCTGCCCCGTCTTCTAAGTTGCCTCAACTTTCTTCCAGTTCCTTTGTAAATCTACTTTCATTAGAAGACGCTTCACAAAACTCGTCGGAGTGACTCACCGACTGCTTCTATCACCGAGACCGAGGTCCCGTTTCTTTACTCACCTTATCTTTTTTGTTCTTGTGGAGTTTCCTTTTAATTTTATCATTTGGAATTTATATGTTTGATTTCGTGTTTTTTCTTTTAAGGATTTGTGCATTATTTTGTTTTCAAATGATTCAAATTGTTCAAGACTGTATAACGGAGTCGAAGTAAGTGAAGAATATTCTTAATATTTCGTTTGTTCCGAGTTAGTGAGATCGATTGTTTTCTTCTTTAGCTAACTTAAGAATCTCCACCGACTGGTAATTCTGTTTATACAATACATTCAAGCTTCGATTCTGTTGAAATTATAGTTTTTCATTGAATATTGGAAGTTCTTATTCAAGCAAAACCGTCTCCTCTAATTTTATATGTTTTATCATATAGAGGGCTCGTTTTCAATGTTACTAGGATTCAGAAACAAGTGCATATGCTCCAATTTTGTATAATTTTTGTTCTTCGTATAATTGAAGGATCATATTCATATTCCATGTTCATGTCTGAATATGTCTTACATAGGTATTTTGGAGAAAATGAAGAATTTGAGTAACATAGAGCATTCTATTGTAAGTAGAAAGTGAATACGAGTTCTTTTTTGTAGGCAATCGTCGTAGCGGGAATGGCTCTCAGGCTGGTAACTAGGAATCCCAGGAACAGAATTTCGCCCAAGCTATGTTCTGCTTCTTTGTTACATTCACACGCCACAAGTTTTGGTATTTCTCTGCTTCTTTCTTTCTCTACATGAGAAAAGATTCTTGCTTATTGATTCATTGATTCTATTTTTCCCATCAGTTTATTTGAGAAGCTTAGAACATCTTTATGCTTGTTTTCTATATCTGCATCTATGCCTTAGTTTTTTTTCCCACAGACCTTATGCTGTTCTGTAATATCTGTTTGAGCCATGAAACTTGAAAATATGAATTACTGTAGACAACATCACTTTAGTTGGAAACTTGGCACTGTATCTTGTAGCACACAAATTGTAAAATAGATGGCTGATGCTTAATAGGATATCCAAAGATGGAACCATGAAAATTTGGGTTTAGGAAGTTGTTATTTCTTATGATGCAAAGGTCAACTATGCATATTTCGTATCCATAAACCACTGGCATATGATATGATTTTCTTTGCTCTTAATGCTCAAATACTTCACCCTATTCATGTAGCCGAATTTCCCCGTTTCACAATCATTGACTTTTATAGAATGAAGGTTTGTAGTGTTAAATTTTCAGGGTTTAAAGAAGTACGAGAAGAAGAAAAAAGCCAAATGGTTGGTAAAGTTTTTAGCAATGTTGCTTCAAACTACGATCTCATGAATGACTTTATGAGCGCTGGACTACATAGACTTTGGAAGGATAGGTTGGATTTTCTATAGATCTTTCTACTTCTGATTTCATTTTTATCATCTGCTTTGCTTTCTGTTATCTTCTTTGTGTCTGCTGCCCAATTTATCAGACTGGTCTCCAAACTGAGCCCATTTCCAGGAATGAAACATCTTGATGTAGCTGGTGGAACAGGTAGGCTTTCTTTGTTAAACATAGCATATGCACATTTTTTGTAGTGGAGAAAACATGAACACTGTCAAGTATTAAATTTGGGGAGGTAATGTGACAGATACAATAACTGCAAAAGTGAAAGAAGAGTTACACTAGCTGGTATAGTTCTAATGGCTGGATGATTAATTTGGCCAATGTAACTACATTGAATAACACTCGTAATAGGATGTAAATTTGAAGTTAATTAATGTGAATAATTTGGCCAATATAAGTACATTGAATAACACTCATAATAGGATGTAAGTTTGAAAATTAATGTGAATTTGAGCTCCTTAGTAAGATATTTATCTGCCATTTTCTAAAGTTAAATTAAATGAGACAAGTGTGGGGGTGTTGTTATGTTTCTTCATCTTTTCTTGATCTAAAATGAACATATGTTCCTTAGGTTAAAATTGCTGAATTTGCAGGTGATGTCGCTTTCAGGATTCTGGAAAGTATTAACAGCATCAGACGCAGAGCATTACAAGATCCAATCAATGATGATTTACAGGAAGAAGCTCGGATATATGTGTGTGACATCAACCAAAACATGTTAAATGTTGGAAAAAGTCGTGCCCTAGAGAGAGGTAAATAAAAGAATAAGCTTGTTGTTAAAGCGATTATTTGTATCTCCTAAAGGAGAAGAATTAGTTGGGAGGGGAAATTAGAATTACATCCCAATACTATTTTTTATATATATCTCGTTTCCCTGTGCTTTTAGGTTTTGGAGAAGACAAATCCCTTGTTTGGGTGCAAGGAGATGCAGAAGCGCTGAGTTTTGAAGATAATTCAATGGATGGTTACACCATTGCATTTGGAATTAGAAATGTCACCCACATAGAGAAAGTTCTTACTGAAGCTTATAGGTAAGGTTTCAACATTTGATATCCTTTTATCTATTATATAATTCCTCAAAAAAACCAAGCCTGTGTACAGAAATTAGAGAGTTTAGAAAAGGGATATTTGCTTTCTTTTGACCAACAGCAATCTTGAGTTTAGTTACTGCTATGAATAATTGATTAAGGAATTCAAAACCTTTCACCTTTTAAGCTGTAAATTCTGCAACTTTTGGTTAAAGAAACTGTAGAATATCCACTTAGCTTTACAATCGATACTCAAAGTAGTAAGGAGGTACAGACTACCATTTCCCTGGAGCATCTATGTCTGCATCTATGTCCTTAGATTTGCTGATTTCTCTGAACCAGTTAATGCATGTGTATAATTTGAAGGTATCAGAAAATATGGTAAATAAAATATGAAGCTGACTTCATCTGTTTGTTGTAATAACATACTGCTCGTGCTTCTTTATTTTTAGGTTCATTCAACAAATACTTTTTTCTTTTTCTTTCTTATTGGGAGCTAGAGAAAGAAAATGTTCCATTGTCAACTTCATTTTCTTTTTTCTGTCTCACAATTTAATTATTCACCTGTTTTGTGCTGATGTAATTATAGGACTATGTTCAGCAATAAACTTTCTTTCTTCTTTTATTTGAGTTGACTGTGAACTTCAATTATAATTGGTACTTGTGGTTGTGGACCCACTTGTAAGCAACGTGGTAGACTGTTCCATAGAAGATATCTTTTCCTTGTTGCTTCAAATGAAGCTTCGTCTCTTCTTTATAATTGAATATGGTTTGTGTTATAACATATATAATGCTTGTACCTTTCGCTCTCTCTCTCTCAGGGTTTTGAAACGGGGAGGAAGATTCCTTTGTCTTGAACTGAGCCATGTTGAAATTCCTGTATTTAAGGAATTGTGAGTGTCCTTCAGACTTTTCATAATTGAATATAGTTCATGTTATAATGTATATTTGAATACTATATAAGCAAGTGGCCTTAGGACTAGTGTGTATTGGCAGATTCCCCCCCCCCCCAATTTGCTGTCTATTTTTACTGAGAAATCCAGCCCTAGTTTCAAATATTTTGTATAATTACCATCTTCGATTCTTCTAATCTTCTTGATTTTTACTGAAGTGGTCACTCTTTTTTCCTTTTAACCGCTTAAGTGATAACTCAGGACTACAAATATGCTTCTCCGTTGATTTTGCCTAGCTGCTGCCTGTCAGTTTGAAATTTAGATGTGATCTCTGTTTGTTTTTTACACAAATATTTCACATGCTTACAAACTTGAGAAAAAAATGAGAATTTTATCTCTATTTCTAATCGGTAAGTTTCAATCTTGATAGCTTTCAAAAATTAATGCGAGATAGAACAGCCAGTCGTGGTGGATATTTCTTTTACGCTTTATGTAAGTTCTCTGTATTTCATCAGATTCAGGTTACTTTAGCCTTATTCTATGAATTTTTTGCCCTTTATGCAGGTATGAGCTTTATTCTTTCTCTGTTATCCCACGACTAGGAGAGGCTGTTGCAGGTGATAGAGAATCCTATCAGTACCTAGTCGAAAGCATCCGCCGTTTTCCGCCACAGGTCATAACTTGATCCTCCATACATTCTTATCACTTCCGAGTAAAACGAAATTATTTAAAGCATATTTTGGAAAAAAGTTATTTCAAGAAGGTTGTTATTTTTCCTTAGAGCCATAATCTGGGTTCATTGAACCAGAGTGTTCTAGCTGCGTACTCACTTTTAGGAAGCGAACCGTGTATAAAACCAACTAGAAGTCCGGAACAAGGATTGTGAATTCTGGGATTTTCTTTTTAAGTGAATCACTAAAGTTTTTTCTAGTGCTATCCAGTCCTTTATTCGCCGAGGATGCCGATTGCAGCTACACTGTATTGCCATAAAATAATTATGAAAAATATATTTGAATGCAGGAAAAGTTTGCTTCAATGATTGCGGATGCCGGATTTCAGATGGTTGAGTACGAAAATCTAGTTGGTGGCGTGGTTGCCATTCACTCCGGTCTAAAAATTTAACTGTTTGTCAAGCAATTCTTTGTCTGCCTTTCTTCGATAACCAATTATTATCTGAATTTTCGACGAACCGCTGCTGTTAGCTTTGCTTCTATTTGATTTAGATGGCATGGCAGTGTGACAAGGATCGAAGTTCAAGCATGTTCATCTGTTATGCATTTTCAACTTTTTGATATTTCTATTAATGCAAGAAAGTTCTCAGCATTTGTACATCAATTGATGTGAAATAAATACTCGCTTTGAAATTTACCCTGTTGGAAACAAACCTTGAAGATTCCAGCTTTTAGGTTAGAAAAATATTTGAAAGAGTACCAAGTCTCAGTTAGTCTAGGTGTCGGAATCCTGATATTGTGAACTTAATAAATTAGATTGAAATAATTGTTCTTATAATGAGCTACTATTAGGGATGGCAAAATAATCCTTCCCCATCGGATCCCAACCTGATCTGACCTGATAGGGACATTTTTTTATTAAAAAATTGGGTTGGGGATAGGTTTAGGTTTCGGGTGAAATTTTTTCGACCTGACATATATATATTTATTATATTTTTATATATTATCTTTAATATTTTTATATATTATCTTTAATATTTTTATTATTTTTTGGGACAGGTCGGGATTATAATATATTAAAAACGTGATGGATTGGGGTTGGGGTGGATGGTTTGAATTTCGGGTTGGAGCGGTCAAAATCCTGTCCTGACTTGTTGCCGTTCCTAGCCACTATGGTATATTTAATTCGGTTTAGTAGGTTAATGAATTAGATATTGATGGTACATTTAATTCGGTTTAGTAGGTTAATGGTATATTTAATTCCGTTTAGTTTTTTACATAAACTAATTTGTTTTTTAGTTTTTTACATAAACTAATTTGTTTTCACATATAAAAGAACTCAATGTTGAATTTGGTTCATTTAATTTTTTGACGGTCGAATAAATCGATAACTGATTCAAGGGGTAGGGCTGACAGAGACGGCAGAGGAGGGCTATAAAAGCCACACGAATTTAGATTTTTTTTCACGACGTTGAGACCATCGGAATAACAAAGAGCACCTTAATCTACATGTGGCTTCACCATTGTCTCCACAAAACGACCGAGATAAAAATAAAAAAAATAAGAAGAGAAAACGAGCACAAAAAGAGAGAAAATTAGGGATGAGCATTTTACTCGACCTGGTCTGATCGGGTCAAATTTTTTAATGAAAAAATTAAAGATCAGGTCGGGTTTTTATTAAGAGCGAATTCGGGTCAGATTTGGGTTTAGGATGAAAAATATCCGACCTGACTCGACCCGAGACTAATTGTGTAATTTTTCTTTAAATATTTTAGGGATATTTATAATAATGCCCCTTTATATATATATATTTTATAATTAGGTCCTTAAAATTAAATTTTTATTTACAATTTAGTCCTTCAAATTATAATTTTTTATGATTAAGTCCCTAAAATTATTTTTTACAATTAGATCCTTAAAATAATTTTTTTTTTCTATAGGTCGGGTTTAGTATATTTATTTTCGGATCAGATCGGGTCGGGTAGGATTTTTAAAAAAAATATATTCGAATAGGGTCGAGTACGATTTTAGGGTATTTATTTTCGGGTCGAGTTCAAGTGAGCCAAAAACCCGATCCGACCTGACCACTGCTCATCTCCAGAGAAAACAGAAAAAATGCAAAACAGAAAATAAAGAAAGAGGTGGGGTTGGCTATCGCGCCCACAGAGGCAAGCGGTGCCACCATGACAGGAAAAAATAAAACCCTAATGTTCGGAGACTACCACTTGCGTACAGCCCCACCTTTGTTCATACCGTCGCTCAGTTTCTTTTATGTTGAATTTGGTTCATATAATAACCGAATCTTAAATTTTTTTATTTATACTTATTTATTTAATTTGACAAACAAATATAGTAAACAAAACGAGACACATCCCAAAACATGAGCGGAGCCACATGCATAGGTGGTGTGTCTAAAACTTTTAAAAAATTATATTTTTCTATATAATTTGTATATAAAATATTTAAAAAAATATATAATTGACATCCCTTTATAAATAATTAATCACTCTTAAATGTCGTTAAAAAATAATACATCTTAAATAAATTTCTGGCTTCGCCCCTGTCCCGAAGTACTTACGATTTCTCGGATGGTTGTGCTTGATAAGTTGCCCACAAAAGATAGGCTCATCTCGTTCGGTATGTCTATTAATGGTTTATGTGAATTGTATTCGACTGAACTCGAGATGTATAATCACTTATTTTTTTAAATATATCACAAAACGTTTACGAATGATTTATCGAATGATTTTGTTTGTGTTTTATTTGTGAATCCAATATGCATTGTCTCTAACAATCATAATAACAAATGCACTGATTTGAACCAGGTATACCACCAATATCCGTGCAAGACCCATGCCCATCAAAAAGCCCTGGGTACTCAGCTGCACATTTTTGGTTACAACAGTCATCATCGCAGCTCTCACTACACAGTCCGATCCCCGCTTGGCATTGCTTGTTTCCCGGCGACAAATTTCCGTCGACATTGCCGACGTCGTTGCCGCTGCATTCGTACAAACATTTGCATGTTCCCACTTCATTTGGTGACGATTTTTCGCATATTCCTTTTCCATTCTTTGAAGTTTCACATCTTGAGCTGCAGTTTTCGTTACATGTCCCCATTTCTTCTTCGCATTCAGCACCATTCACTTTCACTATTTTTACAAACCAAAAGTAGAATTTTATTTCGTTAATTTGGAATTGGAGATTTTAAAAAGTGTGTAATAATACACATAAATATAATATTTAGGGTAAAATTTTAATACACAACCTGTGTAAAATTTATACAAGTCTGCATATTTATACTATAAAATCTAAATCCTAAATTTCTAACCTTCAATCCTAGAAATCTAAACCATATACTATAAATTTTAACCACTAACCTTAACGTAGGGTTTTAAATTTGAATAAAACCATGCACACCTGCAAAATACGATGTTCTAACTCGGTTATCCAAGAAGAATAATATCATCTTTAACACTGAGACCCTCAATGACTACTCGAACTATCTTATATATTCTGACATTCTTAGAATTAATATAGTTAACGATCTAAATCTAATTTTTTATTTATATTTTGAAACACTATCAAAATACCACTTGTCCATCAATTTAACTCGACTTGTGAAATTAAAAAACTTAATATAAAAATGAGATTCATTAATTGGCCTAGTGGCTAAGGATGCTCATATTGACCCATCTTGTATGGGTTCGAATCTCGATATGAAAATGTAATACTTCTTGTTTAATAAAAAAATTAATATAAAATATTTGAAATTAGTGAAAAAATAGTACCTGAAGTGAATAGGAGAAGGATGGAAAGAATATAAAATACTTGGAAGAATTTAATCATTTTTCTAGAATTTTCAATTCAATTTTGTTTGTTTGTTTGTTTTGCTAGAAGATCTTTTTATAAGCAAAAAGTTTAATATTGTTTGGAATATATTGGTAAATACCAAATCTACTCTACAATTGTATTTATTAACATTCCTATTTTTCAAATTGTATTTATTTTCTTTACTGAAATTGAAATTTTCTCAAAATTTTATATAAATTAATTATGGGTAAATTTTATCTGGCATAATAATATAAAAATTAAAATGAACATATATTTTTGGAAATAATTTGTATGTAAATGGTAACTTTGATATTTAAAAAATAGGCATAATGTTAAAAAAATAGCCTTACGTTTGACCGAAAGTTATTTTGGCCCTTATTTTTAAATAATTTAACCTTCAACATTTCATTTTAGGTCTAAATATCTCGTATGTGGTTAACAACTATTAGTCAACTAACGATAAATAATTTGAAATGACTTGACAAAATGACACATTAGCAGAAAAATAATTTGATATTTTATATAATTTTATAAAATTATATTTTGGCTGATGTGATGTTCTTTCAAGTTAAAACTTTTGTCTATATGATGTTGACATATCAACGTTCAATGTCATGTAAGTTTGTCACGTCTTATCGTTAGTTGACTAATAATTTTCATCACAGATTAAAGCTGTAAACAAACCAAGCGTTCAACGAACCGTTCGGCGAGAAGTTCGTTTATGTTAGTTTATTTATTAAATGAACGAATATAGACAAGATTTTATGTTCGTTTAATTAAACGAACAAATACGAACAAAGGGCTCGTTCGTTCATTTATGTTCGTGAACATTCGATAATCCGTTCATGTATGTTCTATAACACCCTAGAAATTTAATTAGGAACCCTAACCCTAATTTGGAAAATTTCCTTAAATTGAAATCCTAGAATTTGGGAATTAGGTATTTGAAACCCTAGTTATTTAATTTGAGGATTTAATTTTTTTAGTATTGAACATAGAAAAAACACCAAAAAAGCACAAATGATTTTCTTCTGAAGTATGAACCTAAAAATATTTAAAACATCATGTAGGGTTATTGAAAATTTTCAATTTTTATCGATTCAGAGGGAATAACAAATCTTGGTTTCCTCTAATATATTTTTTTCTCATTTTATTTTAATTTTAAAATACTATAAAAATTGAAAACTCGAAAAGGAACCATGTTTTGTTAAATAATAGTAATAATAATAAGAGAAAAATTTCAATACACAGTCTGTGTAAACTAAAATTTACACAAACTTTTTAGTTTTAGGGGTTAGGGGTTTAGTTTAGGATTTAAAGTTTAGGGGTTTGGTTTGTAAGGATTAGAATTTAAGGTTAGTGTTTAGAATTTAGAGTTAAGGGTTTATGGTTTAGTTTTTTAGGTTTTAGGTTTAATTTTGATTTATAGTAAAAATAGGCAAGCCTGTCTAAAATTTATTTTACACAACCTGTGTATTAAATTTAAGCCCTAATAATAATATTGAAATAAAAACCCAAGAAAAAGACTTAAGTATTGTGTATATACAACAGTTTTAAAGCTTTTACTTGTAGGAAAAATAATATTTTAAAAACCAAGTTCAAATTCACTTAATTGTAATTTTTGTTTATGACAATTTAAGTTGTATATCTAAAATGTATATTTTAAAATTATTAATTTAATTTATAATACATATAAATATATATTAATATGAAATTTTAATAATTTTAAGTGGTCAAATATTTTGAGGGAATAAATAAAAATTTCTAAAATCAGGCATTGTGAATGAGCTTGATTCAAAGTTTTGATAAAGTGGAGAACTTGATCATGCACGTTTTGGATGAGAATGAGAGTTTTCAGGCGAATATGCTGCAGGTGATTCGCTAAGAGAGAATTTGATGAATATTTGTTTAATGTTTACTAATCTAAATCAAGTACAGAAAAAATTCTTTAGTACAAAATAAGTTTATTATGGTGTGACTTACAACTCAGTTTGTTTCATTCATAATGTCAGGATTTGAACCTCTAACCTTACATAAAGATCTAGCATATAATCTAATAAACTAACCGATTGTTAGTTTATTTAATTTAAAAAAATTAAGTAATAATTAAGCGGTAGTGCCCTTGTTGCTCGGGTCAGGGACCTCTTGGCTAGACATTGGGATGTTCAGATATCACATTTTTACCGTAAGACAAATATGATGGCTGATGGATTAGCTTGTTTAGCTCGTAGTCAATCCGTGGGAGAATATATCCATGATCTTCCACCCCTGGAGGTGTTACCAAGGCTAACTGAGGATCAAAACGCTTCGTAGAGTGTTGTTCGAATTGGTCGTAATGGCTTTGTCTTGGTTGTAATGAATTTTGATTTTTGCGAACTCAGATAATATTTATACAGATATTTTGTGCATCTCTATTGATTTTTGCGAATTTTGATATAAATAGATTATGCACCCTAGATATTAAAAATATCTGTATAAATATTATCTAAATTCGCAAAAATCAAAATTCATACGAGAGGAGAAGCTAGTGTTGTTTACCAAGACCAAATGTATTTTTGAGAGGAAGACAAAGTTTTTCTTCTTCATTGAAGTTGTTTTTGGCGACGACCTTTATAATGTCGATTGATTTTTAATTTTTATGTTGATTGCATATAAATAAGATTATTCTCATTTGATGAAGAATCATTTGTTCTTTATTAGTTTTGTTATTTTTTATTTGTTTTGCTTTGCCAGAGTCATTCTACGTTTGTTTTTTTTTTTTACTTTTTCGCCTGCTTGTATGGTAGTTTATTTGTCTGCTTTTTTGTTTTTAATTTTATTATTTAATATTATGACAATTTAGCGTTCAGATAATAAGAATTATCGAGCATCTCTAATCACAAGACAGTCAGCAGTATGATATTTTTTGATTCTTTTATGATAGTTTGCCGATGTACCAAGAACTCGTAGATGGAAGAATGCTTGATTCATAGAGCAAGTATATAGTTATTGGATTTCATTTAGAAAACTATGCAAGTTTTTCTACAAAGTGATAATTTTGCTTTTCATGTCTTTCATACTCTTTGAAGTTTACTGCATTTATTTTTCACATTGTATTTTCAATGATTATGGTGTGATACTTTTATAATCTTTGTTACTTTGAATACAATCCAATATACTTTATTGTTAAAAAAAACTAAATTAACTTCTACAGATCCAAACACTCAATCATACGATGAGCATTTGAGCTTCAACCACCGACAAGAATAAAAGCAATGGCGGAACGCGGCGGCAACAGAGGAGTAATCACCTTGTTCGTCAATAATCTACCAACAAAACTTCATTGGAGCAGATTAAGGCAAACCTTTGGAAGAAAAGGGACAAGGCAGGGGGAAGATTTGGATTTGTAAGATTCGCAAACAGGAAGGATGCAAACAGAGCTATGGAACCGCTTGACGGTTTCAAATTGTATGGTTTTCGACTGTCGGTTTCAACTGCTAGATTTAATGGGAGAACTTCATTTTGGAGAAAAGTAAGGAACAACAGTAATCAATCAGTAGATGAAAGGAGACACTCAACTCAAGTACTTATGAACAATACCCAAACCGACGGAGGAATAAAGAGATAAAGGTCGATGTCCAAGAAAGCAGCATGAACATTCGGAGGAGCAAGGCGGGAGCATCAATAGGTTTAATCAAAGCTCCAAAAGAATTGTGGGGAATGTGGAAGAGGAATTTCTCCGGAGACTGGGCAAATGCTTAATAGGGACAATGGCTACGGTGAGTTCGTATGAATCAGTAAAAGGAAGGCTACAAAGTTGGAGTCTGGGAGAGTTGTTAGTGAGAAGTCTAGGTGGCCAGAAATTCCTAATCGAGATAAGGATGAAGAACTACTTAAGTTACTGGAGGAGCAAAAATGGTCACTACTTGAGGAAGCTTTTATTGAAATAGGAAAATGGACAGAATCTTTTAGACTGCCAGAAAGAATAACATGGGTGGAAGTACAAGGGATTCCTTTACATGTTTGGAATCACGAAACGTTCAAGCGTATTGCTGGCTTGTTGGAAGCGTTGGTGGGTACTTGATATAATTTATAACATATACAATTTATTAATACAAATTAATATACAAGTATAAATATTTTTGACACAACACTAGATGCGGCTAATTTATAAACACTTATATCTCACAAACTTTGCTAAGCTTCACTTTCAAATTACTTGCTGCTGCAAGTTTTATGCACACACTCACTCATTCATACTTGTACTTGAACTTGCTCACACACACAAATTTATAATCCTACTCCTATTTATAGTGTTCTTTAACCGACATAATGAAGTTTTTAGGAACTAATAAAATAATATAGTTAATCCTAGACATTTTTAATGAATGTCGTATGGTTCTAGATCTTTATAGGATTGATGCAACTTGTTGCCGTCCCTTACCATTGCTTAAGTACTAAGGAGCTCTTGAATCTTCTAGCTCTCGCCATAATCTTCATGTAAATTTGTAGTCCTGATATTTATGAGATGCAGTCACATGTTGTCGATCATCACCATTTCCTTAGTTGTTAAGGTTATCTTGAATCTTCTAAACTTTAAGATGTTGCCAACACTTGGTTTCCAATTTCTACACATGTCATGAAGCTTCTACACCATTTTTGAATTCAAACTTTATTTCTAATTTCCATCCTTAATTAATAAGGATCATTCAATGTTGCCACATATTGTCTTCAAGTTGGATTTGAGTTCTAACAGCATCCGGGGATCTCTAGTGGCTTAAGCTTAGATTCCATGGAAGTATAGGATCTGCATTTGCCGAGTTTTGCAAGTTCAACAATGCTAGCAACAATGGAATCGCCAACAGCTCCAATGGCTTAAGCTTAGATTCCATGGAGGATAAGAAAGCAAAGGAATTACTTTATTCAAGGAACAAGTTGAGATGGGATTGCTTTGGAAGATAAATGACAAAGCATAGGAACTATATATAAGGCAAAAATATTCACAGCAATATTATATATATTGGAATATTCGCAACAACTTTTAAAAGTTGTTGTGAAATTTAGCTTTTAAGGTACAAATTCACATTATATGATTTGTTGTTATTGCAAGAAAATCCAGGTTTAAGCCGTTTGTTTGCACCGTGTGCGTACGTTTTCAATTATTCTCATGAGCTAGGCTTATGCATACACATAACCATATAATATTTTTGGATAAGGCTCTTTGAAATTTCAGCTTAATGAAAATTGTTAATTGACTGCAATAATACATAGAGGACAACCCATGTGACAACAGGCATAACTAGCAAAGAGACGGGGTGGTTTCGGACATGTGATTGAACTATATAAGCAGTTCATCTTTCTTAGCAATCCATGGGAAACAAATTCCCAGTTCGTTTGGGCACCGAGATTGCGGTAAAGTATGCAGATTTTGTTAGGGATTCCAGGTCTTTCAACGAAGTGCTTATGGGTAACGTGTTTTGCGCCTAAAGTTTAGGGACCAATTTAGAATAGGATCATAGTTTAAGGATGAAATTGTCACGTTCAAAAATTTAGGGACCATTTTAGAATGAAAATCACGGTTTGAGGATGCATGGTACAATTAAATCTTCTAAAATTGTTAATATTTTAACATCTAATGATAATTTATTTATCATTTGAATAAAACTAAAAAATAAAAGTCAGCCACAACAAATCATATAATAGGAATTTGTACCTTAAAAGTTAAATTCCGCAACTGTTGAAATATAAACATCAAACAATTAATATTTATTAAATTTATGTTATAGTTCATTAAATGGTTGACTGGTTGAGTTTTATTTGTAATTTTAAATATTTGGTCATTATTGTAATGTGAAAACGTCTGACGTTCTTCACCTATATAAAAAAGGTTATATGCTTGTTTTTAATATAGCAATCCCTTCATGGAATCAAAGCTTAAGCCAATTGAGCTGGTGGCGATTCCAGTTAGGGGTGTATTCGGTTCGATTTTTTAATAAAATATGAACCGAATCGCAGTCTGCGGTTTTTTAAAAAGAAAACCGAAACGAATGGTAAAAAAACCGAATTACCAAAAATCGAATTTTGCAGTTCGGTTCAGTTAAAAATCGCGGTTTTAACGGGTTTTTTTTTTCAAATTCAAAAAAAACTAAGCAAAACACATAACATATTTTAATTTATCACTAGATACTCCAATATCAATTTATTTTGCCATTAAGAACAAGAAAATGCATGTCTTGAGCTCTTGACAAATCTAAGATTTCAAATAAAAATAAATTAAAAAATAATGATGATTACAAAACAGACAATCCTTATAAAAAATAAATCACATAAAATATTCATTTAATTAATATCCACTCAATGATTCTACATCACCAACTTAGAACACAAATATGTAGTTTAATATATTGTTTGATTAAAATCAAACTCAAATATTCAACATAGTAAAACAACTATTGAATAGTAAATATTATAAAAATATATTCCAATTTGAAACACAATATTCAATCAACTTAATATTATAAAAATATATCCAAATATTCCAAGAAAATGTCTTAAAAACAAATCAAAATATTTCAAGAGACTATCTTTAAAATATATTTGATATGGATCATAATGTATTTTTTAATTCAGGTTGATATGGAATAAACGGGTTCCATATGGAAAACCCGAAGCCGAACCGAATTGAGAACCTTGAGTTTTAAACCGAACCGAAAACTGAACCTTAACATGCAAACCTGAACCGAACCGCATAGCCCGGTTCGAGTCGGTTTTTCGGTTTTCTCGGTTTTGTTGCTCACCCCTAATTCCAGTGTTGCTAGCATTGTTGAACCTGCAAAACTGGGCAAATGCACATCCCCAGGTGCCATGCTACTTTATTTTCGGGGACTCGATATCCGATAGTGGGAACAATAACAACCTTTCATCGTCGGCCAAAGCAAACTATACGCCTTATGGGAATGATTTTCCTCAGGGACCGACTGGAAGGTTCACCGACGGTCGAACCATGCACGATTTCATTGGTACGACCTTCTCTCTGTTCCATCTCCATAT
Source organism: Hibiscus mutabilis (assembly GCA_019671005.1). Lineage (NCBI taxonomy): Eukaryota > Viridiplantae > Streptophyta > Magnoliopsida > Malvales > Malvaceae > Hibiscus > Hibiscus mutabilis. The sequence goes on from CM033756.1 coordinate 7,251,324, forward strand.
ATTTTCAAAATTTTGTTCATAAATGCTTATTCATATTAGTCTCATTTGTTTAATATATTTATGATGATAGTTAAACTTCTGGGGTTCAAAGATTATATGCCTCTATTCGCCGAATCAGAAGGAAAGAACATTCTCAATGGTGTGAACTATGCGTCCGGTGCCGCCGGCATTCGTGACGAAACTGGACAACATCGGTTGAATTTTAAAAGCCATTCATACATGAGTTTAACTTGATTCAATCCGACCCACGAATACTTTTCATCGGTTCCACATTATTATTACACATAACAATATAAACTTACGATGTGTAGTGCAGGGTGGTCGGATACCTTTTAGCGAGCAGATAAAAAATCACAGAACTATAATCTCAAGAATTAGATCGTTACGAAATAATTCAGCAACAAAATCTCTTCTAAGCCGATGCATTTATTCGGTTCAAATCGGAAACAATGACTACATCAACAATTATTTCAAGCCGGAGTTGTACGACACCCAACGACGCTACTCGCAGCGGGAATATGCTACTTTGCTTGTTCAACAACTTTCAGGCCAACTTAAGGTAACAATCTAAGAAATTAAATCTAATGAGAAATATTTTGGATTATAAACAGATATTTTTTTTTACAAAAAAGAAATTAACATTGAATATAAGTGTGTGTTCGAATCTGATACATTGTACCCAGAGTTTGTACGATACCGGTGCAAGGAAGTTCGCCGTGTACGGGTTGGGGCTGATCGGTTGCACTCCGTATGCGGTTTCGGTGTATGGAACCCATGGATCAATCTGTGTAGAAAAATTAAACAGGGGTGCAACCTTTTTCAACAATAGACTCAAGCCACTGCTCCACCAACTGAACACCAATCTAACCGATGCTAAATTTACCTACCTTAATCCTTCTGGAAATCCAGCTGCTTTCCGGTAAACACCGTTACCTTTGTTGTTCGTGTGAATTCGGATATTTGCAGATATCTAACTTGTTATATTTGGAGTGAACTACACCAGTATTCACTAAACTTTAAATTTAGTATCGATTATACTAAAAATCGATACTATTTTAACAGTGAACTTCAGTTTAGCCTTCAAATATACCACTGAGCTATTGAAATCTGATTAAAGATGTATTTTGGTTGCATGTTGTTGGGGGACATTTAGTGATGGATAGCTCATGCTGCAAAACCGGGGCCGGTGACGGAGAGCTTTGTGTTCCAGATTCGTCGCCGTGTAGTAGGCCAAGGCAGTATGTATTTTGGGATGGTCTCCATACCACCGACGCTTGGAATGAAATCGTCGCTAAAAGTGCTTACGACTCCACGACTCCCCTCGAAGCTTTTCCATTTAACATTAAAAAAAATAGCAAGGCTGTAAAGATTAAAAATGATGTTGTGTTGCTTGGTTCAAAGATAGTTTGATGACAAAAAATAAAAGATTTTATTAGCACCAATTTATTAATTATTTATTAGAATCCGTCTAGAGACCACACAATAAATACATGAAACTGTAATCGTTACTCTAATAATTATGATAAGTTCTGATTCTCGAAACATACCTGACTAATAAGGTTTAATTAGGGATGGCCAATTATGATAAGTTCCGATTCTCGAAACATACCTGACTAATAGGGTTTAATTAGGAATGGTCATTTAACCTATACTCGATGGGTTCGGACCCGACTCGATCTTATAGGGCCGGGTTTATTAAAGAAAATTTCAGGGTCGTGTCTAATTTTTTTGAGGAAAAGGTCGGGTTTGGGTTTAGGGTAAAAAAACCCGACCCGACCAAAAATAATAGTTTAATTTTATTCTAAATGTTTAGGTATAATTGCTACAATGCCCCTCTATATATATATATTTCAATTATCTCCTTATTTTGTCTAATAAAAATGAAATAATTATTACAATGCTCTCTCTTTATTTGTATTTTTTAATTAGCTCTTTATTTTATCGAATAATAATAAATAATAATATTTTTTTATTTATGTCGGGTTGGGTCAGGTTTTTATTCTAGAATTCGAGTTCGGATCGACTGGAACATCATAAAATATCGGGTCGGGTAGATTTGGATGAAAGTGTTAACTTTTCGGGTCGGGTGCAGATCAACCAAAAACCCAACCCAACTCAACCCATAGCCATCCGTAAGTATAATTACATCTTAATTCTCTGTGTCATGTTTAAAGTACAAATTGTAATTATGTAACTATGTCAATTGAAATTCTAAGATAATATTAATGTTTTTTTGGATCTAAAATTTATATTGTTTATTTATTTTATATATCAAAATTCAAATGCTTTTAAATTTTGACTCAAATTAAAATCTTTTAAAATCTGTAATTCCTATTTTTCTCTATTTTTTAATGATTTAACTGTTCGATGATTTAACAATTTAATAGTATGGCGCATGTCAACATCTCATTAATAAATTTATTAAATAACAGTAAAAAAATAGTTAGATACATAAATCGTTAATAAAATGACTTAATTAATTTTTTTTTGTTAATCGCAGGGGATCAATCGGGTGCAAATTAGTGTGATGAGCTTAATTATACAAGTAGAATCATAAATGCAATTAGGAACAATACAATTATATGAGTATAATTAAAATTAATCATTACACTATACGATCGGACCGATGATCAGAATATATCTAGACCTATACCACAATAAATACGAGCAAGGTCAATATATGGAGAGACTTAAACTAGAATAAATTTTAGTTACACAGGGTCGAACCTGAACATGGAATCTTAAAGCTCCTACAACAACCACCTTATCATTAAACTAAGACCTCGACGATAATCATACGAAATAGTATTAAAACAACGTTGGAATTTAAATTGTCATTATTATAATATTAGAGATTTGCTAGTTTTTGAATGTTAAATGGAGCAGCACAATTAGGAGACGTGCAGCTATAAGCACTCTCGGCTATCATCTTATATTGAGTCTCGGTAAGATGAACGCCGTCCCAAAATATATACTTCTCCGGGCTACTACACGGCCTCGAATCTCGAATACAGAGCTCTCCGCTACCACCTCCAATTTCGCAGCATACTTCGGCTTTCGCTGAATGCCCCCCGACATGCAACCAAAACACAACACCAACTTAATTAGTTCGAGGTGGAATTTATCATATCCGTGTTTGATCCATTAACAAATTGAACTGTAATGATGATACGAGAGACAGAGGAAGGATTGTTTACCGAATATGGATAGATCGACCGGAACTCCGGGCGGATTGAGATAGGTGAATTTAGCAGAGGTTAGATTCATGTTAAGTTGATGGACAAGTGACTTGACTTTTTCATTGAAAATAGTTGCACCCTCGTTTATTGTGTCTACACAAGGTTTCCCGTTGGTTCCAAACTCCAAAATTGCACTCGGAGTGCAGCCAATCATCGGCAGTCCATACACGGCAAACTTCCTTGCACCATAATCGTACAAAATCTGGTGGTATATCCAAATTAGGTGACAAAACAACAAAATATTAGACCCGAAAAATGAATTAGTTTCCGTTGAACCGCGTTTCCTAAAATCATGCAGACTTGTTGATGGTAAAAGTGGGATGATGGTAGTTTTTGACAATTTATTTTCTGATTTGAATGAAAAGTCGTGGTTAGAGGTCTGAGAAAAGGAATGAGAGGAAAGGAAGAGTAGACAAAGATGGAGCTATGATCAAACATTGAGAAAAGTAAAAGTCTATTAAGCCTTTAAATTTAAAAATTAAGAGAGACAAAAATCTTATTTGATTAGTATTTAAATTAAGAAAGGCTTAAAATACTATTATATCGAAAAACTTTGGGAGTGACTAGAACCCCTCTCAACTTATACATTCCACCATCCCTGGGAGTAGAGAAAGATAGTGAACCGTGGTCTAAATATCCAAAGTCCCTCTTTTGATCTAATCCACGTGAGTATATAAATATCCCTGACCGGTAAGTATTGATGGATTGACAATGTAGATACAGCTATAAGTTAATAGAACAGCTGGACCAAAGTAGGCTTGACAACGGTCGCGGCGAGGACCGTAACTAAATAAAGATATGGCGGGGTTACCTCCAGGTCAGGAAAACTCTGGATGCTTCGAAGGTTTTGCATACGGAAGAGTAGCTGCGGAGAAGTGGTCGGCAGAGGACTCAAAAGTTGGACGTACAACAAGATTAATATTAATTAAATTTTCAGAAAGTAAAGAGTAATTACCCTAAGTTGCTGTGAAAGTTGTTGAATGAGAATGGTGGTAAAGGCAGGCAGACTATGGCGTCGGCTGGTGTCGTAGAACTTGGGCTTGAAATAATTGTTGAGGTAGTCATTGCTTCCGATTTGAATCGAGTAAATGCATTTGCTTAGATGCTTTTGCGAAGCTATTGGATCATCCCACATATCCTTTGTTATTTTTGAGATTACAGCTCTGTGATTCTGTAAGATCTGCTGGTTCATGGGTATTCGAGCACCCTGCATCCGTGACAAAGTCGAAAAATTTAGATTACGGTATTAAAATTTAATTTTTTATAAAAAAAATATCTTTTTCAAAAATTTAAGGTGTCAACTAACACTTCAATATATAATGTGATTTCGCCACTGCCCTGCACAAGCCACTAGATCGTTTCGCTTCGAAAAATTAGATTAATATCTTTATTTTTGAAATGCAATTCAAATGTAAAATAAACATCATTATGATACAAAATAAAATAAACATCATTTAAATTGAGACACAGCATGAACACGTTATGAACGCACATATCATTTACAAAATTAAATTATTATGATAAATATGCCCACACAGAAATGGTGTGATATGCAAAATTACCATATTATTTTTTCCAGTTTCGTCGAGAATGCCAGCAGAACCGGATGCATAGTTCACCCCTTTGAGAACGTCTTTCCCCCTTACTTGGGAAAAAGGAGGCATATAGCGTTTGAATCCCAAAAGTTCAACTATCATACACAGATACATACACATATACATATATAAATGGAATGTTTATTGTAAATCGGGATGGACGCAAAATCTTATGTTAGGGGATGCAAATTTTTACTTAATAAAACTATATGAGAATTTGAAAATTTTAAGAGTACTCGAAATTTTAAGATTTTCAGAGAATGTGACTCTTGCGGTCCATCCTTGGTTGTAAACGAAACTATATAATAACGATAAACAATGCAAATGGAAATGAGTGAAGGGCAAACCAATAAAATCGTGCAAGGTTCGGCCATTTGTGAACCTTCCCGTTGGTCCTTCGGGAAAAGCGTTCCCGTATGGTAGGTAGTTTACTTTGGCCAACGTGTTCAGGTTGTTGTTGTTTCCGTTATCCGACATCGAGTCCCCGAATATGAAGTAGCATGGCACCTCGGGCTTTGCATTTGCCCAGTTTTGCAAGCTCGATAATGCTAACAACACCGAGATCGTCACCAGCTTCGACAACTTAAGATTAGGATTCATGGAAGATGGAAAAAGGAAACAAATAAGAGATGATAACGTGGGAAGGAGATTGGAATGGAAAATGATTAATAAAGGGTGGAAACTATATATAGGTTGAGAAAGAGTGGGGGTAGGGAACAAAGTTGTAATGGCCATTGTTTTTACTTGGGCTAGCGTTGATTCCTCGCTAACGCAGGTGTATTTTCAAAATATATATATATGGGTTAGGATCCACTTACACTATGTAAAATTTAATTACTTTTATACTTTTTTTAGACCGTTAGATGAGGGTAATAAATGACTAAGATTATTTCCTTATTTTTTTCAAGTGATAATCTTCACATTTTCTAATGTTAATCTCGTCCATCCATTTAACGTCATCAAACGGTCCAAAAAATGTGTAAAACTTATAAGTTTTACATAGTGTAAGAGAATCATATATATATATATATAATTTATAAAAAAATTATCTGATAGACATGTGTAGTTTTTATACGATACAAGTTTTTTAAGGGTTAAGAATTTAGTTTAGGGTTTAAGTGTTTATAGGGGCATATCTCGGAAACCAAGGTTGAGGGGGGCCATTTAAAATTTTCAAAAAAAATATATATTTAATTTAAAATTTTCAAAAATTTTGAGATTTAATTGGAAATTTTAAAAAATTTAGGGAAGACTTAATTGAAAATTTTCAATTTTTTGAAATATAACAACATATTTAAATTTTTTGAAAGGGTCGAATTAAAAATTTTAAAATTTTTAAAGGACTAAAAATTGATTTGCCAAATTTTAGGGGAGTCATGGCCCTACAAGCTCCACAATAGCTCCGCCCAAGAGTGTTTAGTTTATAATGTTAAATATTTAGGATTAAGGGTGCTTATCGAACGAGTCGATTGCGAGTTGAGTAGTGCTCGACTCATACTCATTAAAAAATTCCGTTGCTCGACTCGACTCGTTGCTCGTTAAGCTCGATAAAATTTTGCTCGATTTGTGCTCGTTAAAAATCCTCGTTACACGACTCAACTCGTTGCTCGTTAAGCTCGCCAAAATTTTTAGCTTGTTTTTTTAATATAGGTAAAATCTAGTGATACTATTAGAGCTTAATATAAACATAGAAATTCAGAATTAAAAAACGTGAGGTCATAGGAGCTAAATAAACGAACCTGCCATGACTGAAATAGAGATGAAGTTGATATTTGAGTGTGAGATTCTTTTTAGTTTCTTAACAATCTTCGATGAATAACAAATGAGAGAATGCCTTAAAAATTTTGGGGTTTTAACTTTCAATTACACTTTTTATGTGGGAAGTGGAAAATGAAGATTTTTTTCCCTTTTCTTCTTTTATACATAAAGTAATAATAAAAGAAAAATGAGATACTTTAATAAAAAAAAGAAAAGGCACGTTATTAGTATAATTTAATTTCTTATTAATACAAATTAACTTTTTAAATTCTCGAGAAATACAAAATGTTTTAGAAATTTAAAACCAAAATTTCATGGATAAATTACCTAGCAATTTACTGAACATTTCTTGAGTTTTCAACTAATATTTAAACTTTTTGAAACATAATTTTTAAGGTGGCCACCAAAAAATTATAATAGAATTTATAAAAAAATAACGAGCTACTCATGAACTTATCGAGTCGAGTTAGACCTTACTCGGCTAGCTAAGATCTCGAGTCGAGCTCGATTTCAAGTCAAGTCAACTCGAGTCGAGTGTTGACTGAGTTTTGACCAAGTCGAGCTCGAGTTGTTTGCGAGTTGCTCAATTCAATAAGCAGTAGCACCCCTATTTACGATCTATAGTTATATTTTAGGGTTTATGTTTTAAAATTTTAACATTAAAAATTGAGATTTTAATTTGTAAATCTCGAGTATCTGTTGTCTAGATCCCTCCCAGTGTTGGTGGGGCGAACCAGATTATTGGCCGCTCGAGAAATGAAAATCTCTAACTGCTCTTAGATAGTTGTGGTGTTTCATTCGTCCCGAATCTACTTTAAAATTAAAAATGAAAACTTGATCCGAATAAAACAATTAATCGTAATTTTAAAAAATTTAACCCAAACAAAACGATTAATCTTATACATAGAGTATAGACTGTTAATGACACCAATGAAAACATCGCATTATTTTAATGTTATACACTGTTTGTTTGTTTTTAAATAATAAAAATAAATTTTATTTAAAATCTTATAGAATTTTCCAGAAAAAAAATTGTTTTTAAATAATTTTATTTAAAACTGATGACTTTTGGCACGTTGATCAAGCCTGACTTCAGTTGAATTATGAAAAGTCTTCTGAAACTATGACCAACAGTATTTTCTTTATTTTCTCCTATCTAAAATTAGTCTGTAGTCAAACCTAAATAGATTTGGGAGATGATCAGTGAGCAGAAGACTAAGGTTACTTGGCATAAGGTAGTTTGGTCTCCCTTCCACATACCCAAACATGCCATTGTGAGCTAGATGGTCATCCTTGATCGCCTCCCCACGTATGATAGGCTTCAAAAAATGAGACTTCCGGTGGCAAATGCTCGTCTCCTTTGTGGCTCCGATGTTGAGTCAAGGAACTATCTTTTTTTTCGAATGTCCATTCTCCAAATATGTTTGGTCGAACCTCTTGCAACTCCGTGATGTCCCTCGACCTATCTCAGACTGGAATGACGAGCTTGCCTGGGCTACTGCTAGATTCAAAGGCAAGTCTTTGCTCGCAACTATTCTTAGACTCTCTTGAAATGTTTTTATCTATAGTATATGGTTAGAGAGAAACGCCCGACACTTCAGCGGGAATTCCCAATCAATCGCAGACATAATTTTATTCATGAAGTATATTATTCGAATTCGGTTGTAAAACAAAAGTATAAATAGATTTAATACGGCTAATGTCAACCTTTGTATATTATTTCTGATTTTTTTTTGTAAATAACTCTTTTATATATGGTAACGATTTTTTACTCTCTTAGATAATACAAACCACGCTTATTCAAAAAAAATTGTTAATCTAAAACAACATCACTGACCTTTGAATTTTTATAATAAAATAATAAAACTATAATTTTATTTAATAATGATAAACTAATGTTTACTTAAAATAATAAAAATATAGTTTTAATAAAACAGAAACTTTTCCACATGATTCGTCCAAATTACTCGTATTTTATTATTTTTTAATATACTCGTATTTTATTTAAAAACAATAAAATAATAAAAATATAATTTTATATTAATATGTATATAGTTTTATGATTAAATTTAAATAAAATTATTGTTGAATTATTTAAATTATATATGGGCTGTGCTGGGTGACTCAAGTGGCCTATAGATAAGTCTAATATCAACTAATTTATTATTTCAATAAAAATCATTTTTATCGTTACATTTTTTTTTGAACGGAATGTTATTTTTATTAATATAAAACACGAGATACGGGCCTCTTTAAAAAAATATCGTTAATCATAGATGAAGAAAAAAGAGTGCACTGTATCCATGTTAATGTCCTTACATCTCTAACTCAAAATCATTACACAATATTTTAAACCATACAATCTAAATTTATATACCAAAATTAAACCCTAAATTTAACAGGTTCGTATTAACTTTAGTTTATACAGCTTGTGTATCAAGGCTTTTCTCATATATTAAGAGTACTTTTTATACAAATGTTGTTTAAATTTTTTACACATGTCTATATATTAACTCTTTAAAAAATAAAATCTATATTTAAAACTTTAAGCCCTAAATTCTAGTAATAAATCATAAGTTATAATCTTATAAACTAAACTTATAAACTTTTAATCCTAAATTAAATCCCTTCATCCTAAAACAAAAAAAAAATTATACAAAATGTGTACCAAAATTTCTCTGTAATTAGAATCCAACTTTAGACTTGGCCACCCTGTCCAGGGGTTGGCGGTGGTGGTTGGTGTTGCGGCGCTGGCCTGGCGGTGGTGGTTGGACTTCTAATTTTCCATTTCTTGTTCTCTTGTCCAAAAACGAAATTACCGTTACACCCTTATGTTCCCTTTCAAGTAAAGTGAGAAAAGAGAATATTCCTCAAATAAAATATCACCATTCACCAGATTAAGACACCTAATAAAATCTTATTATTGTGTTTTTTAAATTCTTTCCATTCAAATAAAAGAACAAATTTTATTCGAATTCCATATTATGTGTAATTTTATGGATCATGTTTAAATTTATTATAGTTTGAGTTTAAATATATTTTAATTTTATTGTATTTTGTATAGATTTGGTTCTAATCATTATGATTTCTATTGTTTCTGATCGTAACTATATGTATACTTATAAAATTTTAAAAAATAAAATTAATTTAAATATTAAAATGAAAGTTTTAAATAAACCTAGTTTAAAATGATGTGAATAAATCAAATGGAAAGGATTCAATTTTTCAACTCGAACCATATGAATTAAGTCCATTACTTCAGTATTCGTAAGTTACGTAATATAATAACCATTAGACTTAGATGAGATTATAAGAGTTTTACCTGCTTGTTGAATAGTTCGATCATCGCTCTCTTGTTGCAGGTGTCTATCTCTTATATAGGCCAGCAGAAAATGAATGATTACTTATTGAGTTCACTCTAAGAGAATATTTAAAAAAAAAGTATTTTACTCAATTTATATTAATGAGATAATAAATCAAATATCGATAATTATAAAAAATTGAATGTTAATATATAAATAAGAAAGTAAGAGACGTCTCTAAGTCGAGTCATAATTCAATTTGATTAGAACTATCGAATTATTTTATTATTTTTGTATTTTTTAAAATAAAATATTCCAATATTTTTCTATTCAAAACCCAATCCATATTGATTGGACAACCAAATTAGCATAAACAATCCCCACACCACCTAAATTTTATATGCAGAATCTTGGGTGACGGACATTTTTATAAAACTATTTAAAAATGATATTCATCTTAAAAGATATGGGTTCAAGTAGTTTTGGCTGTAAATTGTGTACTTTTATCAAAGAATTAAGAAAAAAATATAAACATATAATACATTATAATCACATTAAGACTATTAAAAAATAATATAACTTTTCAATAAAAAATATAAAATTTCAAACTCTAAATTCTAAACATGAGTCCTAAATTTTAAACTCGAAATCTAAACCCTTAAATCCTAAACTAAACAATTTGAACTCTAAATTTGACAAACTTGTATAGTTTACAACACTCATATAGCGGCAGAATTTAACCTCGCTTATTGGGAGTCATTTAAACTTATGAAGGACTATATATATATATATAAAAGATTTTTTTAATATTTTTTCGAACAATATTGCTCTGACTTCGTATTTAAACCATGAACTTTAAAATTTAAATAGGGTAAACTGTAATGGAGGTCACTCAATTATGGGTAAGATTATATTTAGATCACCCAAATATTTAAAGTTACAATTGGGTCACTCAATTATGGGTAAGAATGTACCCAATTATTAAAACTTACACTTGGGTCACTCAATTATAGGTAAGATTACATGTGGGTCACCCTTTATATTAAAAAATGTATAACAATTTATGTATTAAATTAATTAATTATTTCAAATGAGGTACTCTAGTGTTAACAAGGGTATACAAGTGATTGAGAAGAAAAAATGCTGAAATTGATGTATTTTTTTTAAAATATGAAGGGTGACTCAAATTTAACTTACCCACAATTGAGTGACCTAAATGTAACGTTTAATAATTGCGTGACCCAAATATAACTTTATTCGTAATTGAGTGCCCAAGCGTAACTTTTAATAATTGGATGACTCAAATCTAACATTACCCATAATTGAGTGACATTTGTTGTATTTTACCCATATACTAGCAACTTTAAACCCTAAATTCTAAATCCTAGGCATATGAATAACTAGTTAGTTTAGTTTATATTTTCTTTATCATAACTTTAGTTTATATAGACTTGTATATTAAAATATTTTTTTATTTATATTGTATTACATCTGTATAAAAATTTTAATTCACATTATATTTTAAATATAACTTTTCTTATTTATATTGTGTTACATCTGTCTAAAATTTTTAATTCACATTATATTTTAAATATAATGGTTCGATGTGAACTTTTTTTAACCTTTATAGGACCATTAATATTTCAGTAAAAGTTATCCACTTTATAATTCATTAAAATGTGTTTGATAAATCAATTCATTGAATAAAAAATTATAGGGAACTACTTTATCTTACTATATTTATTTTTTATACCGACCTTAAAAAAATAAAATTTGGGTAAAATTTTGGTACACAGACTGTGTAAAACTAATTTTACACATGTATGCATATTTACACTATAAAATATAAATTTTAAATTTCTAACTCTGGCCCTAAAAAACTAAATTTTAAACCTTAAACCATATACTAAATTATAAACACTAACATTAGATTTTAAACCCTACAATCTAAACCCTTAAATTTTAAACTCTAACCCTTAAAATTAAAAAGCACGTGTAAACTAAAGTTTATACGACATGTGTACCAAAATTTTTTCTTAATTTTTTTTCATAATATTTTTACATTAATATTAAAAGTAATAAATTTTATATTATTTTAATATAACTTATTCAAGAAACAAAAGTTATATATTATATCAAAACTAAATTATAAATTAATATCTGATGCACTGATTATGTATAATTAAATACAATATCAGTGAATTAAATATTAATTTTTTATTTCAATAGTCATATTTTTTAGAGACTAATTCCTAATAAAACAATCAATCTAATTCCTAAAACAATCAATCTTTTATCATATTTTTCTATGAACTCAACTACGATGAGAGCCGAATTATTTAATGCCATGCCCGAAGCTACGGTTTTCGCCATCATTAAACATGTTTCTTAACAGTAGAGGTGTTTAAGATCAGCCTAATAGGTACTCAAAGTTCAATAAATTTAATATTAATATTATAATATTTTTTATTTTTAAATTTGTATTATAAATTTATTAGGCCACTAAATATTCATTAAAAGAATGAACTCGATTAAATGAGCTCGACTAGTCATGGACTTTAACCATCTGTCATGTCCATACCAAAAGATGGTATTTTTTTCAATAAAAATTATATAAATTTTGAGTCTAGTTAGAATCAAATTATTGAAAATGGACTATTTTAAGAAATAATGATAAAAATTAGCAGAATCAAATTCTAAAATACAATTATTCAACTAAAAATAAAATAAACATTGACACATAATAAAAAAGTTATAACTATATTAATCCGAATTTACTTTAACATAGTGTCATCATCTAATTGGTGTATACAATTATATATATAGTTAATGTATCTAATATTCGTTCTTAAGCTATTATATAGTTTTTAAATTAAAAATATATAATTAAGAAATAATCAATAAATTTTCTATTATTAAAGCTACTTGTAAATCAATTTTGTTAAGAAACAAAGTACTAGTAATCAGTGTTCTTACCAAACACAAAGATTCTGAGACATAAACAATAACAAAAACAAGAACAAGGAAAATCTTTGTAAAACGAATTAAAAGCCGTAAAGAAAGGCAATAACCCTTTTTAATCCCTTTGATTTCTATTGGAAAATTCATTGAAACAATTTTGACTATAAAACAAAAATTAAAAAAAGGTTATTGATTCATCATCCAGAGAAAAAAATTCGAAACTCTGTTATTTAAATCATCTTTAAATCTACCTGCATTATTAATTAATTAATTATGAGTTTTTACAGTTCATTTTGAGTTTTTTTTTTGAAAAAAAGTTTGGGTTTTTGGTTGCCATTAGTGATAAGCACGACTGGCAGTCATCATTCACTTTCAATTCCCTCATACCCTTTTCTCTCTTTTGTTCCTTTCTCTCTCTAACTTTCCCTCTCCCTACAATTCATGCTTTGTTTCGCTGTCTAAAGCTTCCATTCCAATTCTATATTTTCCCTTTCAATCTACCTTTTTTTTTCTTGGTTTGTTTTCTACTCTCAAAACACTCTCATATTGTTTCTCTATTTTTTTGGATCTGGGTTCTGCTTGCTTTCAACTTCAACACCAGGTATATTGTTTTTTTATAATGTTTATGATGTTTTTGTTGATTTTTGGAATCTGGGTATTTTGAATTGAAGTTCTATCTGCTAAATTCAAGAAGATATATTAGCTTGAAGTGTGTATTTTCTGGATTGTGAAGCTTTTACAGAGTTGGAGCATTTATAATTTTGATTGTTTTTTGTTTGGTGTTTGAAGATTTGATTGATTGATGATGTGTTGGGGGTTTAAAGAGCAGCTCATCTTTGATGAATTAACTTCATTTTTTTATGCCTGGTTTTTGCTGAGTAGGAACTGGTGTTAGGGAGCATGATTTAGCTATGTTCTTTTTGTTAATTGGATATGAATTTTCAATAAAAATATGGCCTTTTTGTCATTTTCATGACATCGAATTTCGATGTACGGGGAACTGTAAAATCTAAAACGGTGATGGAATGTTGTATTTCCAAAAAAAAAAATTAGAAAAATCTTTTTTTTTTTTCTGGGTATGCAAACATGGATCCAGTAGGACTGGACAGTTAAACAAGTTGTCTGCTTTATCAAATGGAATTCCATGGGAGCCTAGGCTTGGTCTTAGCTGATTTATTTAAGAATTTGTCTTTGAGTTGATCGTATCAGTATGCTACCCCTGCTAAAATTAGCTCTACGGTTTAAAATGGGACTAAGAATTCCAAAGAGAGCTGATTAAGAGAAGAAAAAAAAGGGCATCATAGGCAGTTGGAACATGGGATTATGAGTCTATAATGTCTTAACTAGTTTGGCTTTTTTAAGATTTTATTATTGATACTCTTACGGGCGAGTAGCTATTTTGGGTCCATGATGAAGAATTTTGTAGATATTTCAACTTCAGAAAAAAGGCCAAAGAAAGAACAATGGAGCTATATGCTCGTCTTTTGCTGGCAATCAGATAAGAGACGTGGGTGGTTTCTGTTAATTTTTGATGAAGTGTTTGACGTGAAAATGTAATACAATGATAGATTCTGTACATTTAAGCATTGGCTATTCTGTACATTTAAGCATTGGCTCTGTAGAGTAGTACAAGGCATTATTCTACCTAATGAATAACTGATATAAATACAGGTTCCAAGTTTAACCGATGCTTAACATTTTGCTTCCAAAATCATGTTTAAATCACATTTATCGTTATCGGATGTGGTGGGATATTTGGTTACTACAAAACATCAATCAGGAATTTATTGTAATCTGGATTCTATAATCTCATTGTTTGATTTTTTATTCAATATATTTGATTACTTTTACAATAGCAATACTATGAACAGTGTCTTGAGAGAGTGTTGTTGTTTTTTGTTTCTTTAGATTCTCTTGCTGCAGTAATTTATTTATCTATAGAATTAATGTTGACAATTATGTTTCAGGTTAAATCTATTACCTGCATCAAGTTTAAGACCCAGAAGATCAAAACATAAATTTCAAGCTGCATAAGAAGTATGGCGGTTTCCATGAGAGATTTAGATCCAGCTTTTCAGGGAGCTGGGCAGAAAGCGTATCCTTTACTTTTTAGAAACTTGCAGTGTTACATGGATCATCATTATTTAGATCAATATTCAAAATATTTCCTCTAGTAATTTAGGTTGTACGCTTAATGTGGGTTGACAGTTTATAGTTAGCAATCTGTTGCTGTTTTAATCTTGGGTATGTCTGCTTTTGAGTTGCACTACTTCATGAATTATTCTCCTGAACAGTGTGAAGTGGAACTGAAATCTGGCGCATTGAAAACTTCCGCCCTGTTCCGGTTCCAAAGTCATCTATTGGAAGATTTTTCACGGGCGATTCCTATATTATTTTGAAGGCAAGTTATTTTGTTAGGAAGCATCATATTAGATTTTAGATATTGCATGCTTCTATTGGCACCAAAATTTGAAACTTGTGGACATATTTTTTTTAAATGCAACCACTAAAAGGCATTGGGGAATGTAGAAAACAGTCTGTTGGAGGATTTTAATGATAAACTTTACCAGGCCGTAAGCATTTGGCTGATGTTCTAGTTTCATTTCCATTGGGGTTATTTATAAAAACTTAGTACTCATATATTACTCGAGTATACTTGTAGTTCGAGGCTTTAAAATGCTTCTAAGTTTTCCTTCACAGATTAATGTTCTTTAATTTTTACTATTTTTTCTTGGCTCAGACAACTGCCTTAAAAAGTGGTGCCTTGCGTCACGATATCCACTACTGGCTCGGTAAAGATACATCCCAGGTAAACCTTGTTACCCCAAATGTCTTTTTTTCTTGTTCAACTCTTAACATTTTAGTAAGTATAGATTGAATTTCAAAACTGAAAGGAAATAGTAGATCAATTTTGTGACCACAATTTGTTTAACATAGGATGAAGCAGGTGCCGCTGCAGTCAAGACTGTTGAACTTGATGCTGCCCTCGGAGGGTGTGCTGTTCAATATCGTGAAGTCCAGGGCCATGAAACTGAGAAGTTTCTTTCCTATTTTAAGCCGTGTATCATACCACAGGAAGGTGGAGTAGCATCTGGGTTCAAACATGTTCAGGAAGAGGAACACAAGATACGTTTGTTTGTATGTAGAGGCAAACATGTTGTCCATGTAAAAGAGGCAAGTATTTTGGCCTAATTTATCTTCTAAGGACTAACAATGCTCTTTCTTGAGTGCTATTCAATACTTCTTTCAAGAAGTTGATGACATGTATCATATGGCAGGTTCCATTTGCTCGATCCTCACTTAACCATGATGACATCTTTATACTGGATACGAAAGCTAAAATATTTCAATTTAATGGGTCCAATTCATCCATTCAAGAAAGAGCAAAAGCCCTAGAAGTTGTCCAATACATTAAAGATACTTATCATGATGGGAAATGTGAGATAGCTGCCATTGGTGAGTAAACCAACAGATACAGATTTTTGAAGGAAGGGAAGAATAAGAAAAATGGAGTGAAAAGTGGATAATTGTATATAAACTAATAGATTCTATCTTATTACTCTACGCAGAGGATGGAAGGCTGATGGCCGATGCTGAAACTGGAGAATTTTGGGGATTCTTCGGTGGCTTTGCTCCACTTCCAAGGAAGACTGCTAGTGATGATGATAAACCTGTTGAGTCTCATTCTGCTAATCTACTTAGGTAAATTTTTATTCTTGGTTTTGCGATGGTGATTATGATCATTCAATGTTTGGTTTACTACCTCTGCAAATGTGATTTTTGCTTTCTCTAAATAGACCAACTAGTTACCTGGAAAGAAAATTACTTTGCATTTGGTAAAGGGCCTTCTTTCGGGTCCTATGATTTTGTACTTTGAAAAATGCTCTCATTCGATGTTTGCTTTTCAAGCCTTGAGAAGGGGGAGGCAAAGCCTGTTGAAACTGATTCCTTAACACGGGAGTTGTTGGACACAAATAAATGCTATGTTTTGGATTGTGGGTTAGAAGTGTTTGTATGGATGGGAAGAAATACTTCTCTTGATGAAAGAAAAAGCGCAAGTGGAGCAGCTGTGGTAATAGCTTTCTTAGGTGATTTAGACCAAATTTTGTTAGGATTTCTCATTCACTCCTTTTGCGTTGTGATGTTACCGAGCAGGAGTTAATCCGTGGTTCTGATCGACCGAAATCGCAAATAATTCGTATAATTGAGGGGTTTGAGACTGTTTTATTTAAGTCAAAGTTTGAGTCCTGGCCCCAGACCACAAATGTTGCTGTTACTGAGGATGGTAGAAGCAAAGTTGCTGGTCAGTAACTGAAATATCTTGCAATTTTGTTGTTTTTGCATCACAAATTGTCCATGCTTAATATTTTTACTATTTTAGCTATCAAATAGTCATTATTTGTCAACTTGAATCATCAATATATTTCAATGGTTTTTGTAGCACTTTTACGACGCCAAGGGCTGAATGTCAAGGGTTTAGCAAAAGTTGATCCAGTGAAGGAAGAACCCCAACCGTATATTGATTGCACTGGAAATTTGCAGGTATGTTTGTACTTATATTTTTTATGTATATTTTCCTATATGCTGAATCTTTGTATGTATCGTGTTCCTTTACTGTCGTGCTTCCCCAACAGTGGAGCTAAAAATTATATCTTGGGGGATGTTGCACTGACAAACAGTAAATTCAGATATACGGCAGCATTTTTTATTATTAACATTAGTAAGAAACTGACTGCCTAAATATTTGACATCAATTTGTTTATTTGATTTTATTGGGAAGAAAAATTCATGATACGAGTTAAAGATCATGTGCATTAATATTTATAATATACAAATGTAGAAAAAAAAGTTACCTTTTGGTTGTTAGGCTGAAGATCTGCTGCCATTCCAAGCTGTTGAAGAACATTACTAACTCATCTTTTTGGTTCCAATGATGGGCTTATATCACTGTTAAGAGTTTTGTTTGTTCTTGCTTGTTATCTTGCTTAAACCTATAGCAAGCTTAGTTCTTATGTAGCAGTTTCCCTTCCTGCTGCATTTGGATTAGTAAACATGACGGGGAAAGAATGAAGTTAAATAATTATTTTTTTGAAAGAAAATGAAGTTGGTAATTTTATATTGCAAATTATGAATTACTATGTCAGTTACAAATTTCACACGGGGGGGGGGGAATTTTACCTACTGCGAAGTTGGGAATACATCTTGCTGAATCATCGAAAGATAGGGGACAGGGTTGGCCCCCGCCTTCCCCTTATATAGCCAAATGTCTTGCATTTAAGTGAGGTTTTATGTTTCCTTCTCCCTGTTAATGAGGGATATTGGTATCTTATTTCATGGAAAATTACTGTTCAACTTTTGTAATGATCTATGGGTTTTTTTGGACTGCATTTAATGGGGAATCTCTCTTTCTCTTGTTCTAACTATGATTAGATAGGGCGGCAATGGTGCTCTACTCTGCATGCAATGGACATAATATATGTATCACGGTGACTTCGGGTTTGAAGCCAATTTACTGATTATAGTATTGATCTGGCTGCGCAGGTTTGGCATGTGAATGGCCAGAAAAAAGTTCTCCTTCCAGCTTCTGATCAGTCAAAATTTTACTGCGGGGATTGCTATATTTTTCAATATTCTTATCCTGGAGAAGACAAAGAAGAGTATCTCATAGGAACATGGGTTGGAAAGCAGAGTGTTGAGGTGATTAAGTATTCTCCGACTGTCTTTTGTCTCTCAATTCCCAAAACTGTTGAGCGCCATAATGCTTTCACTTCCTGTAACAAAACTGTCTTTTTTTCCTGTACAGGAAACATTCATATGTACCATGGATGTGAATTTTCCTACTATACCTGTATCTTACAATGCTTGTGTTAGTGTTGTTACTTTACTGATCATGAGTTTTTTCTCTGCAGGAAGAAAGAGTTTCCGCTGTCTCTTTAGCAACCAAAATGGTTGAAGCAATGAAGTTCCAGGCTACCCAGGTAGCTTTCTTTTAACTATAGCGTTGTTCTTTTGCTGTATGTTTCTATTTTCCTTGTGTTGATATCTTAACTGATTAACAGGGTTGCATCCGCGAAGGAAGTGAACCCATTCAATTATTTTCTATCTTCCAGAGCTTTATTGTGTTTAAGGTTTGAGAAATTTTGATTCGTAACTTTTAATGGATACTCATGTTTTTAGGTTTTCCCTAGATGACTGGTTCTGTTATGTAAAATTCATCAGGGTGGTCTTAGTGAGGGATACAAGAGTTATATTGCTGAGAAGGAAATCCCTGATGGCACATACACAGAAGATGGTCTTGCACTGTTCCGAGTACAGGGCTCTGGACCTGATAATATGCAAGCTATACAAGTCGAAGCAGTATGTCCCAAGTTTCATATACTATCTTTGTTTCCTTAAGAACTTGTAACACTTCGATCCTGATAGAACTAAATTTTTGGCAAGTGTAAAATCTCCACCTGACTACGGTTGGGTGCTTGTTTTTATTGTTTTTGAATTCTAAAAAATGTGACTGGACCTTGTTTTGACTTTTCCTTGACAGGACAATGTGAAAGCATGAGTCCCGAAATAGTTGCTAGTATAGATACAAAAATATAATCTGTTCTGCAGTACATTTATTGTTTATAGGATGGAACTTATGCTCTTTTCCATTTTTTCTTTATTTGACTTCTATCAGGTAGCGACATCTTTGAACTCCTCCTACTGTTACATATTACATAGTGGTTCCACCATATTCACATGGGCTGGAAACCTAACTTCCCCTGATGACCACGAGCTTGTTGAGAGACAACTAGATATCATAAAGGCACGTTTTACATTTCGAACTTCCCAGAACTTCATTTTATTAGTATGGCTAAGTGGGTTGTTTCCCTTTATTGTTTTGAATATTATGATTCACTTTGGGTTCATTTATTTGAGTTTTTGATTTGGTTCTTTAAGTTCTGATTCATGTTCATGTTTAATTGGTTGGTATTCCTTCGTGTTTTTTCTTGGCTTATGCTACCCTTTTGATAATCTCCAGCCTAATTTACAATCCAAGCCCCAAAAAGAAGGATCGGAATCTGAACAGTTTTGGGAGTTGCTCGGAGGAAAATCCGAATACCCGAGCCAAAAGATTGCAAGGGAACCTGAAGGTGATCCTCACCTATTCTCCTGCACGTTCTCGAAAGGTATTAGTAACTCTTTAATGGTTATAGGTTATTAATGGTCTCTTAATTCTAGAAAAGTAAAACGTTCATTCATATTATAGTTTTCTAATTTCTTATCTTTCTTCATTGCCATGTTGAATTGCAAATTGTACCGCAATCTGCAGGGAATCTTAAGGTGTGTATCTAATCCTGCAGTATAAATCCATATTCAATGTGGTTTGAATTTTTAATTTTCCGTATGTGGGTTCTTAAAACTTAATGATTTTATCTGATCTCCTCGTAACCTTTGTATGTTCAATCCATATATGGATCATACTAGACTGCTTTTAATTTATTTTTTTTTGAAGTATGCTTAGCTTTTATTATGCAGGTGACTGAGATATATAGCTTCACCCAAGATGATTTGATGACTGAAGATATATTCATCCTAGATTGCCACTCGGATATCTTTGTCTGGGTTGGACAACAGGTCGATACCAAGAATAAATTGCAGGCCTTGACCATTGGTCAGGTAAGATCAACTGGTTAAATAGAAGGTGGACTGTTGTTGCACTCTATTTTTTAAGGGTATTTTTTCATCACCAATAACTTACAGATGTCGAGTGCCACGACATATGCTTAAATCATGTAACTTAAAAACTAATGTAAATGGACTTGTCCTTGGTCAGTTCATACAGTATCTTTTAGGAACTTGAAATAGTTTGTGGCAGAAATGCGGGGCGTGTTCTTACCTTTCCTTCTGTTGCTCAGAAATTTCTTGAGCTGGATGTTCTCTTAGAAAATTTATCCCGTGAAGCTCCGATCTACGTAGTCATGGAAGGAAGCGAGCCACCCTTCTTTACACGTTTTTTCAAATGGGATTCTGCAAAGTCCGCGGTAAGTATATTTACTACTACGTTGGAAGTGCTCATGGTTGATATATCTTTGCAAGGATCTTAGTGTTTTTATTTTCTTGCAGATGCATGGAAACTCATTTCAAAGGAAACTTACCATTGTGAAAACCGGGGGTACACCAGCTATTGATGTAAGACTTCACTTTAGTCTGTCATAGTAGTTGAACTTTCACTGCTATCAATATCGAGTGATCTTGTTACTATTTTAACAATCGTCTTTAGAGTTAATTCTCTGATTACCATTATATTACATGTTCAGAAACCCAAGAGGAGAACACCGGTATCATATGGTGGAAGGTCTAGTAGTGTGCCAGACAGATCACAACGTTCGAGAAGTATGTCCTTCAGCCCTGAACGGGTTCGTGTGAGGGGAAGGTCTCCTGCTTTCAATGCACTAGCAGCTGCATTTGAGAATCCCAATGCTAGAAACCTTTCTACTCCGCCACCCGTGGTTAAAAAACTGTATCCAAAATCCGTAACCCCAGATTCTGCAAAGAAGTCTGCAGCTATAGCAGCTCTTACTGCATCTTTCGAACAACCACCACCAGCTCGAGAGACCATCATACCTAGATCTGTGAAAGGTATGCTATTTATATGTTTCGAGATAAATTCATGTTATTTTCATATCTGTACTGAAAACCGTAAGTCTGTTTCTTGGTGAAGTGACCCCACCGACACCCAAATCAACACCAGAGCTTAACTCTAAGGAGAATTCCATGAGCAGCAAACTAGAATCCCTTACTATACAAGAAGATGCCAAAGAGGATGAGGCTGAAGACGAGGAAGGCCTTCCAATATACCCTTACGAACGTCTCAAAACTACATCAACCGATCCCGTTTCTGAAATAGATGTGACCAAGCGAGAGGTATGGTTTTAAGATGGTATCATGTTCTTCTAGGCATTTATGATTATTTCTCCGAGACTTATATTTGAAATATGCACAGACGTACTTGTCATCTGAGGAGTTCAAGGAGAAGTTCGGGATGAAAAAGGATGCCTTCTATAAGTTGCCTATGTGGAAACAAAACAAGCTAAAAATGGCTCTTCAACTGTTCTAAGTCCCCCTTTGATTCATCAACTATTTATTACAACCCCCTGCAAATGAGAGTGCAGGTGGAACAAAACATGCTTGCAAATTTGTCCGAGTTCTTTTCATTTTTCGTCAAGTTTGCTTTTTTATCTTAACTCAAATCCGCAAATCATTCTAACTGCACACATTTTGTTCGGCTGCAGTGGGAAGAACCCGAACCCCGTTTTCTCAGGATCGAAAAAGTGGGACAGCATCAGTGCATATTTAGCTGCTTCTGCTCCCCTATGAAGCTTTTTTTTGGGTCATTGATATTTTTGGATTTCAACCCTTTTCCCCCTCGTGGTTGTTTGGATGTCTAGAAAATTCTTCCTAATTTTCTTTGTTGTTTCTGGTTGAGTTAGCTTATGGGTATTCTTCATGGTTGTGAGATTTGCATTTTTTAACTTATTTTTTATTTTTTGGTGTCCAAAGTGATTAAAAATAGAACAAATATTGGGAGTTTGCAAATGCCAGACACTTTAGATTGTATTTTGTAAACTGAGGATGAAAAGTTTGTACAGCAGAGTGTAAGAACCAGTTCATTGTCTCTTGTTTTGGATAATAAAAGAGTGCTTTTTATATTATTATTTACATTTAAAAAATAGACTTTTAGTTGTTTAAATTTCCCATTTTTGATATTTTCTCCATCGATGCAACCCAAGATTTGTTCTTTATGTTACAGACTGCATAGAGCTAAAGAGGAATTTAACAGTTTGCACTCGAAACCATATTTAAATGGAGTATGTTACAAATTTCATCCTTAAAACTTTTTTCTCACCCTTATTTTTATTACTCGAGTCTAAAAAAAATAAATTAATAATTGAACTTTCGATTTATTTTTATTTTGGTTATTAAAAAACTAAAGAATGAGATGGTGGCCATATGTTCTGATGTGAAATGTTTTTTTGTTGATACGTCATTCAAGCTATTTTTTCTTCTTCTTTTTTTTAATTTTATCTTCTTTAAGTTTAAAAATTTTATAGTTTTACCTCTCTATCATGTTGGTAATGAAATAACTATTTTTCGACAATTTCCCGACCGATCAAGACATCAATAAATTCGTCTCATTGTCTCATATCACTCTATCAATTTAATTTTTTCTAAAATCACTTTAAAATTCGTAAAACTCAACCCTAGACTATTTTGATCTACAATATCAATCGTTCAATTAGTGTAAAATCAGGATATATTACTTGCTTCCTCCTTCTCTACCTCCTTATTGTTGCGATTTTAAAAAAGATACTTTATCGTTAAAAAATTAAAAGAAAATCTTAAAATTTTAATTTTTTAAAAATAATAAAATTTTGGATATATTTCATAATTTTTAAAAAATAAATCGAGTGATATCGATTAAGTTTTAAAAAAAATTTAAATTCGAATGACTAAAATAAGAGTGAAAAAGATTGAGCGATGAAATTTATAATTTATCCTTAAATGGCTTTTCAAACACAAGGCAGAGTGGATTGGGTAGGGCTAGGGGTATTGGGCCAATGGTGGCCATTTAACAGTTTCGCCAAACTTCCATTGGGTGGCGACCAGTTGTGATGTAGATTCAACGCTTCGTCGCTATCGAGTAAGATTATAAATCAAGAAATTCATGCAAAAAGATTAACAAAAAAGTGCAAAGAGTAAAGCGCAAAGAAACAAGATTGACACAGTTGGAATTTTCCAACGGACTCCGATTTTCTTTCGAATTTCTCTGCAAAAATCTAGAAATCAATCTTCCGGACAGATTCTATGTCGACCGAGAGAGTAGCTGTTGAGTTAACCAAGGGCGTTAACGGCCTCGAAAAAATCATCCTACGCGAGGCTCGTGGAAGCTCCGCCGAGGTAATTTTTTTATTATTAATTTCTGGATCTGTTCAATCTGATCTCAGTTAGTTTTCTTTTCATTTCATTTCTTTGAATTCATCTTTTATTCTTTTTTGTTGACGTTATTTTCCATAGATCTTTGACTATTTATTACTGTTTCGAGTTTCCTCTTAGGTGTATTTGTATGGAGGCCATGTGACATCTTGGAAGAATGAGCATGGAGAGGAGTTGCTTTTCGTCAGTAGTAAGGTGATTTTCAGTTACAGTAATTTTCTTGACTAAATATGATATATAATGTTTAAATATATTGTTCAAGTCCTTTGAGTCGATGCTTCATTTAGACCTAACCTTTTTTTCGGATGAAATTCTGTGCTTAATGCGTACTCGTTGATATTGCAAAAGAAAATCTTCACGTGTGGGTTTATACCATGTTAATACATATAGATGAGAGGAGGATGGAACAACTTGTGAGTACTAGATTTAGGTTTACTGGTTCTAAGGTCTCAGCATCTGATGGCTATTTAATCTGTGTGAGTGCATTTATGGATATGATCTACTTCATCCTCTAATGGAGGTAGATTTGCTTCCCCTGTTGCCTTCGTCTACTTGTGATCCGTCTGTTTTGATTGAGTGATTGCAAAAGTTTTACAGATTATGTATTGTAGATTGTAAACCTTTCTGAACCAGTTTTGAAAACATAAAGAGCTGATTCGTTAGTTATTGCAATGTTTGAAGAAATTGAATGAATTATACTATTTTGCTTGAAACTCCTTTACGCTATTAGTAACTTTTTTTTCCGTTCCATTCAGTGAATAAGAAATTTTTTGGTTTTAGGAAATATAAAATGATAAATGACTTAAACTATTTAGGTGAATATGTTTAACAAGTAAGAAAAATCCATTAATTTATAGTTTCTGTCTAAAGTAAGCACTTGCATGTGCAAATGCAAGTGTTTAAGAAGCTAACCTTAGAAGTCGTGCATTTCTTGTTTCTGATGTACTAAATACATTTCTTCTGCAGGCATTGTTCAAGCCTCCAAAGGCAATTCGTGGAGGAATTCCTTTATGCTTCCCCCAAGTAGGTGCAGATCTTCTATTGTCCTAGCTTGATTAGACCATGATCATCCTGGTCACGAAAAACATGCTCTGTGTTTGCAGTTTTCAAATCTTGGTCCTCTTGAGCTGCATGGGTTTGCCAGAAATAAATTTTGGAGCATTGACACTGACCCACCTGCTTTTCCAACAAGCTCATCAAGTAAAGCTCACATTGATTTGATCCTTAAGCCTTCTGAAGAAGATGTGAAGATTTGGCCTCACAGGTAGTATCATTTTTTAATCTTTTAATGTCAGTTCACAAAGAGAGATCCATATTCGAATCTTTGTGGCATTATTTTCTTGACCAATTAACTTGTCTTCATGTCTGTCTATCTCAGCTATGAGTTCCGCCTGAGGGTAGCTTTGGGACCTGGAGGAGATCTAATGTTAACATCTCGCATCAGGAATACTAATAGTGATGGGAAGCCATTTACATTTACATTCGCATATCACACATATTTTTCTGTTTCTGATATCAGGTAACTAAAAGGATTTGTTTTATATTGTATCTTTTCTGTGATAAGATGCACTTTAATGTTATTACTTCCAGGTTTATACATGCATATCTTGGAGCCAATTTTTTGGCTTGCATAGGTCACACAATCTTCTTCCTCATTTGCATATCCCAGTTCATTAACATCAACTGTTGAGAGCTAAGCTATTATACTTTGTCATTATTAAGTTCTAACGAGTAAACCATCATTACTAGTGACATGTGTGTGTCCTATTCCTAGTTCTAGTTAATGTCATCTAAATTCTGTCTACTATTGCAAGCATGTCTTGTGTTTGTACTGCTACTTCCGGAAGGTATAGGAGACGGGAACTTTGTTTATCCTTACCTAATTTGCCCCAACCCCTTTGAATTTGTGTGCTTGATTGGACGACCCCGATTGTCATTTCCAATAGTGAAATTTGCAAACGCTATTCTACCTGCTTATCCCACCGCTTACTTTTCAATGATGAATTTTCACACAATTCTTAGTGTCAATAACAAGGTTTATGATAATGTAACAATAACAATTCTTAGGTTCCAACCCCCTTCCAAAAATACATTCTTTAGGTTTAGATCACTTGGATAATGTGTTATTTTTCATAATTTCTTTTTGGATACAAGTTTTATTTTCTTGAACCTTTATTTTGAATTTTTATATTCAGGAAGTAAACTGTGGATATATAAAATTATTTATTTTGTTCTTAAATTTAACTGCTTTCTAATTATTGATATGGGTGCTAATTTAGACACATTAACTGAGTTTAAAAGAACTTTGTACCTTCTGTACAGTGAAGTTCGTGTTGAAGGACTAGAGACACATGATTATCTGGATAATCTACAGAACAGGGAGCGATTTACTGAACAGGGAGATGCGATAACATTTGAAGGAGAAGTGAGTTCATGATTGCTTTGCCCCTCAGTCTGCTCACACTTCAACTTAGTTTACTGTTAACATATTCTTATTTCTGCGTAAAAGGTGGACAAGATATATCTCAGTACTCCTACAAAAATTGCAATTCTGGATCATGAAAAGAAGAGAACCTTCGTATTACGCAAAGATGGGCTCCCTGATGCTGGTGAGGTTTCATTGATATCTGTGCTATTTATACGGAGTCTGATTATGTTAAGACTTCTATTGATAGTCTCAAATACACACACACACTCACACTCACGTACTTCATATTTACATAGTCAGTGACTCAGTGCTGGAAAATATTACCATGTTGTTCATTGCTGCTTAATAGTAGAGGAACTTCTTTATCCTTTTTATAGGCATAAATCTATGAAAACCATTTATAATAGAATTATGGATTATTGTTGGATCGTTTCGAGTGGTTGGATTAAAAGTATATCCCGAAATGCCTTTCCATATGCTAGTATGAGCTGTTCTTTGCTTTAAAATTGTTATTTCTTTTGCATGCAGTGGTGTGGAATCCCTGGGATAAAAAGGCAAAGGCCATGGCTGATTTCGGAGATGATGAATACAAGCACATGCTGTGTGTGGAGGCTGCTGCTATTGAGAAACCCATCACATTGAAATCCGGTGAGGAATGGAGGGGAAGGCAAGAACTTTCCGCTGTTCCGTCCAGTTACTGCAGTGGCCAACTTGATCCTCAGAGAGTCCTCCAGGGTAGCTAAAGATCCCTTACTGTGGTCATTATATGTACAGGTAATCATGGTGAATGTTGAAAACCTGTACTTTATTTATTTACAAATATCTGGTGATAAGTTGTCCGATGCCTATAAATAATTTGAGTCATCACTGTTATCTTTCTGCATTTATCATGAATCCCTGATACATGTGCCATATCAGATTCTGCAGTAAACTATGATACTACTTCCATGCTGCTTCTGTTTTTCGGTCTCTGGTCCAGAATTTGGTTTTGAACCTAAAGTAGAAACCGAACCTCAGATTGTGAAAATCAGACTGAACTTCAATGTTCAGTACATGCATAATAGTTCTTTTTCTTTGATGCGTTTCAGTGTAACAGGAAACTAAAATTTGTAGGATATATATAGCATCTTGGTTCTTATATTGCGTTTGTGATCATTTGCAGTCGGTGTCATTTTTCCTTGCGGGTATGCTTAAGTAAATGTTAGAACAGTTTTTGTCCGGTTTTCGAGTACGTTCATCGTGGTCTCGTTTTACTAGAGCATTGCTGGTCCTGGTTTTTGATTGTGATGCAACATCATGCAGGTATCATGAGGCACATGATGAGGATGAATCCTGGATTTTTGGTGGATTAATGAAATAAGGAAGCTGCTTAGGGTGTTATTGTGGAACAATGTTATTAATTACGCTATTAGCAAAATTACGGTATTGTTTTCTTGAAGCACACTGTTGTTGGCTATTTCAGCTATGGATGAGCTTTTATTTATCTCATCACCTGCTCCCGTTTTGTAAGAACTTCCTTATTCAATTTGAGTTGAATTTTTTCTTTTCTTTTATTTATTATACCAGAAAGTAATATAATATTTTTAGGGAAAAACAATGACTAAAATGATGAAACTTTTAAACATAAAAGATTATATTTATTGAAGTATTTTGAATTAAGATTAAATTAATTGATTGTATACGTTTTAAGGACTAAAATTGATATTATATCAAACAACGTAGTTAGTAGCTTCTTCCATCTAACATTTAACGGCTAGTGACTTATTTATACTTAATATTTTAATTGATTTGTTTGGAAAAAACTACTTGTTTGGAAGTTGGAACTTATAAAATTGTTATTATATTAAACTATATCACTATTTTCATCTGATATATAATTACCAATGACTTATTTGTACTAGTATTTTAAGGATTATTATCCTATATACAGACGTTGAATTTTTTTTCACAAACGCTTTAATTTTAGATTTTTGAGTTTGAGTTTTAGTGTAAGGGTTTAGAGTTTGCAGTTTATGGTTAGAATTTAAGATTTAAAGATAAGGTTTAGTTTTTAGAGTACCATGGTTAGGGATTTAGGTTTTAACCTATAAATCTTAAATTTAATCATAAGCCTAAAATTCTATCAACAACCCTTAAATTCAAAACTATTACACTTAAACCCCTAAACCCTAAATAAAGTCCCTAAACCCTAAACTAATATACTTGTGTAAATAAAATTTTCACAAGCATAGAATAATTACCCATATTTTAATTTGTTTGGAACTTAGAAGAAAAGCTACATATTTGTCATCAAACTCATAATTAAACGATCTTATGTGTAATTTACACTAATGAAATTATGAAGGGGCACTAATTCAAGTCAAATATACATGTGTAGAGAGAGAGAGAGAGACGGGCTAAAAATTGAAAATAAATACATATTCAAGGGGAAAAAAGAGTGAATAATCTCAACTATAAGTTCATCCTCATCCAATGGAAACTAACAACCTCAATTTCATTTAAATCTATAGACATGCATGCCACTGAAACCATAATCATATTCATAGCATTGCACACACACTTCTTCCTGCTTATTATCAACTCTATCGTAGAGTCGACTTGTTTGATTCATAGTTCCGTCCCTTCCGTAGCCCCCGGAGATTACATCTCCATGCTTATACCACAGGGTGAACTCCCTCGGACAAGATATCATCCCTAACACCACAGAGGAAAACCAATACATGAGGATTCATATACATAACTGCATAAAAGTTCGAAAAATGCCGATCCGAATTCTTTCAAATAAATTTCACCTCTTCTTTTTTCCACCATGTTGGTGTTTGGTGTTCTTTCTCTTCTTCTTCCTACCATGTTGGTTCTTGTTGTCCAACGTTGCTCTATTGCCATTAAGAGGTACAAGGCTCTCGACCATGATTTCCGTTTTGAGTGAAGTCGGACCACTTTCATTCCCTAACTTGTTAGCCCATTTGCTTCTCAGATTATAGGCAAACATCTCTCCGTCGACGTTCAATAATACATTGTCGCCGTTTTTGAAATGGAACAAAGGCATTGCATTCGGAAACAGATAAGAACACGAAAATTGCTGTATGGATATGAACTTGATCCAAGATTCTTTCACCCCGTATTCTTTCATGATCCATACATCAATAACATCAACTTCCCAATGAGTTGAAATCACACAAAGGAAACCTCCCATGCCATATAAACTCACACAGAACACCCCACCTAAACAATCCGGCAATTCCACCACTCGGTATTCCTCGGTCCTGAGATCCAAAGCAACAACTAAACTTAGAGTATCCGAGGGCTTTTCAGAACCAACCCAATGCAGGGCATTGTTAGCAAGAGCCCCATACACACCTCTTATGGCTATAAGATAAAAAGGAGAGTCCTTAATCCTTCTCCAAGAGTTGGTCTTCAAGCTGTAAACCTTAACTTCGGATGCGAAAAGGTCGCCCTTTCGGCCATTAAATTGGACCAATCGAACCAATTTGTAGTCATCGGAGATGCGATCGTAGCCTAATCCATAAAAAATGACCCGGAACGAAAGCCGGCGAGGTGAAAACCTTATTCGGGCGGTGGTCAACATCTGGGATCTTCTCGTTGAAGGGTTCCACAGAGATATTTCATCATTACGGCTAACCAAAGCCAATAAACCATTGCAGGAACCCAATATATCAAAGCCTTGCTCTTCATCGGATTCGTCGAATGGGAGTTTGAGCATTTGGTATGTTTCGGGTGAGTCGAATATGATTGAGAAGAGGCCACCGCATCGGATTCGGAGAATAAGGGAGAGATTGTTGTTGGTTTTGAGGGAGTGGGAGAGATGAAGCTTGATGAAACCTGGGTCGTCGATCAAACAGCGCCATGCCTTTGAAACGCACCTGAGGCGTAAAAGATCTTTTACGCCCAAATGGCAAAGTATTCCGCCGATAATGTCGAGCGGGAGGGCCGCCGATGCCATTGTTGAGTTTGGCGTTTAGGGTTTCTGCTTGGGAAAAGAGAGGCAACAAGCAGTCTATGGTTTAAATGTAAATCATAAAGGGTAAACTACACTAGTAGTCAATGAGCTATTATTTTTTTCTATTTTGGTCACAATTTTTTTTGGGATAAAATTGTTAATATAATTATATATTGATCACTGACCATTAAATTTTAACGAATATGGTGATACGGTATTGTATAATAATTTTAGTCTCAAAATAGAAAATTTTCATAAATTTGGTATTCGTTTTTTAAAATTTAACTTATATTTTTTATTTTTTATATCTTGATACTCTCACTTTCATTTTTCTTAAAAAAACAACCGTTGTCTACACTTAGAAATCACACGGTTGACACCCACTTTTGTCGTTAGTGACCAAAATAAAATGAAAAAATAATTTAGCGACTATTGATATAGTTTACCAAGTACAGTGTGGTTTGACGTAAAAATTTCAAAATATAACCGAGTAATTATAAAAGAAGAATATAATTAAAATCATAGACTCTTCTAAACTAACATTATTTATTTTAAATATTTAAAACAATTAAATTTTATAAAATATATATTTAAAAATTACTTGATTTAATGTTTATCAAATTTTTTTTTATTTATTTTTATTTTAGACAATAATCGAATGACGAAGGAGAAGGATGTCGCCTACGAAAAAGGAGGAAATCAAAATTTTAAGTTAATTTTAGAAATAGAGGGCCTCACAACGCATCGTTCTTGTGTCGGCACTAAAAGCTTAACATCTGAGTGACCTAAACGAGCATATTTTAAAAGTTTAGGAGTTAAATTAAATTTTTGTAGTTAGGTGATCAAAATAAAAATACGCTAAAGATTAAGCGACTAAACACATATAATTATCCTGGATAGCACTAAAAGCTTAACATCTGAGTGACATAAACAAACACAATTTAAAAATATAGTGATCAAATTAAATTTTTAAGTTGGGCGATCAAAATATAAATACGTAAAAGATTAAGTGACTAAACACATATAATTCACCTGGATAGAACGCGTCATTCTTTACCATAAGACTATACCTTCGGTTCGAATTTGGATATTTAATTAACAAAAGAAAAACTAACATAAATTAATTTAATGGGATATATCTATGGATGATACAAACATTACAAACTAAATTTAAAAAGAAAATTAAATATTGTTCAAAGGTGTCAAGTCTTGCTTATGTTTAAACCATGGAGAACTCAATAATGGAGTGTTGGGGCCACCAGAATCTTCTCCCTTCTTTGATTTAAACGAACCTGATGATGAGTCAAATTCCCTAATTTCTTCACCGTTTGTTTGACTATAAGCCTTGGATTGGGTGTTTTTCACCTTCTTCTTCTTCTTGCTTGAACCGCCGCCGATGCTCAGTGTCAGCTCAATTTCACTGTCTTCGTCGGAGTTTTCTCCGGCCGGTCTCTCCAGATCGAAGCTCTTTACCGCTTTCATGGCTTGAATGGGATCGCCGGAGCAACTGCCGCTCCTTTCCCTGGAGCTGGTCGTCGAAGTTGCCCACAACCTGTTTGTGTTAATTTCCCTTTTGAGTTCATTCATCAGCATCTTTTGAACTCTGTACAACCGGTGAAGTTCCCGTACCTGCAATTCAATTCAAGATTCGTGCTTAGTATAATCGATCGGTTCAGTTGAATATGGTATAAGGATGGAATTAAGATACAATACTGTGGCTAAATTGTTTAATTTTAAAATTATTAGGGACTGAACGTGTTTAAATCCAAAAAATGAGATTATGATTTAATTTATCTGATTTTGAAATCCACATTTTAAACAATAATTTCGTATATTTAGACAAAACAAAAGTTAATCCTTAAAATTTCGGTTGAGTGTGGGTATTGGGTGACTTGACACGAAATTAACTCAATTCGACTTGAGTCGCAATTTTTAAAATTTAATCTAATTCAAAAAATTTAAATAAAATTTGAGCTATAAAATGAGGCTTGAATAACTCAAAATTTTTAGTAATTAATGGATCGATGTTCAAGTTCAAATCGAGTACTTCAACTCCACACGACAGTGGCGGAGCCACATGTAAGTTAGGGGGTCAATTGAACCCCTTGATTTGTTTTGGTATGAGATTTTTGAAGAGTTAAATAGGGTTTTCAAGGAGTTAGTATAGAATTTTTCATAAGAATTATTAGAATTGACCACACTTGATTTGTTGGGGTATGGGGTCAACAATATTTACATTGTAGTGATATAGAAATTCTCGTACCTCATACTCTACTCTGACCCCACTATATAAAAGTTCTAGCTCCGCCACTGCCACACAATATATGTATATCACATATGAACAATATATGTATATCGTATATGGTTATAGAAAGTCGTTTAAATTTGAATGTAATATCATTATAAATATTTACAATTAAATTTGAACAGAAACTTGAATAACTCGAGTTGGCTCGACTCGAAAAAACTTAAAAATAAAATTTGAGTTATAAAATATGACTTACCAACTCGACTACCTTGCAAATTTTTTACTCGATCACATACTCACCCTTCCTAGAGGGTCACACCATCAAAAAGGAATAAAAATGGGGGAAAATGTCAACTTCAAGGACAAGTACAGAAAGAAAAAAAACACATGGATCAAATTGGAAAAAAAATAATCAAATTCATCGACTAAAAATTATTTTATCCATGTAGAGTACCGTATCTTTATACTCATATTCGAATACGTATCGAACACAGGTAGGATAATTTAAGACAAAAGAAGATGTTTTATTTATGGAAGAAAAGAGAGGGTTTTGGATGTTTTCATAGTCCATACCTGGTGTTTGAACATCTCCTCATGCATTTGCATCGTCTTCTTGATCGATTCCATGTTTGTAACCCTAATTCTCAGCACCCCATCCATGGTGTTTGCTTTGAAATAATCATCTATGAAATGCAGAGAAAAACTACTGCTGTTTTGCGAATTTGTTCTTGTTGTTATCGAACGGTATTCGAGTTTGGTTCCCATTGCCTGAAAATGATTTCGAGAGTGAGTATGGGTACCATACAAATATTATGTTTTCTTTTTTATATATTTAAAATATATTTTCGTATTTGAATGCGTTTCGAAATATTATTAAATGAAAATATTTTAAGAAAAAAATATGAGATAAAAATACTTCACCCAAATCTAAAATTCCAAGACTATAAGTCGTAAAGCTCTTTATTAAATAATTGAACTAAAAATAGGATACAGAAGCATAAAGATTAGGGAAGACAATAAGGCAGGTTTACTAGGTTTTTGGTCATTTCTACCTCAATTTGAAAGAGAGAAATTTTAATCTGATCTTCATTTTAATATATTATAATTCGACCCGACATAATAATAATAATAATAAATATAATCTGGTCTTATTTCAATCCAATTATTTTTTTAAAAAAATAATTTAATTCTTCTTGTTTCAAAATAATTAATAAAAACATTAAATATATTATATAAAATAATTATAAAATAAGAAAAACGATATTTTAGTAAATATGCCAGATGCGAGGCGGGGCGGGTAAACTTCATCTGAATCGGATCCCGAAAATTTTAACAAAAAAATCCATCCGACCCAATTCCTAATTAAAAGAAAATTCAATCTCGATCGGGTCGGATCGAGTCGGGGAAAATTGCCATCCTAAGAGAGATTCAGTTTCATACCGTAATCTGCAGTAGTTGAAGAACAACAGGGCTAAAATTTACTACGTAGTGTTTCAATTCAACAGCAAGCAAATCAAACACTCAGAGACAATTCAACAAACATCTACGGATCACTAAAAAACGTAAGAAACTGGGTATGAGCTTAATCTCCATGCGAAAACAATGATCAAACAGAAGATCTAAACAACACCAGAAGAATTGCAACATCAATCAGAAACACTCGATTAATCTAATACACGAACTGGATTCTTACTTGCAAGGAAAAGTTTCTTCATCGAACAGAATCCTGAAGAGCTCAAGCATCATCTGATATTCTCTCATCCATGAAAGTAAATCTTGTCACCAATAAGCAAATGCAGAGACTACCCAGATTAGAACAGCTCACAACGATGATTAACCCTTTTCTTTTTGTGGACGAAGTTAACTAAAACACCCAGCCAAAAGGATTCTCTTGTTCAAGTGATGCCATGGAAACAGCTCTTCAGAGTTTTCAAAGTTTGTTTTCTGTAATGATTCAGGGTTTGACAGGCTGTGAAAAAGAGGGGGAGGCAAGAGCAAGGAAAAGCTGGATTAACAATGTGTTTCCAAAGAGTAATACTATTTTTTAAGAGAGAGAAAGCCATATATATATATATATATATATGAAACTAACTATTCATCCTAAATGACTTGAATGCAATCAGCTTTGTTTGTAAGGTGTGTATGGCTTATCAAAGTGTTAAACAGATATTACCTTATAATTACCTCTAAGATTACTCAATATATATATATATCAAAATCCGTAGATTGGTTCGATTTGTTCATACAATTATTTTAAGTAAATATAAAAAGAATTATATCGAAGATAACAATCGAATTAATACTCGAACTTAGAATTTCAAAGTTTGTAAAAACATCATTGTCCCAAATATAAGGGGTTTGTGCTTGTGATCAACATATTCCTAGCAATAAGTCTTTCGCAGGAAATCAATATGTATATGCATAAATATATATCTGAAAAGGAAAGAGGTGAGCTGAGACAATGTCTTTGTGCTTCAAAGGGACCACTTTGCCTAACTTATTGCCAATTTAAGCAAATTTGCATACTCCTGGTAAAGCTGAAATATTCTGCATTTCTGGGTCCACAATTTCAACCATTTTGCTGCTATTTCCTTATATGACATGCTTTATAATATAAGTCGAGCAACTTTGTCAGTAGAATGTGCGTAAACATTATCTTGAGACCATATTATGAATATTAAAAATTTGAAGACAATCGTGCAAGGAAGTGAGGTCAAACATCGACTTGACCTCCTTCTTATATCTCTGATCGTGAATGTTTTGATTTTGACTTGATTGTATATATTTCGGGAATAAAAATAATATATTCGATTATTTTCGAGGCGGGTGATAAATAAATCAGTGGTGATCTGTGTTAGTGATAATTATTCTTCTTTTATCAAACAAGTGAAGATGATGTAATGTTCACTTTGTGATTTTGACATCAATGGAGATGGGTTGATTAGTTGATATTCTTCAAGGTTGCTGATTAAATAAGCAATATTTTCAATCTTATGTTTAATTTGTAGATAAACATGTTGCGTTTTTAAACCTTATTTGTTCTTATTAAAGTAAAAAAAAAAAAGACTGATTAAGACTTCCACCTACACCAGTTTAACAACTAATTTATTATAAAAACTATAAATAATACATTTAAATATAGTTTTGATTTTTAGACTAGTGATTTTTTACTTATTTGATTTAAATATTATAAAGAGTATAAAAACATCAAAACATTGTCATATTGTATTTATTGGTATTTATAAATAACATTATATTTATTTTTCAATTGAGTTTGAATTCGGTTAAAAAATGACATCAATTATGTCAAAGACTGGTGCAATGTTTATCTTTTCTTTTTAGATTTACTATTTGTTATTTTTTATGTTCTAAAACCTCTATTAGGTTATGTTCTAATTTTATTTTGTTTATCAATAAAGCTGCCTGGTTAATTTGTAAAAAAAAACTATGTCAAAGACTTGTACGATGGTATAGATATCTATTACTATTTAGAAAAGAAAGATTATTTCATACACAGACAATAAAATTTTTTCACACATTAGATTCTAATATTGTAGTTGATCTTGTTTAGGATTCAGATTTAAAAATTTAGATTTAGAGTTAGTGGGTTAGAATTTAGGGTTATTCGAGTAGGGTTTATAATTAATAACAAAAATATTAGTAAATTTATTTTTTATTGACGGTATATCGAATAATTATATAACATGAAGCAAATACATAAATTATCAAATCTATGCAAAGTATTTTTGGAAAGTTTAGCCTTGATTGTATGAATAATCAGTGTCAAATCAAAAAGTTTTTTATTTGAAGTTTTGAAGGCCACTAAAGCACTATTACTTGGTTGACTAATTAAATAATCTTATCATGCATTTTAAGCATAAACTTTTTATGAAATGATAAAAGTTGGTAACTGTCCCTTGTTAACCCATTAGTGGATACTTTAAGCATATTATTAATCCAGTAACCCCATTTATTTAATGTGGCATATTATATATTTACACCACTAATGTGTTCTTTTTTTTCATTTAAATTAATAATAAAGTAGTTCAATTTATAATGTCAAAAAAATTTAATTCAATTAGCATAGTTATTATTGCAACATTTTATTATTAATTCATAATTAGGCTGTCTTATTTTAATTCAAATAAAATTTAGTATGATTGAACTCAAATTTGATACCAACACAACTTTATTTAATCATAATAAATCAACAATTTGAAACCACTTAACTAGAAAATGACCCAAAGTAGAAATGATCTCGACCAAAAATGAAATGAACCCTAAAGATGGGGCCGAGAAACAATGGAAGGGGCAAAGCCATCTTACTTCAAAATTAACTGGACCATTAAACAAAAATATTTGAGGGGCACGAGCCCCTCCCACTGTTGTCGTAGTTCTATTTTTGCCTAAATTCGAGTTTCAAACCAAATAACAAATCGAAATGTCTCAAACACTAATGACTCTTACTTGGAATGGTTAACTATAAATGACTTAAACGACAGTCTGAAATAACCCGAATTTAGAATGGCCCAACTCAAAAACTGATTGTCATACTCAAATCACCTTACCTAAAATTGTCCAAACTAAAAATGACCAAAATCAGAAACTAACCCTAAACCTAAAATAACTCCAAAAGTTTAAAACCAGACTAATATAATTTAAATTGATTTAATTCGACTCGAAACCAGTTAATCTCTCAAATGGACCGTCGAATTCATACCACCTTGCTTTTATTTATTCTATTATATTTATACCATATAGAAAGCAATCAAGTTAGGTCAACAATGGAAAGATTCTTGAAAGGCATCAATGTTAGAAAAAAGCAAAAAACATGTTGCATCCACTTCATCCCCCCCCCCCCTCTATTTGCATCAGATTCCGAGTATGACTTCTTACTTACTTAACCAATGAATAAAACGGAAATAATTAAACATTTTTATTATTTTATTTTACCGACAATCCAAAAAAAATGAAATAAAATAAAACTAGAAAGCTTATCTTCTTGAGATCCCATGTCATCGTTTTAACAACAATATCTTCTCATTCCACGTTGTTCTTCTTCATTTATTATTGGGCTCCTCATATTATTATTATTTTAATTTTGATCCTCCAATTATTGTTTGCTATACTTCTCTTAATGTTGATTTGGTTTTTTTGGCATTGGATCCAAACTACAAAGTGGATGCATTATGTTGGGATAGTGTCATTCTAAATATTTTTTTAGTATAGTTATCATTATATGACTTATTGGCTACTGCAAAAATTCATTATTACGTGATATTTTTAATTCAGTTTACTTCATTTATAATATTAGAATTCAAGTCCTTGACATTATTTAAGGAATTTAGCGCCTCATTCGTATGGACATTTTTTATATTCATTTTTTTTTGTTTTTCTTGGAGTTCTATGTCTCTAGTGATTTTACTAGCTCAATTGTATTTTTTTAGTTCGTGTCATTTACTTTCTTTGTAAGAAAAGTTAGTTTTGTTGAATTTAAACTTATAAAACAGGAAACAAATATGGTGACAAATGGTTCGGTATAATTGAACGACTCGACTAATACTTTCAAGATGATCGATGAAACCGTGTTTGAATTTATTCGAAATATCTTTCTTAGACCTTTTCGATCGTCCATGTCCTTTCTTTTATTTGCAAAATTGCTTCAACCTTAAAATATATATGTGCGTAGCATGGCACAGCACCGACATGAATATAGATTAAAAATGGAAGTTTATTAAATGTGTGAAATAAACAGCTCTTAATTTTTTATAGGGTAAACTACACCAGTGACCACTGAACTATTTGGGCGTACTTATTTTGACTATCGAACTCGTCAATTAGACCATCAAACTTATTAAATTGACCTATTTTGACCACGGCCGTTAAAAAACTGACGGAGGGGTGACGTAGCAGTTAAGAAAATTTTGTAAAATTACACATTTAGTTCATGTTATTTACTTATTAAATCAATTTAATCCTAATTTTATTTTAATTAAATAAAATTAATCAATCAATCGGATAATAACAGAGGGGTGATGTGTCAGTAGGGAGGTTCGAACGTGACGAGAGGATGAAAACCCAAGCCTTTACCATGGAGACAAGTGGCACTCTTAAGGATATAAATTGCACATTTGATATACATATATCTTATAGTTCAGTAAATGTTAGGGTGAAAAGAAATTCAATAAATGGCATTGGGGAGGTTCGAACCTGGGACAAAAAGGTGAAAACTTAAGCCTTTACCGCTAAGCCAAGCAGCTCTTAGTGATTGCACATTTGATATACATATCTTATAGTTCAGTAAATGTTAGGGTGAAAAGAAAATTGACTTAACATATTCGAATATTTTTTTATTTTTCATATTTAAATTAAATCAAATATTTATTATAATATTAAATATTTGATTTAAAAGAAAATAAATTTGATTTAAAAAGTATTCGGATATTTAAAATATTAGAATATTTAAAGTATTTTAAATTCGATTTTAAAAAATAAATACTTTTTTAAATCACATTTCTTTTCTTTTAAATCGAATATTTTTTTAAATCAATTTTCTTTTCTTTTAAATCAAATATTCAAATATTTAAAATAGTCGAATATTTTAAATATTCGATTTAAAAAAATATTCGAATATTTTAAATATTCGATTTAAAAAAATATTCGAATATTTTTTAAATAAAATATTTTTATATTTTAAATAGGATATTTTTTATTTAAAAAAATATTGTAATATTTTTTTAAATCTAATATTTAAAATATTCGAATATTTTAAATATTCGAATACTTTTTAAAATCAGATTTATTTTCTTTTAAATCAAATATTTAATATTTTAATAAATATTCTATTTAATCTAAATATGAAAAAGAAAAAATATTTCGAATATTTTAAATCAAATTTTTTCTTTTAAATCGAATGTTTTTATAATCGAATTTTTAATAATTTTCAGATTTAAATTAAATCAAATATTTATGTGATTATACACATCCCAAGTGATCTAAGTTCGAGCTCCCTTTCAACCATTTTTACTTCATTTTTCTCTAACATTTACTGAAGTATAAGATATATATATATATCAGAGTGTGCAATTTATATAACTAAGAGCTGTTTGGCTCAGCGATAAAGGCTTGGGTTTTCACCCTCTTGTCCCAGGTTTGAACCTCCCCAATATCATTCTTTATTCTTCACTAATTTTCCTCCACCACCTGATTGGAGAGAAAATATATTAAATAAAATAAAATTTGAGTAAATTAATCCAACTCGTGTCATCATTTGATTGGTTGATTAATTTTATTTGATTAAAATAAAATTGGGATCAAATTGATTTAATAAGTAAATAACAGAGACTAAATGTGTCTGATTGACGAGTTCGATAGTTCGACGATCAAAATAGGTATGCCCAAATAGTTCGGTGGTCACTGGTGTAGTTTACCCTTTTTATATAAACATCAATATTTAATTCATTGATTAACGAATTTAGATCGAGTATTATAAAAATTTATTATGAGAGAAACCCTTCCGGTAACTTAATTTATTCCATTCACAATGTCGAAATTTAAACTCTTAACTTTTTTTTTGTTTAACCATGGATATCTAACTCTTTAACTGACTAATCCGGATCCGATTTTGCATAGGCCCAATATTAGGACAACCCTCCTATCTAATTTTTTTCCATTCACAATGTTAAGATTTAAATCTTTAACCTTGTTTAAAGGATTTAACGTCTTATCTTGCTAAACCAACTGGTTGTTGGTTCAAACTCTTGATTTTGTTTAAAAAATTCAATATTTCATCCTAATCGACGAACTGAATGTCCTATTGGTTGTTGATTTTAATTTAATGTCGTAAACGTTGTTAAAATAGGGAGGAGCACATGGAGGCGACATTGCTCTCCACCATAACGTGTAAAGTAGTAACGAGGGACCTAGCAGACAGCAATCTTAAATTCTGATTGCCTTGTTCTTACCAATACATACATACAAGTTGATATGTAATATTTTAATTAGGTGATCAAAATGCAAACTTACCATGAAACTTAAAAGGAACTAAAACACAAATTGACCATTTAAGGGAGCCAAGGCCGCTGCCTACCTACACCGTCCCTATTAACCGGTATAGGGACCGGTAAACGACCTTGACCGCTAGACCAAACATCGGAGTTTGGTAGAGATATCGTCGAAGCACAACAATAGAAGAAGAAGAAGACAAGTAGATTAACAACAACAAATGGCTATGGGAAATCTCTGTTTATCATTTAACCTAAAGTCTCAAAAACGTTTGTTGCCTGTTTATTTCCACTAATATTCATCTTCATTTCTTGATCCGAAGAATCTCCTTACAGCGGCTGCGAAAGCACCCAGAAACAAGAACAAGACGAGTGTATCGAATCCGCCTCCGACACCGACTGCGACACTTGGGCCAGGAGCAAAGAAGGAGAACGGGGACCAGCCCCAGCCGCCATAGAACGGAACACCGTAACCATATCCATAGCCTCCGACTAGCGGTGGGGCAACCGGTGGATTAATGTAAATGTTGGTCCTGAACAAACATTAGCTTATGGAGTTTAAGAACGTGTTTTGATGATGAAGCTGAAGTTAAAATAAGATAAATCATTTCACACTTTTATTCTTTTGAGCAAATGGAATGATGAAAGTTGATATGTTAGCAACATGATCCATATCCAATGTATATCCGAATGACACATAATCCTTGGAAGACTGCATACCCGTATCCAACACTTACGCGCGCGCACGTACACTATGAAGGTAATTAACTATGTTATTAGGAATCTTTATTTCTTTTCAAATACTCGTGTGCAACACTTATATCTGATTCACATTCAGGTACGAGGATGTGATCTTCCAAATTCATAAAAGAAACTTTTACAAAACCGGATATATCTGTGTTAGGCACATATCCGTATGGACACTAACACCCAAATTCGAGAGTGGAGACTTCATGCACAAATAGCAAACAGTAACTCGAAGCTTAGCTCAATTAGTTCATGCAAATGATCTTAAAAACATTTAGCAGGTCCGGTATCAGAAACTTAACATTTCTAACCTATGTCAGTTGGACTCGGGTTTAAATGTCAGATACGGGTATGTCTTCGACACAGTAGACACCAGTGGCATGAAACAGAATAAAAAAAACTAAATAGACCAAACCAATGAATTACCTTGAATTGCTTTTGGCTCTTGGTGCCGAGCGAGGAGCCGATGGCCGGAACGCTTGACCACCAACTCGACCGCCGGTCTTGGCAGCAGACGCGTCACCCACCGAGCCCAGAGTCAACACTCCAGCCGCCAACGTCACTATTGCTAGCTTTGCCAACTGTTTCTCATTTCTCCTATAAAAAAACCAATCCAAATAATTTTCAAACTTAGCATCAACTTTGGAAAGAATTTAGAAGCAATCATAATGAAAATACTAACACAACATGCACATTTAACTTAATTTTTGCCAAATTCAAAAGGGAAAAAATATTTGAAATTAGCATATTAAAGATTTTTTTTTTATTTTTATTCGGGGAAAGGGTTTGATTATAGTTTTAGTCCCTCTATTATGCTGAAATTTAAACTTAAACCCTCTTAATTTGACATAAATTTAATGTTATAATATTATTACTGAATCCAAATTAGTAACACCATTTTTTTATTGTCAACAAAAATAATAGTCCGAATTTTTATACAGTTATTCGAAAAGAAATTCGAAACTCACTTTAATGACAACACCTTACTAATTGTATTAATTATTATCAATTTGGCCTTGGGACGAAACTATTAAGGGCATGGAAGAGCTGTGCCCCACCATTTTTTTTTCTAATAACAATTTTATTCCCTGATAATTTAAATAATTCTCAAATTCAGTATTGTTCCTCTCTGATTTTAAATTAAATTTATTTTTATTAATTTTAAAGTTATATTTGTCTAACTCTGTTTGGCCTACAAATAATAAAGTTATCAACTTATGGAAAATTAAGGTAGAAGATTAAATTCTAAATGAAAAACATGGTGGAGGGACGAAAACCATAATTATGACCCATATGAAAAATCAAACCCTAAACCCTAAATTAACTAATAGAAATATTCCAAGAATCAAAGAAGAGAGTAAAAGAGAAAGGGAAATACCAGGAGGCATCTTTGTGGTCATTTGAGTGGAAGCTGCTGCAAGAGATGAAAGCAGGGGAAATGGAAAGCTTTGTTCTGGGTTTGGGAGTGAACTTGAAAGCGTTGGTAAGGAATGTTTGATGAGAATATGAAGATGATGATGCTAAGGACATGTTGTGTTTGCTGCAACAAAATTCTTGAGTTTCGGTTTCTGATGAATGAATGTCGGGAAATATATAATCAGTTTATTTTGTATGAAGGGAAGAGATTGTTGTTCATTCTTTTTCATGTTATCGAGATTGCCACGTGTTCGAATTTTCACGGCTCTCACATGGCCTACGTGTCCATGTGACAAATTTAGAAAACCCTTTCTATTTTAGGATTTGTATTCAATCTACATTATAGAAACAAAAAAGTTTGAACAAACACCTTAGTTTTATAGTTTAGGGTTAAAATTTAGGGTTTAGATGCTATAAGTTTAAATTTAAAGTTATAGTTAAAATTTAGGGTTTAGAAGTTAAGGTTTAAAATTTGACCTATAAACCCTAAATTCTAACCCTCAAACTTTAAATTCTAAACACAATCTTTCTATTATAGATCACTAAATACATACCATCTAAATCTTAAAATCTAATACTAAACCCTAAAACTAAGACACTAAAACTTTTTTGTTTCCATCATATAGAATAATTATTATTTGTTTTGTTTTCTTCGGATTTAATAAATAATAATAAAATTGAAATAAAAGTTTCATAAATAAATTTTACCCGATTTTAAAACAACCGGACATGTTAGAACTTAAAATTTAAAAAGTACAGATATGCAAATCCTTAATCCCTAATACTTAACCAAATTTGAAAAGAAACACAAAGCTAGAAACTGTGTAGGGAAAATTACAGGGCACCACAGACATGTTAGACTGTTCCAATAATTAAATTCCTTTCTTCCTTTACTCTTAATCATCTTATGTAACTGTTATTGAATCGTCGGCCTTCGTTTCTCCGGTAAGGGTTTTTTAAACCGTGTAATGCTGCTGGATCGTATCAATGTCCAGCCCCTTTAGCTTCACCACTGACTCGACGTGCCCTTTGAGCGTATGCAACTCTCGGAGCCTGTAAAACAGATCCGAAAGTCGTAATCGTGTCATAAATCAAACAATTATGGCCTGTGAGGTTAGTGAATATTAAGCATGATGAGATGATGTTTTACCTCGCAACCTCGGCTCGTCTCTTGGCCTGCTCGGCAATCTCCGTTAACTCACGATAACTGTTCTTGTCGTTGAAGAGATTCGATGTCTCCGGAGGTTGAAGTCCGTGCAATGTTCTTTGAGCAAGTGCCCACTGAGCTTCCCTTTCTTCTTTGCCGTAATCTTTCTTCGTGGTGAAAGCGGTCTGTTACGAAGGCAGGATTAGTAAAACACCGAAACGACTCAACGATATGCATAAACAGAGATATATATACCTTGTTTTCGAGCAGGTTGTTCCAAGCTCTTCCACTTAAGATGTATCGGATAGCAAACTTCATTAGATCCAATGGAACATAGA
Organism: Hibiscus mutabilis; assembly: GCA_019671005.1. Classification (NCBI taxonomy): domain Eukaryota; kingdom Viridiplantae; phylum Streptophyta; class Magnoliopsida; order Malvales; family Malvaceae; genus Hibiscus; species Hibiscus mutabilis. Next base: position 7,295,441 of record CM033756.1, read on the forward strand.
AAACTATACTGTAAAGCCAGATGACACCAGCCCATCCCCAACCAATTCCTTTAATCCTTGCAAATTCCCAGTTAGCATACACAGCAATAACAGATGCAACCTGATCAACACATAGAATAGGTTAATTCGATGATTCATGACTCGGAAACGAGTATCGGGATAAAGGTACATGTACTTACAAGCTGTGCAATAACAAAGGCAGAGACCAATAGCATTCCGGGACGCTCAACATACGACCAGCTGCGAGATCGGGTCACAAAGATCAAAGCCTGGCACACAATGCTTACTTGTAAGTATAAAGCGCCCATCATCTCATGCTCTGAGCCCCTTACAGACCTAACACCGAACTTTTCCTGCATTCAACGATATGAACTGTTACGAGACTAAATTGAAATCGAATGTGAATTTGGAATCCTTTCAGTAAATATACTGCAAATTTTTACCGAGAAGAAGTCGGTATCATGCATAACCCAGAAGAATACAACAGTCATCAACGCCAAGTAGCCTCCAAGCACAATTCCAGTAGCGAAAATTTCTTTCAGTTTCCAGCTATCAGGCAAGGGCGATGGCTTGACCCGGTCCTTCGATATTGTCATGATAGTTCCTGGAGTAATTATCGATTATATCATTTTCAATACTCGGATCGAGCCGGTTAAAACATGGAACAAAACAAGAGGAATCCTGTGAAACTTATGTAGCAATCCACATACCGTCGTTTAGAATGGCAATGATCAAAACCATGAATGGCGAAAAATCAAACTTCCAGATGAGAGCAATAAACAGAAATCCAAACTACAAAATCAGAAACAAAAGATCACGTAAATGAATCAATACATGTAGGATAATGTAATCTATAATCATTTCATCGTGTACTAACCACAATACGGATTGTGATCGAAACTGCATAGATCTGCAAAAGTAAAAACAAAAACAAAAAGGTCATGCATTGCAAAATATTATGTATATAAATCTTTAGAAATATTTTTAAAGAGAAGAAATCGATTTACAGTATAGTTCTTCATCCTCTGAAAAATAGCTCTGCTAGTTAACACTGCACTAACAATAACACTCAGCCCGGGTTCTGTGAGAACAATGTCGGGAGCACTACGTGCAGCATCTGTAGCATCCGCAACTGCAATACCGATATCTGCCTTCTTTAAAGCAGGAGCATGGTTAACACCATCTCCGGTCATACCACCAATGTGCTTCCTCTCCTGCAACTTCTTCACAATTTCGTATTTGTGCTCTGCAACATAAATATAGTGAGGTGTCATGTTTCTTAAGACCCCAGGCACACAAGAGTTTTCATTTACAAATAGCCAGGATGCCAAAGCCATTTACCTGGAAACACTCCGGCAAATCCATCGGCCTTCTCGATCAACTCTTCCACAGGAATGGCTGCTATGTTTGCATCCTTGTCTTGACCTAGCAAAGAAGCAGATGGATGCATGTTGGTTCCCATTCCAAGCCTGCGGCCAGTCTCCTTTGCAATTGCGAGTTGATCACCTGGACAGAAGTACAAAAAATGTAAGTAACAAATTGCGGCAATGAACATATGATGAACTCGTTTAAAGGATTCGGTTTACCAGTGATCATCTTGACATTCACACCAAGATGAAGAGCTTGGCGAATGGTTTCCGCACTGTCATGCCTTGGAGGGTCAAACAGAGACAACAAACCAACAAATTGCCATGGAGCCCCCGCACTTTCTTTTGTTTTTTCAGGCACTTGCTGGAAAGTGTAGGAGAATTGTCAACGGTAAGAGACTTTCAATATTGAAACAAGCAAACATCGTAAATAGTGATTAGAACATAATGGTTTTTGGATAAAATACCTGTCTGGCAACACCTAATGAACGAAGCCCACGCTCAGCAAACTTATCAATGATAGAATGAACCTTCTTCTTGAAATCTTCTTTTGCATTGCAAAGGTCCAAAATCTGATGACATATATGATTAAAGGACATGGAAACTAAGTAAATTTTTAGGCATTAATGAACTGTTTTTACCAAAGGCAAAACTAGGTTACCTGCTCAGGAGCACCTTTGCTGGCTCGATGCAAGTTGCCATTGGAATCAATGTAAGTTAAAGCAGTTCTCTTATCAACAGGATTGAAAGGCAAGAAATGCACCTCCGTAATACCAGCTCTTGCCTGTACATATGACAAATTAAACATAAATAATTCCCCTTGATTACAGAATTAAAATAGAGAAAAAAAATGACCACATACCTCCCTAGGGTCAGCAAGCATTCCGACAATGGCAGCATCAGTGGCATCTTGATTTTCAGTTCTAGAGGCCCTTGCGGCAAGCAACATGACATGATCCTTATCGGCATCCTTTACAAACACCTCAATCAAGTTTTTATCGACACTCAGCTTGTTTAGTGTCAATGTTCCCGTCTTATCACTACAAAGGACATCCATACCAACCATTTCTTCAATGGCAGTCATACGCTTGGTGATAGCACCCTGCTGAGACAGTCTATGGGATCCAATGGCTATGGTCACGGACAAAACAGTGTCATAGCGATGGGAATACCACCAATCAAGAGAACCAAGAGATTGTCAATTCCATCCCTATACTTGCAGTGTTGAATTGGATACATGACTATGATCTCGATCAACATGCCAACAGCAATCAAACAAATACAGAAGTTCCCAATAGCAGTTAGCACCTTTTGAAAGTGCCCTACTTGGTTGGTGCTGTCCACAAGATGTGCAGCCTTCCCAAAGAAAGTATGCACACCAGAAGCGATAGCAACAGCTTCAATTTCACCCTGTTTGCAAGTTGAACCTGAGAAGACTTCATCCCCATGATTCTTTGTAACAGGGAGTGATTCTCCTGTTAATGCAGATTGATCAACCTTTAAAGGATCACCTTCGAGAAGACGGGCATCGGCCGGGATGATATCTCCCAATTTAATGCTAATGATATCTCCTGGAACCAGAATTGCTGCTTCTTGCTCACTCCATTTGCCATCCCTTAGAACCTACATTTCTCAACGATATAAATTCAAGATCAATTTCATCATATTCAAAACAAAAAAAAATATTAACTCCTAGAAACCTAGTCAACACAAGCTATTGGAACTTATCCAGAAATCCAAATCCAACACCTATAACCCTATTCATTTCAATGAAAATGTACTACAATTACCTTTGTTTTGGAAGCAAGACCAGCCATAAGAGCCGCTGCTGCATTACCAGCATCGTTTTCTTCAATGAAACTGATTGTAGAGTTGATGACCAGCAAACAGACAATACCGACAAAATCTTGCCAATCCGGCGGCCTGCCATCCCCGTTAGCCAAAGCAATGGCCATGATTGCAGCAGCTTCCATGACCCATGACAGAGGATTTCACATGAATCCCAAGAACTTGAGGATCTTGCTCTCCTGTTCATTTTAAAAGTATAATCAAACATTATATTCACTGTGATTTTGGACATAACAAATGTTATTGAGAATCAAACATTTAAATTCAGTGGTATCGTTAAGCATACCTTTTTCTCTTCTAGCTTGTTGGGGCCGAAAATCTGAAGCCTGTTGGCTCCATCTTCTGAACTCAGTCCTTCTCTGGAACATTTCAGCTGCTCGAACACTTCCTCGATCGGGATTTTTTCCTATAAACAGAGTAATTTCAATGACATTTCGATCTCAAAATTTTGTTCATTGCTAAAGTTATTTAATGCTTTTTTTAATCCTACACGTTATTTTTCATAAAATTAGTTTTTTTTACATTTTACAAAAATTATATTCACGAGAAAACTGGAAATTTAGATTTAAATTTCTTTGACGTTAATGAAAGGGATAAAGGGAAAAGTAATAAAGTACCTTAAAATTACCAAAATAATAAAACAAACATCTCGTTTTCAAATGAAAGCGCAAAATGGAACACTTTATTCAGTACAATGAAAAGATCAAAACGAAGCCGATTCTGTCACTGTCAAGTCATCTCGTTTTTCATATTTTAAATCAGTTTGTTTTTGAAAGATTACTGGTGGTGTGCTTGTTTGGCAAGACAGAAAATTATAGAAGCAAAATCAAATATCATTTCTATCATGATTCGGTTAGATCTATTCATAACTTTACTTTCCATAAACTCATAAATCTAATAAAATAATAATCAGACAAAATCATATAATTAATTTCAGAAAATATTTAAAAAATTGAAAAAGGAAGATAAAGGTGTATTTTTTTAATATATATTTGTTATCGCATCGCCAAAAGAGGACTTAACCGGATTAAACGTACACAGCACATGCGATGGTTAGGTTCATTTGACTTTATTTTTTTTTTTTCGAGAAAATCCGTTCATTATTTGAACTTAACCTATCATGTTTCAATATTAAAAAACATTATATTTTCAGATCTGATAATTTTAAGTAACATGCAATCATAGAAATATTAAAATATATAAAAATAATTTAAATATGATAGAAAGACATAAATAATTTATATAATATTCTTTTTTGTTATTGAATCATAAGTTGACACCTAATGAATACAGAGTTAAATATTTTTATAAAAAAGCAATAAATAAATCATAAAAAGAAAGATATGATTAGACTTTGAGTAAATTTAAAATATCTAATTCTATAATTTCTCAAATATATAATTTATATAACGAACTAAAGAGGCCATTGACTGCCAAATAGAGTAAGAAATCGTAAAATTCGATTATTTTCCTTATTTATCATTATACCAAAGTCAAAAAGTTTTCTCGGGAAAGTGACAATGAAATTCCATTAGTCTCCATTTCAGATCTCATTAAGCAAAAGAAAACACGATGACAAAACACTGAACACGAGTCATTCATTCCAATAGTTGATCAAAGAAACCATAAGAAAACATGCAAGGAATCATAAAATAGAAAGCGAAAAGAATTTTACCAGATCAACAGTCTCATTCCTGATCTCTTCTAGACTGATAGCTTTATTGCCGGCCATGTTTTGATTTCCACGGCGATCATCACCGCAGTCAACGGCGGCTCAAGAAAAGAGCACTAAAGTAAAAAAAGAAAAAAAGTAGAAAAACGAGAGAATGAAGGAATCAAAGACTCCTAGAATTACGAAATAAACGAAGAGAAAGTAAAGACCATTAAATGAGATTTTCAGATTCCCGAGAAACAAACAGAAGAGAAAGAGAGAGAGCTTTTGAGTGTGTTTGTTTCTTTCTCCACTGGTAAGACTGAAAGGCTAAAGCTTTTTACACTGAATGAGAGAGAAGCCGAGACATGGTATAATTATAATGGAATTAAAATACTGAGATTTTTTTAATAAAAAGCCTTCCATATATAAACATGGTATAATTATATTAAAACTGTTATATACTGACTTTTTATAAATTTAAACTAATTTTAAGAAAAACTTAAGAGTTACTTGCAAAATACGTTCTCAAACTATGATTTGTATTTTAAATTGATCTTTACAATTTTGAATATTTCAATTTCATCCCTAGATTATGGCTTTTGAATGTTCTAATTTATACTCAAACTATAACTCTCGTTCTAAATTAATACACATGAGCGTTTACATGGCAATTAATAAATTTTTATAACAGTTTTGTTAATATAGGATATGATTATCATATATTGATAATTTATAGATGAAATTAGAACGTTCAAAAGTTTAGAGATAAGGGTGAAATTGGAAATTTTCAAAGTTAGGAACCAATATAAAATAAGGGTTATAGTTTGGGATGTGTAGTGCAATTAACTTAAGATTTAATCAATTGGTTACTTGATGGACTCTATTTGTATATAAATTTTAAATTTTAATAAAAACACACCTAAAATATAAATATGTAATATTATTCAAATTTTTATATAATTATAATATAATCTATTATTATGATAATTGAAATATTACAATAATAACAAATTTTAAATCATATTTAGCGTCTAAATCAAAATAATAATGAAATTTGTATTTGTTTAGGTTGCTAATTGAACGAAAATGCTTAAATATAAAATTTTATTGTTTTTTATTGTATTTTTGCTAGGTCTTAGTTGTATACTATTGAATAATAAAAATATTTTCTAAGATTTTTAAAGTTTTTACAAATTTATACTTCTATAACCTATTATATTTTATATATTTTTTGAAAGGTATATTTTATATCTTAAATACATAGTTAACGGCACATAACAGTGGATTAAAACCATTTGCAAAGTATGAGATCTATTAATTAGTCGAGCGGATAAGAATGTTTATATTGTCTCATCTTGATAGATTCGAATTTTGTCATTTGCCTTGGAAATGTAATATCTCTGTTTGGCGTAATGGATAAGAATGTTTATATCTTGTCGGATGGATTAGCTTCTTGTGGGGGTGATTCGGGATCATAAGGGTGCTTGGCGTAGAGGTTTCACGAAGTTGGTTGGGGTTTGTTCGGTTCTCGAATCGAAACTTTGGGGTGCGTATGTTGGCTTGCTGCATGCTTGGGAGTTGGGTTATCATCGTATCGTCCTTGAATTTGATAGTATTGACGCATTGATGCTGCTTCGTCATGATCCACGCGAGCCTTGTGTTTCAATGCTTTTTTGGCATTTCAGGGAGTTGCGGGATAGAGATTAGGTGATTCGGATTAGTCATGTGTGTTGCCAAGGAAATCAGGTTGCTGATGGTTTAGCGAAGATGGCTCGGATGGACGATGTACAGGTGGTTGTCTTCAATACACTACCGATGGAGTTACGACCTTTAGTGCATGCGGATTAGTTGTTTTAGGTTGCTTGTGTATGGAAGTTAGGTTGTGTCGAGCTAGTCTCGTTGTCAGTTGTATCATTATCTACTTGTGTACTCTTTTTTGCTCCATTTAGATTTAGGAAGGTTTTTAATGAGGCACATGTAGGTAATTTTTCCCTTTTCATCGAAAAAATAATTATCCATATAGAATATGAATTAGTTAAAGATAATAATGTAATTATACCCAAAAATAATTATGATCATGTAATTTTTTTACGTGTTATCTTATATATACAAATTTATTTGAATGTTTTCTAATGTTATTTAATATATTTATATGTAATTTTTAAAGAAATAATTTTTTAGGGTAAAGTATTGTTAGGTGTATAAAGAGTTAGTGAATTGTTGTAAAGAAAGAACTTACGAATAATGTAGCTGAGTGATCAAAATGAATAAAATACAATGTTGAGGGATTAAATTATAAAAAAGTAAACATGTTAGAAATTGAAGCGACATATATATATACATACAATGGTTTACGATCATGTGGTTAAAATTTGGTCAAAATATACTTAAAATGAATGAGAAATTGAAGAAACAAGAAACCAATAGACTAAATCGCAAAATCATAAAATTTTTATTTTTTATTTTTTTTAGTTGACAAACTCCGAACTCGACTCAAACTAAAAAATCAACTCGTTAATTTGAATTGATTCAAATAACTGGAAACTAAAATCAACAATTTTTCTTATCAAGTCGGTTTTTACTCACACATAAATGTAGCCTGATCGATTTTGATTTGAGAAAATATAAAATCGGTTAACTCAATTTTCATAATTGTTCAATTGAAACGTTCGATTGCTTACCCTAATATTGACACTAAATATGTACATTCATACCATCACCTCTCACAAATTTGTAATGATAAATAAATAAATATAGTATAATGTGTAATTAAAGATCAAAAATTTAACCAACAAACAGTTAGCCTAGTGAGATAAAACACCATATCCCTTAAGCAAGTTCAGAGTTTGAATCATGACGTCTTGAATAGAGTAATTGGGTTGGGAGGGTTGCTCCTATATTGAGCCTATGCAGTAATCGATCCAGATTAATTAACCAATGTATTGGAAACAGGTGGTTAAAAAAATGAAAATTGATAACTATATTTTTTTTCTTTTTATTTGTACTTTTCAATGTTAGATTCAATATAGAGATTCGTTAATCAAAGTATCACAATCCTATATTTATATCAAAATTTTAGTACCCTAATCTTAAAATCTAATCAATAATATATATATATATATATTATAAAAAATACTTTAATACATAAGTTTGCGTAAACTAAAATAAGCCTTCCAGTTTTAAGATTTATGGTTTTATGTTAGGGTTTAGGGGTTTAGTGTGTAGGGTGTAGAATTTAATGTTTATGGTTAGGGTTTAAGGTTTTGTGGTGCTAGGGTTTGAGATTTAGGTTTTAAATTTTATAAAATGGTTGTGTAAATTTTTTTTACACAATTTGTGTATCAAAATATAACACATAAATTATAGCTATTTTTCGTTTTAGAAAACAGAAAACAATTACTTGTGGAAAAAGTATGAAACGATATTCAAATCAGAAGAGATCGTAAAGCAAATCTATATGTCAAGTAGTGTATAGATATTATTTACCTTATATCTCGTAAATTTATGTACAATGTAAAATTAAGAATATATTTAATAAAAAATAAAATATATTTTTCCCTTTTTTAATTTTAAATTTTAAGTCCAATTATTAACGCTATAAAAATTATTTTGTAAAATTTAGTGTGGTGACATTTTAAAACAATAAGAAGAAGACTAATTAGAAAGTCATGTAAAAATTAACCGGCTACTTTTTGGTTACTTTCAGAACTCGTTCAGATTATACTAAAACTGTTTCTGGCGGCCTCTGGGTGATCTTTGGCCACTATCTTATCGTTGAACCGTGGACTGTCGACTTCTCCACTTAGCAGCCGCACCCTAACCGAGTTGTAGCATGGATCCAGTTGCACGGTTTTCCCGTCACTCTTTATCAGCGAAATATGATAACAACTATCGGTGAGTGTATTGGCCATGTGTTGAAACTTGACTATCAGACGGTACGTGGCTGCCGTGGACGTTTTGCGCGGATGGCTATCAGTATGGATCTTCGCAAGCCTTTGGTTCCAAAGCTCCTCATTAATGGCTGATTATAGGTTTTCGAATATGAATCTTTGCCCACTAGTTGTTTTGAATGTGGTAAGTATGGTCATGTGAAAGATATTTTCCCCACTATCACGTCCCAATCCGGTGAAGTTCCTTCTCCTACCCCCGATTGCCCCTTCCACGACCGAGTCCTTCGGCCCTTAGATGATGGTCGAGCGCAGGCAACGTCGCACCACCCGTAAAGACACAAGCAATGGTCCAGCCGACCCTAACCTTGTCATCAAGGAATCTAGGTTCAATCCTATTTTTGAGGAAGAAGCGTCTGGTGTGCCGACTGACCCCAGTGCCCACACTGATTCTACCAAGGTTGCTGACTGCTCTCCACCCATCCATTCTGCTCCCTCTTCTCCCTCCAATGTTAGTCCTTGTGGCTTGGACTTTTTATTTTAAAGAATCTTTTACTACAGTCTCATCGTAGGGCAACCTGTTGTGGAGCTCCGCCAATGGACGCCGCCGGCCCATGGTTGGTTTTTTTGAACACCGACGCAGCCGTCTCTTCTGCTGATAATTTTGGTACAGTTGGGGGTGTTCTTCGGGATCCCTCCGATGAATGGCTTAGGTGCTTCTTTAAATCAGTGGGTGTTGTTTCACCGCTCCATGCAGAACTCTGGGGCATCTACCTTGGTCTTCAAATTGCATGGTCTTTCGGGGTTGACCAGTTGATCGTGCAGACCGACAACTGTCATGCCATTGGTTTTGTGCTTGACGCCTTGACCCCTTTGCAGCGTCTAGCTCGGTGCATCTTGTTAGGGCTATTGCCGCGTTCACCACTCGGTCGTGGTCCTTGGTTTATTAATGGGTTCCCCGCGAGCAAAACATGGTGGTAGATTTCATTTCCAAGCTCCCTTCCCCTTCGCACTTCCAACTCATGGTCCTTGAAGATGAATCGGGTACTCGTTTGTAATGTGGGTCAGGGGGCAACCTAATTTCCCCTAAGTTTGTTTTCTTTAGCTTATCTCTGACGGGTTTATACCGTTGTTTCTGTAATTAACGTGTGCACTCTCTTTCCTACATTTAAGTTAAGGTGATTTTTTTAATGAGATTAAGGGTAACATTTTCCAATCAATATATATATATATATTATCATCAAACTTTTTTACTTCATCTGAGTTGAAAACCTAAATAACTATCTATCTTTTATCTTTTCTAAAACAAAATCAATCATACATGCATGTCATTAGTGACCACATATTCACAAACAATTTATTACTTATTATTTATCACATAGAAAAATATTATTATTATTATTATTATTATTATTATTATTAGTATTATAAAATAAACAAAGAACTACTTGTAGACAAGTTGACATTGGAAAGGGAAACCTCTTCCCAAACATCAAATGACCATAATATAGTAATATTCTCAGTTATTGCCCTTTAAATTTAATTAAATAATAAATGAGAAATGATTTATTTTTCCAATTCCTTAAAATAAATTTAAGTCTTTTCGTGACACTGTAGGGCTAAAAATTAAGCATACCTCATTTGTCCACGGAATGGTCTCGAGAATAAAGGGTAATATATTATATTCAATTGATTCGAATTTTAGTAGTTTAGTTTATAGGTGTATAAGTATTTATATTTAAAATTAGACACAAATATTATATTGTACTCGAATAAATTATTGAAAAAATCATTTGTGTTTATCTTATTCTTTTATGCTAGAATCATATTTATTTTGATATAAATTTATCTAAGTTAATTGCATCACATGTCCTCGAACTACGACTCTTGTTCTAATTTAGTTATTACATTTTTTTTAATGTTATAGTTGCATTCTCAAACTATGACCCTTATTCTAAACCGATGCCAAAACTTTTTATTGTTTTAATTTTATCCTCAAACTACGATCCTCATTTTAAATTGGTATTTAAACTTCTGAATGTTCCAATTCTATCTTGAAACTATCGATATATGTGAATCACGTCCAATATTAAAAAAATAATTATAAAAAAAATATTAATTGACATGCAAACACATATGCATATTATGTAATAATATGATGTGATGTGACAAATTATAACTAATACCGTGTCACATCCCTTAAATCATTATTTATAATAAAATTGAAATGTTATTTGGTTTTTATTTTTGTTCTCTGTGTTTGTTTATAATTCTTTCTACGTTTCAAAGTTAAATAATTATTTTAATTTAATTTAACATTAATTATCATTTATGTCATGTTATATCATTACATAATAAACATCAGTATTTACAATGACAATTAATATTTTTATAACTATTTTATTAACATAATACGTGATTAACATATATTGATTATTTGAGGATAAAATCATAATGTTTACAAATTTAGAGATCAATTTAGAATGAGAGTCATAGTTTGAGGATGAGAATAAAATGTTCAACCGTTTAGACACCAATTTAAAATGAAAGTTATAGTTTAAAAATGTTTCGAAAAGTATTGTATATTTAAACATGTTTGATATGACAATAACAACGATATAAACCAAGTTAAGATGCAATTGAGTCGTAATAATACAAAATCAAGTGTGAAATAATGTTGTATTGTATCTATTATTTTCATTTAATTTATTATTTCCCCCCTGCGTGGGTTGTGAGCTTGCACTCACACTTACTGCTTCTTAATTGGATATTGGGAATATTTTTCTCTTTTTTAAGGAAAAAAATAGTCAAAATATGATAAGAAAATTATGAAACCCAGCTGGGATTTATTACAGTATAAATAATAAAATTTTATATAATTATTGAGGTTCAATAATAGAACCGAAGGATTTGAATTCATGTTGATAATATACTGACCCGATATTTGATGATGTTCATTCAATCTAAACCTGATTTGAGTTTTAGATAAAAAACTGTTTATAATTCGATAAATGAATAAAATTTATTTTATTTGGTAAAATAGAAGGATAATTAAAAAATATAAAAAATGAGATTATAATAATTATTCATAAATATGTAGAGGATAAGTATAATATATACATTGGGTCAGATTAAAAATTTTCACCCTAAATTCGATCTAAACATGAATCTTAAGAAAATTAATATTATAAAATTTAATCGAATCAAAATTCATCGGATCCATAAAAGTCAACTTTGCACTTATATTATTATTATTATCGACATGATCCCATCAAAGACTCATAACATGTTATTTACTTGTACTTTTTTAAACAAAATAAAATTTATTAAAAATATAAAAATTTACTACAACAACACACATCAAATATAAAAAATTAAAAATTATATACAAAAAAAATAATACAAAAAATAAAACGTAAAAATCAAAAAGTCGTCAAAAAATAATAATCTTTTTAATATGACATTCGTCTTTTATAGAAATGCAACAATCATTATAAAATTTGTATTGTATCTATCCAACTAATTGCTCAAGCAATGATGTAGAAGTGGTGATAGACAAAATTAATATTGCATGTTGTTTTGTTAATAGTTATGAAAATATTGATAAACAGTCACAAAGCATTTAACATATTAAACTATCGTCTGCTCTAGTCAAGGATGCGCGTTATGATGATCTATACACAAATGTCAAACTATCCTAAAATAGACAAAATCGTACCACAAGACAAATAAAAAAATGTAACAAAATTCGACGAAACAATATGGAAAACAGAAAAAATTAAGATAAATATGATGTAATTAATAATTAAAAATAAAACGATTGACAATTAGTATAATATTAATTTTATTACCAACAATAAAAAATTAAGGAAGAGAGGACAAATGGTTGAGTTATATTAGTTATAAATTTATTAATCAGTGCCTATTAATAATTTATTTATTATGAAAATATTCATAAATGATAATATCATTTTTTTTCAAAATAAAAACAATTAAAAAACCTTGCATTAATTAAAATTTTAGCATACCAATATGAAATACAATCTGATCGGTTCCCAAACATTAAAATTTGTACAAGTTGGAGTGTTGGACCATCCCTTTTTTTTTAAGGTTCTTTCTTCTGGATAATAAAACTAACATGATAAAAAAATAATTATTTATTTTTATTATATGTTTAAAAAGTTATCGTATAAATGAATTTAGAAGTGATTAATTGTAATTAAATAATTATAATATTTAAACAATCATAATAATTTGAGGGTGAGAATTGCTACAATTCTACGTGTAAGTATTATTTTATACAATATCACATGTAGAGCATTTAAATCCCTCCAAATCTCTAATTCTGCTTGATATATGTATATCACATATAAAAAATATAAAGAAATATATGTTTATATCGTATATGATTATAAAAGTCATTTAAAGTGAAACAAATCATAACCATAACTTTAAAAATATTTACAATTATATTTGAGTATACATTTGAACAACTTGACATAAACTCGACTTGAATAAAAAAATCAAATAAAATTCGAGTTATAAAATATGACTTATCAACATAATTAATCAAGATATTTTTACTTATACTTCCATTTATTTGTACTGTTTTTTAGTATTTTTATTTAATTACATTACAATATCTATTCATTAATTTTACACATTGTACAAATAAATTATTTAAACTGGAATAACCTAAAGTTAATATTTTTTTACTGGGACAACTTTAATTGTTTTATTTATTTGTAAAGTTAAAAGGGTGAAATTAACTACCCATGCAGAACTGTCTGTCATAGGTATGTGCTACCTACCTGGTTTGGTAGGTCCAGACTATCTAAAATTAATTTTGATTTATTCAAATAAAGTATTTATATTATTATACAATACCTTATTTAAATTTAGGGTAAAGTACACAAATTGCCACCAAACTATTTCAAAAAAATATAAAATGCTCATAAAACATTTAAAAGTTACATAATGAGTATTAAACTTTCGGTTTTGTTACAAAATGGTTTGAGCCGTTAACTGTCGTTCGTTGAATGAGATTACAGTTACGAAAATTTGAATAATAACACATTTGATCCTCCATATTTATTCATTCAATTAATTTAGTCCTAATTTAACTCTCATTCTTGATGTCTAAATTGATTGAATGTGTAAATATTGAGGATAAATGTGTTGTTATATAAATTTTCGTAACATATACATGTATTATGATTAATTCCACCAAACTTCCTCAACTGTCACTGAAATTTTAAATCAGTCCTTAAACAAATATTAAACATTTTAATTAATTCCTTAATAAATAACATAATGTCAATCTTATGGATCAATTTTTAAACACGTATTTATCTACTATATATGAACAATAACAAAATTAGGATCAAACAATGGATAGGAATAAGTTGTCTAGAGGCTTAAGAAGCATTTAAGTCATAAAAAACTTGAGGATAAATACTTTTTTTCATAAAGTTTGAACTATCATGTGTTAAAATTGAATTAAACCAAAAATGTTAGTCGTTTGGGTCCATCCCATTATAAGAATTGTTCCGTATATGTACATAAACAATTTAGATTTGTGGTGTTAAAATAAAATAGACAAAGTTAATAAATTTTAGAATTTTCTTTTTTAAGGATAAGCCCTTGATTTTTTGTAAAATAAATTAATTAAACTCTTTTCTTTTGCATTCAATTAAATTATTTTAATTTTTTTTCAAGTTATTATTTTGACCGACATTGATTATTAAACTTAATAATTTTTTAAATTAATTGGTGCAAGATAGTGTTACAATGTTGTCACTTTATATTTTTATATATATTTTTTTAAATTTTAAAAAAATTTAAGAACTTATAAGTTTTTATAAAAAGTAATTTTCTAATAAACATGTAAACGTCAAATAATAGAACTGTATTGTATTCTGTGACAGTAATAATTCAATAAAAATTATAATTAAAATTAAAATTAATAAAAAAACTTAATTGATTTAATTTATTAATTTGAGAATTTAAATACATATAAAAAATTTTATGCCCTAAAAAAATCCATAGAATAGAAAAGTATAACAATTTTTTATTAAATAAAACAATATAGAAATTTACTAATTAATTTAATAATTAAAAATATTTATATTATTTTATTTTATATGAGTTTAAATATCATGAAAATGTAATAAAAGAAGGCGGTGACCAATTAATAGATATGTCCGGACAGATCTTTTGACACAAAGCAATAAAAGAAGGCGGTGACACAGGAGTGCACAAAACTATACGTACAACCCTTTCTCTTTCCCCTTCCTCTTTTACTTTGGCCTTTAGCTTAACAAATTTCACCAAAAAACACATTGCTCACCACCGCTCAAAAATATCTCTGAAAACCGCTTTCTCATCGTCACCAATTCTCTTCCATTACCCCTTTGTTCATCAGCTTCCATGGGTTTTCCCCCCGGTTTAAGCCCTTCTTAGATACGTGTGTATATATATATACATATACATATACATATACATATACATATACATATACATATATAGATGGAGTGGGATAGTAATTCCGATCTGAGTGGGGACGAAGACGAGGGCTTCGTGTTCAACGACGGCGACCCACTTCCTTTCCCTGTCCAAAACTTGCTTCAAACGGCTCCTTGTGGCTTTGTCGTCACCGATGCCATCGAACCTGACCACCCCATCGTTTATGTCAACACCGTCTTCGAGATGGTTACTGGGTATCGCGCCGAGGAGGTTATTGGCCGCAATTGGTTAGTTCTTTTATTGGTTTTGGCTTGGTTAGGTTAGATTGGTTTAGAATTGTTACTAGTTTTTGTTCCCTTCGTTTTTGGCGGTGTATTACTTGAGATTTGGAATGGTTTTTGGTTTATAAGTTTTGTTTTCTGGGTAGTATATGGAATGAGAACAGATTACAATGTGTTTTTGGTCTCTGGGTCATGGAATTTTATTGGATGATGAAAAGTTGAAAACCCTTACTGAAATTTCCTTTCTTTTTTGTTTAATTACTACCATTTAGGGGGGGGGGGGTCGTTATGCAGTAAGATTTTCGAGTATATTCGAGATAGGAAGTGTTAATTATCATTTTTAGCATTTCTGCAAAGATAAAGCAAAAAATTGCTTTGCAGTTTAATGAATTTAGACTTGGGAATCCCCTTTTGAAGCTTCCGTACAAGTTTTTTTTTTTTTTTTGGTTAAGATAAACTGTTTCATGCACTCAAAACATTTTTGTTGCTCCAATTCTTCATTTTGCTTCTAGTAATGTACCCAACCACGTGGGAAAACTTGAAGAAAGTTGAACACACCCATGCGGACTTGCAATGGAATCAAGTAATGTACCTAAACATGTACATCATATCAATCGTGCTGTGAATCCCCGAATTATCTATCCCAAACTAACTTAAAATTAATGGTGGTGGGATTGATTTCCTTAACTTAGAATGTTTGAAATGTTGCAAAGTAAGTTAACTAGGAAGTAATATGCTGTGGGGGATTTCTGGCATGAACTTTGAGTTCCTTGTATACTTGGTATCGGCCATAATTCACCGGAATGTTCTGTAGTCTTGGTAAGAAAGGGAAGGGTTAAGGATTCACCCGTCGTGAGATATCACGTTGCAAGGATTCCTGGATGGTTTATGAGTAAAAGATTGTCAACAAAATGAGATGTTGGTTTAGTTCTAGTAGAGGTAGAGCAGGCTAGCATACGCTAGAAACAGAATCTGCAACTTGATTGAATCAGATATTTTATGGTTGTCTGTGTGTGTGTTCTTGTTTAGCTTCCTGGTAGGATGGGGTATTGGAATTGGGATGGTGGCAATATCCTGTTGATTCGTCCATATATTGGTTTCGAACTTCATCTTGATTGTGTTGGGTTTTCAAGCTCCAAATTCATCCTACATGTTAATAATAAAGGTTACTGCTCAAGAGGTTATCTTTAGCTTTTATATTATATTTGCTGTTGCTACTTTCTAAACAAACTGCCCCTCTATGTTAAGTGTTAAGGCTTCATAATAGAGTGTTCTTGCTTTAAATGATCATTCTTTAAGTGGGATGCATTCCTGAATCATACCGATCAGAAAAGAATCGAAATGTTCAATATTTCTGATATCTGTAAACTAGATTTCAAAATTGTATTGACTAAAGATTTGAGTTCTTACCCAATATACCGGTATTTAGTACAATGATGAGAAGAAGAAATGATTCTATGCTATTCTGTTTTCTTGGGCATTGTGGATGACATCTTCCTCTATTTCATCAGCTCTCTCTAAATAAACCCCCCCGCCCACCACCAAAAAAAAAGCTTTGTTCCTTCTGATTGCTGCATTGAGCTTAGTTTATTGAACTTTGGTGGTACGAAATTTGGATAAGATTAATGTTCCACCTTCTCACTTACCGTGAAGCTTATAGGAAGGGAGACCGAGCAAAATATGTCAATTGGACCATAGCTACATCATTCTATCTTCTAACTGGCTTCTATTGCTTAGCTTATAAAGTTGATGCAGTACATTCTGGAAAATTAGGAATGCATCATAAAGTTATGTAATATGATGGAAGACTTCTTGGTAGTGGTAGACGAGATTCTGTTTCGTTATTGCTTCAAAACCATCTTGGTAGTATCATATGAGACTCAAATTCATGCTTGCTTGAGGAATCATATTGATGTGCTGAAACATATTTTTAAAAATTTGGTCAACCTTTCATAATTGACATAGTGTGTATCTCGTACAAAGGCCTTCTAGCTCGTGTTTTGGGATGTAAAAGGGAAATCGCTTGGGGCTTGATGTTGAAAGCTTAAAATGTCTGTGGTTGATATTCACTCCTACTCAGCAAATTTGAGAGAGAAAAAAAACCCTCATTTCTACTTGTCAGCCTAGGAACTGATGGTTTTCTGGAGAATTTTTATAAAAATGAAACAGAAAATCCTTAAATTTAAAGTTATTTTGATATTTGGGTGATGAGTTTTAGAGATGCTGCACATCTCTTGACAAGGAGAACTTTCCCTTTTTCTTTGGATTCTTTCCCTTTTTCTTGCCTTTATTATTGAATCTTTATTTTGTTTTTGTATCTTAGCCTATTATTATTGAATCTTTAAAATTTTGTTTTTTGCTGAAATTGGATCTTAAGAACCAATCTGAGTTAAATATAATTTTTACTTTCTTTGTTGATGCTGAGGTCTCTAAAGTTGCATATCTGTTTATGCCAGTAATTTTATGCTTATTGGTCACAACTGCACGATTGTTCAAGGGTGGAGTTAACGGTGATAGCTGTATATTTTGTTGTAATTCCACTTATAGGTCTTTTAAAAGTTCTTTAAGATCCTTCTATGTTACACTGTTTCAGAGCATCATTTTAATTGAAAGCTCATACCCCCTTCTAGCCCCTTTTGTTTTCGCATATCACCTACCTACTCCTCTTTTCGTAGATTGCCTTAGTTACTTTGGATCATCATGAAATTTTTTGTTTATTGTTCCTGGTCATGAAATTTCTTGTAGAAAGAGAAATAATATTTAATGTTCATCTTGTGACAAGTTCTGCTCTGTTCTGATATTTGTGTGATTTTGTTTCAGCCGTTTCTTACAGTATAGAGGGCCATTTGCAAAAAGACGACATCCTTTGATAGATTCCTCCGTAGTTTCAAAGATGCGGAGATGCCTTGAGGAGGGCATTGAATTCCAAGGCGAGTTGTTGAACTTTAAAAAGGATGGGACTCCTTTGATGAACAAACTGCGTCTTACTCCTATATATGGAGATGATGCAATAATCACTCATGTTATTGGGACCCAGTTCTTCACAGAAGTGAACATTAATCTAGGTCCAGTGTCTGGATCTTCAATAAAACAATCTATGAAGTCATCCGACCATTCTAGTTCTGGTTATGCTGCTTTTCGGCCTGTTGTGGTTGGGGACCGACAAGTCTGTCGTGGGTTTTGTGGGATACTGCAATTGAGCAACGAGGTATTATCTCTCAAGATACTTTCACGACTGACTCCAAGAGACATTGCATCTGTTGGTTCTGTCTGTAGGCGGCTAAATGACCTGACAAAAAATGAGGATCTTTGGCGGATGGTCTGTCAAAATGCATGGGGTTGTGAAACTACACGTGTTTTAGAGACGGTCTCTGGTGCAAAAAGACTTGGGTGGGGTAGGCTGGCAAGGGAGTTGACCACTCTTGAAGCAGCTGCATGGAGGAAGCTTACTGTTGGAGGGGCTGTTGAACCTTCAAGGTGTAACTTTAGTGCATGTGCTGTTGGGAACCGAGTTGTACTTTTTGGTGGTGAAGGAGTAAATATGCAACCGATGAATGACACCTTTGTATTGGATCTAGATTCCAGCAACCCAGAGTGGCAACATGTCCAAGTGAGTTCTCCTCCACCTGGTCGTTGGGGTCATACACTTTCTTGTGTGAACGGATCTCATCTGGTGGTATTTGGTGGCTGCGGAAGGCAGGGCCTGCTCAATGATGTTTTCGTGCTGGATTTGGATGCAAAGCCTCCAACCTGGCGAGAGATCTCAGGATTGGCTCCTCCACTTCCAAGATCATGGCACAGCTCCTGCACTCTTGATGGAACCAAGCTCATAGTTTCCGGTGGTTGTGCAGATTCGGGAGTACTTCTTAGTGACACTTTCCTGCTTGATCTTTCAATGGAGAAACCTGTCTGGAGAGAGATACCAGTGGCATGGACCCCACCTTCTCGGCTGGGTCACACACTGTCAGTATATGATGGTCGGAAAATTTTGATGTTTGGAGGTCTAGCTAAGAGTGGTCCTCTCCGGTTTCGTTCTAGTGATGTCTTCACACTGGATTTAAGTGAGGAGGAACCGTGTTGGAGATGTGTAACTGGTAGTGGCATGCCTGGTGCTGGAAATCCAGGGGGAATAGCTCCACCTCCGAGACTTGATCATGTTGCCGTGAGCCTACCCAGTGGAAGAATTCTCATCTTTGGCGGGTCTGTTGCCGGTCTTCATTCTGCTTCCCAACTTTATCTCCTGGACCCAACCGATGAAAAACCTACATGGAGGATACTGAATGTGCCCGGGCTGCCTCCTAGGTTTGCTTGGGGGCATAGTACTTGTGTTGTCGGTGGAACAAGAGCTGTCGTACTCGGTGGTCAAACAGGCGAGGAGTGGATGCTAACTGAGCTCCACGAGCTATCGCTCCATGAACGGATTCAGTGGTCAAACAGGCAAGTGGATGCTAACTGTTGTCTGATTATCCTGGCAAGTAATGTTGTCTGATTATCCGCAGTCTTGACTAAAAGATGATTCTGCAGATGCATTTACTCCGTGTTGTAAACGAGACTCGGTTCAAAAAACGAGCCGGCTCCACAAGATGAGCTAGAACTCTGAGAACAAACTGGATTGATTAACATCCTTGGAAAATAACAATCCTGACAAACAATTCTTCTGTCGTGTGATGCATGTTCATGTACCGAGGTAGTTCCGGTCTGGCTGTCTGGCTCGGGGCAAAACCCGGAAACGAGTGGCTTGAAACATGTTTGGTTTTTTTGTAAGGTTTGGTATGAATCGTCTAACAATGCTCACAATGGTTTATTCTTGCTTCTTAGGATGCTAGTATTTGATACAGACTGAATGAAACATGCTTAGGCAATTTATATATATGTATTTGTAGGCTCTGTAAGTAAAAACAAAGAATGAATGTTGTATGTTTATAGTAGATTTGAGTCTTTTGGATTTTTATTATTTTCTCTTAATCTGATTATTTTAAATTTAATTGATCTTTAACAGTGGATTAATATATTTTTCCAAATTAAAAATATATTAATATTTTTCAAAAATAGTTTGAATTTTATAAAGATTTGAGACTCATATAATTAGAATAATTCAAAACTTTAAATATTTAATTAAAGCAACATTTATTGTCCTTTTTTCAACTCTAAATAAAAGGAATATGACCTTTTATTTAAATTTAAATAAAAATTTGAATAAT
The DNA here is from genome assembly GCA_019671005.1 of Hibiscus mutabilis. Taxonomy (NCBI): domain Eukaryota; kingdom Viridiplantae; phylum Streptophyta; class Magnoliopsida; order Malvales; family Malvaceae; genus Hibiscus; species Hibiscus mutabilis. The sequence continues at coordinate 7,316,144 of CM033756.1, forward strand.
TCAATTTGATTTAATTTAAATTTTATAAACTTGATTAAATTTAAAAAATTTAAATAAATTAGAGTTATAAATTAATATTTAATTTGATTGATTTGGAGAATTTTATTAAATATTTACTTGACTCAATCTAATATTCTCTTTTCGGATTCTTTTTTGGGAAATTTTTATCTTTGTTCTTCAATTTGATTGACCAAAATAAATGAGAAGGGGTTCAAAATATTTGGCATTGAAATATTTAATTAAAGCAACATTTATTGTAAGAGTTTTAGCTTATATAAAGATAGAAAAGTTGAAAAAAGGACTTTTTATTTAAATAATTAAAATTATTGATATTTTAAAAACATCAATTACATATTTTAGGTTTAATTTTTAACTGCACCCTTATATATATATATATATTCAAACTTAAGGTTACAATATGGGACTATGTTTGTAATAATAATTGACAACAATTAATTTTTTAGTTATTATAAAGTGGAAGGATTAAATTTGTAATTAAACTAAATATCTTAAACAGTGAAAGTACAATAAATGAAAAGGCACAGATTAAAAACAGCATCTGTTCTTCCCCACTTGGCTTTGTGACACTGACACTCTTTTCTTCTCAGCTTTACTTTTCTCTTCACTTTCCTTTTTTCCTTTATCAGAATGCCGATCAAAAGAGATCCGTCGATTCCGCCGCCGACGATCGGCAAGATCGGACCTTACACTGTCTTCATCACCCCTCCTTCCACCCCTTCTACAGCTGAGCCCCCTGTTTTTCAATCTCCCACCAAGGCGGCGGCGGCGCCTTCTCCTCTCACTCCTCCTCCAGTACAACCGCCGCCCCAGCAGTTCGACAAGTCTCTTCTTGCTTCTGAATCATACTCCGATGGCTCCTTTCTGGGTTTCTTCAAAGACGCTGCCTTTAAACTCCAGAACGGTATCTACTTTTTTATAATTTCTCTTTAACTTTATTTATTAGAAAAAAAAGTGTGGGTTTAAAATCATAAAAATAATTCACCTTTTCTCTGTTATTTTCAAGTTTAAAGGAGAATTGAAATGGGTTTATCTATGGAAGCTTTTGAAACAGCTCCATTATGTTCACACTTGGTTCATTTTGTTGAACAATGAACAAAAGAAAATCACTGGTTTTTTTCTTGTTTTCAGCTCATTCAAGCTTGGATGATCATTTAGCTCGCTGGTTTGGTTTAAATCAATCAAAGTATCAATGGGCATTGGATGATTATTATGAGAGCAAGGGATTGGTAAGTGTTTATAGATTTCCTTTTGATGATTCGTTTTCTCGGGAAAATTTTATGTTTTAAACACTTTTGATGATGCTTTTTCTCGGGAAAATTAAAGTTTCCAGATCATAACTTTTAAGCTCCTTTTAGTTTGGTATTATGGCTATGTTTGGTGAAATCAAAGTACTGCTGAAGTTACTTGTGTAGTAACTTATAAGCAATTGCTTGTTTTGGTATGAACAATGATATGTCTTACATTATAATATTGTTATACACATAACATTTGACACTCATGGACTCCTATATCCTAATCGTATCCGTATCCGAGGCATTGTTTTGAAGCATTACTCGAATTAGTATATGATTTTATATGATCAGCTTAATGTCTAAAGGTGATTAAGCCTATTGAAGTGCATTGTGCATGGCTTTTTGTTATACTTTGGAGATGCACCATGGAAGTAACATTGATGTTTTGATGCGAAAAGCTGTTCATATTATTGTTTTCACCATGTTAAGTTTACTTCTCGTCGTTTCTGTCACAGCTACACAATGCTTAGAATATTGACATCGTTTACATCCTTTTTATTTCAGGAAAAGGAAGGTAAAGTGAAAGATATATCAAGCAAAGCACAGAGTGTGTAGCATACTTGTCCTGGTAACAAAAAAATTCCAACATCCGTCCTTTCCTTTTCTAATGTTATCCTTTCTCGAATTTATTTATATATGTAGTGTGGATGTCCCAAATCTTGATCGCCATGGAATTCTCTGTTTCTGCAGAAATTTCACCTGGTTTTCTAAGGCAGAAAGACATCCGGATTTTGCAAAGGCAACTTTGTTGAAGTCTCGGGAACGGGTTGCATGTGCTTCTCTTCCTTGTGTTAAAGTAGCTAACTGAGCTTGTTTTTGTGTATTAGGGTCGGAATTGTGTGATATCCTTTACCTAGTCAATCTCTAGCATAGAGATTGCTATATGCTGTGGTGGACATACTCTGTTTGTGTTGTTATTTTATTGATTCATTGTTTTGCTGCCCAAGTTTCTCATTCGTGTGTGTGTATGCATACCGGCAATCGAGACGATAATCCAATGACCAGGAACACGAACAAGAACAAAAGGGAGAGTGGACCACACACGAGTGGTCTGGTGTGCATTGGGTCAGTTTAGTCAGTTTGAATAATGTCCTAATATAATTGAAACACCAAGAGTGTGTATATATATTTGAAATTGAAACACCATTGGAATAACTTAAAACCCTAGTGAAAGAGCCAACAAGTGTTAAATGAAAGGATAAGAGAATTCTGGGATTTTTACATGATCATAACAATAACAAAAGCAGCTAATGGTGAAATGTAAAATATCATTGACAGTAATGTAATGGGTTTAAAGAATTATTGTTGACATCAACCTCAATCTGGTTTGTGCTTCGAAACGATCCATTCATGTCAATGCCAAAGCTTCATGCAAAAGCCTGCTGGTACAACGGATGCTCCCTTGCTCGAGATACAATCAGAGAATGTGTCCATGAGCTGCTCTGCGAGAGATGCTGGTTCCGTGATGAAGATATCAACAAAGACCTTCACAATCCTCACCTCCTGTGGGGTTGCTCTCAAGCTGTACCAGGTGAGGAATTTCTGCCTGAAGTTCTTCTCGATATGTCCCTTACACTCTAACCATCTGATCACCTTCACGTAATGCTCGAAATCCATATCTGAGAGACCGTTTTCCATACATTCTTCGTCTTGCCTTTCTCCGGTTTTCTTCTTTGAGGTGCTTCCATCTTGGGGTTCTTCTGCTTTCCCGGTCCCATTCTCGACTCCCTTGCCACTGGATTTTGATCTCCCACTTCTTCCTGGTCCATTTTTAGTTATTTCCATTCTGCAGGGAGTAATAGGCAACCTGGCTACTGAGCAACCAACAAATGGCAAACGCTCCGTACCAGTCTCTACCGGGGCATCAGAGTCATTATCGGTGCTCGTCTCCTCAGTGATTCGGTCCTCTGATATGTGCTTTTTCTCAACATTTAGTGGATCAGCATCAAGCATAGGACCAACTATCTCCATCGTGCGTTCCTCACCCAACATTGGAACTGCTACTTGCGGAATTCCATCTTCACCAAGGACAGTGCAGTTGATAACACCTTTCAATAGATTCTTGGAAACAATGTTATCCGTGTCCTTGGAATATATACCGTAATTGTCTGCCCGGTCATCATTTTGATCACTGTATGGAGTAATGTTATTAGTTTCATCCTCAACCGAAGATGGATTCGAAAGGTTGCTACAATTGGTTGCTGGGCTTTGACTTCTTTCCATCATCGGGCAGCTTGGGACTTCATTCCCACTACAGCCTGTAGAAATCGGAACTTCCCATGGACCAAACTCTCTTGTACCATTACTTGACACGACTTTGAAAAGATATTCTGTAGCTGGAGTCAGCCCTGTCGCAACAAACCTTGTGTTTGGTACAAACATGATACAAGTGGATTTAACAGGGTAATCCCGATCGCAAGCCTTGCGATGCCATACAGTGTAACTGATAATACTACTCTGTAAAGGTTCTTCAGAACCCACAATCACAGTAACGGAAGTTGGACGAACATCTATAAATTGTACTGCTGCTGGAGAAACCGAACATGAACCTGCTGAAAAGGGATGAGTGGATACATAAATCAATAAAACGAAATCTCATTGAAAATTTATTTTGATTGGAAATTAAAGAAAAATACATGATTATACGAGATTACAGAAATGTGTTCAACTGTGTTACAAGCTAGACGTTACCTGGTATTGAATGATTTGTTGAAGAATGTGAGATAGTATCGAAAAGCATTTTGTCCAGTGATTCCACTGCAGAAGAACATAGTTTCTGAACTTTGGGCCCCAAAGAGAGCCTGTTGACGATACCCCTACCTATCTTCACGTGCATGCCAGTTAATGGACCAACCTCAGCTTCAAGCTTCTTAACAGCTTCATCCACAATCTCAGAAAGCTTACAGTATTTTTCAGTCCTATTAAGAAGTTTTTGGCCTAAAGAGACACGATAACAAAGAATGTCCACCCTCCTCGTATCTTTTGCAGCCACCATTTGTTTTCTCCAGCACCTAAATGAATAAACAAACTCATTTATCAGACTGTATGTCAGCATTAATTGTAAACACACAAGTATATATACACTAGTAGTGGATAATTCATAAATATATATATATATATAGTTCCTTTTACGGGTCAGATAGAGAGAACATTTAAGAGCATTTACCCGAGCAAATCATTTACTTTCCCACATGCTACACAATAAAAGCTCCCATCAAGAACAGCATGTCGTTTATCTTTTCCAATGCCTGACTTTTCATGTTTTAAAGCACACTCAAGATGACATGACATGCCACAAGAATTTCCCGGAAAAGGAGGCTCCGAGTTGCAAACTAACCATAGACTAGGATCCTTGTTATCATCAAACTTATAACAGATGCAGCAGGAACACCTCTTGCAAAATATATTGTCTTGTCTCAAGGTAGCTTTGCAAGCCGAGTTTTTGCAATAAACAGCATTGATCATATCATTGTCACCATTACCAATTCCGGGATCATTCACAGGAATGGGCAGTCGGGAAGGACAATCAGCTTTCCTCTGCCTTTTGGCTGTTCTCTGGCCACCTGTTGGGTACGAATGCGATTCAGGATCTGCTACACCTTCATGATCACCAGAATTCTTTTCAGCTACAATTTTCAAAAGGTTTTCAATAATTTTCAGCTTAGTCAAACCGGTATATTTCCTTTCCTTCCCCATCTCGGCACATAGGACCTGTAAAATATCCTGACGGCTCCATGATTGTAGCATTTCAGAGGCTCTACTTGTTCTCTTCGATAATTCATATACGAGTTCTCTCTTTTCATCCATGCTCAGTTTACTACATTTTGTCAGATCGAGTGCAACTCCTAAAACCAAAGGAACATAGAATTGCAAGTTACCAAGTAGAAGCATGGGAAATTCCGAGAGGAACAAGAGATCCTAACACTAACATCAACTTGACAGGAAATGATTAAACAATAAATTTGTCAAACAATTAGAAAAAAAGAAAACAAAATCAATATGAGAGGAAAAATTTAAAACCAAAAATCAACAATATCCTCAAGGGATATCTTTCTCCAACTAGGAAATAACAGTTAAAGTCATTCAATAATTTCTAATTAATCAAAGTAAAACGGGAAAAGTCATTCAAGAATGTCTAATGAACTTTATTAATCAAAGCAAAACGGGAGAACTCATAATTGACTTGCATTAACTGAGGCCATTCCGAATTACACCGAACACCATGGATTGTTTACATCACAACACATAATTGCGGGTTCAAGTAAAGGATTGAACACAATGCCATTTGACTTTTAAAACCTCTAGCCGTTTATATGTATACGGACAAGGGTATAGGGGCAATAACCCTCCAAGAACCATCCAAATACATGGGAAAAAATCGAAGATAACCGTGTCGGACACGTAGCCATATCCGATATACATTCAAGTCCGATTGACATATTATATATCTATTTGATGCATTGGCATAATAATATGCACACACACAAAAAAAGGCATTGATTGCATCATCCATAATGAAAGCAAATAACAGCCAGATTCATCCACCAGTTCAAAACAATGAATTTGTAAGAAAATTATATATCAGACTGATGAATAAGGTTCAAAAGACAAGATGAACCCAAATATCCACCAAAATAGGAAAAGTTCAGCTGAAAACTATATATCAGACTGATGAATAAGGTTCAAAAGACAAGATGAACCCAAATATCCACCAAAAAAGGAAAAGTTCAGCTGAAAACTATGTTTAAAGTGAAACTCTTTACTGGTATGCAGACAAACCTAGTAACTCCAAAAAAAAACAAAAAGAACATGAAACAATTTGACCAGCATACAAAAGATCTAACCTTTAAGACCTTCAACTTCAACAGACTACTAAATCAGAACCAAAAACAAAACATTCAATCCCATATTACACATCACTATGAAAATCAAATCCAAAAAAGGAAAAATAATACCTTCAAAAGAGGAATCCATGGCAATAACAGCTGACCAAAACCCAGATTATATGTCACTCAAAAAACCCAACTAACAAATAGAAAACTGCCTTCAAAAGAGGAATCCATTGCAATCGGAGAGAACTCAACACAAAACCTACATTACAATCAAAGCCCCAACCTTTTGAAGCCTAAAAAAAGAAAAGCAGAAACTTTCAATTAAAAATAAAAACCCCACTATAATTAGAACAAAAAACAGGAGTAAAAATCATAAAGAGACAGTAAATTTCCACCGAGAGAAGAGGGTTGAAATTCAGCAGCCACAGCAGGAGAATCCATGACTGAGAAACTTTGGGGTTGGTTGAGTGTTTAAAGGCCACTCTTTTATCTATTCCTTCGCACCCTTCTTTTCTACTTGTTAATAAAAAATGGGTCCAATATTATTATTATTATTATTTGATAAAATTGTTCAAATATTATTGTCTAATTTTTTTTAACAATATAGTCTTCTCGAGTTTATTTTTAAAAATATAATTGATTATTATAACAACTATAAATCAGACTGTTTTTACCTCATTTTTAAACAGTATTTTATCAGAAAATACTAAAAAATAATGTTACAATCGTTCTTTATTGATCCATATACGTCATATGTAAAAAAATATTTAAAATTAGACTACAATCTATCTAAATTCATTATTTTAATAGTAAAATATAAATTATTGTTTGAAGTCATATTACAATTTATCCGACTTTTAACTTGCTATAAAAATAATATTTTTTAAAAAAAAAATTGAGAGACTACATTGTTGAAAAAATAATAATATTAGGGTAATTCCTCCATCATTATTTCCTTTATTTATTTCTGAGGAGACTGGAAGAGTGGAAGACATGTAAAAAGCATAAGAAAATAAAGGAAACAAATATTGAAAAATTTGTATTTATAATTTATATATATAAATTCATTATAATATTAATTGATTCGGTTTACATGTTCACTGTATTATAATTATATTATAGATATTAAATATTTATGTAAATTTTAATATATTAATAGTTTATATCGTACAGCATTTTATATGTTTAATATTTCCATTATGATTCTATTTTTTTACACTAATCATATTTTATATTATATTTCAACTTTCTAAAAGTCAAACACAAAACAGTAAAAATAGTTATATCTTCTACGGTTATACTGAGCAAGTACATTTGACCGGTTAATTAAATCGTTTATCTTTTTATTTTCTCATACTCTGATTATATGTTTTGAATCTACTAAAATCATTTTCTTTCCTTTTCGTTTACCTCAACTCAAGCTTGCCCACTTCCCCTTTTATTTGTCTATCAAATCTATTTTTTCTTATTTAATTTTTTCTTTTCTTTTCGTACTTACCTAGAGAAAGAAATGATGTATTCTTAATAGGTCTAAAATTTATGACTTAAAATAATATGAAGAAATGATGATAAAATTTGATCAATTGGTCAAAATATACTTATTCATAAAAATATAATTATCTCTCAATAAAATAAATAAATGATTCATTTAAAAAATTATCAATGATATTTTTTTTTGAGTGGACGAACAAAAGCACATAGCAAAAGGCACGCTATCTAGAAAATACGTTGTAATATTTAACTGGTTATTTTACACCACCACTCACAAAAATATATTATAATATATTTAGAGAAAAAGTTTGATACACAGTTCGTATAAATTAAAGTTTACGCGTACTTTTTAAATTTAGGGGTTAGGGGTTTAGTTTAGGGGTTTAGGTTACAGGGTTTAGAATTTAAGGTCAAATATTATAGTTTAGGGATTAGGGGTTAGAGTTTAGGATGTTAGGGTTAGGGTTTTAGATTTTAAATTTTATAGAAGGGCTGTGTAAATTATTTTACATGGACTGTGTATCAAAATAAAACTCATATATTTATACTGAAAATATAAAATAAATATTTAATTGAATCGATTCACGAATATATATATATATATATATATATTATTAGAAGACATGTTAATGCCCTTTATATCGTTTCAATTTTATTGGATGTCCTCGTAGGGTCACCCACATATTGATTATACTATAGGAGTGTGTTTATATGTATACACAAAGAGAAATAAATTATAGAACGTACTACTCAGTCATATATGATATATTAAATTGAATGGATACAAAGGTGGTTGATATGTCCATTTTTTTTATGTAGCATGGTCCAGATCCAAATTAATTAATATGTTTTTTCTTTGGCCAAATCATATTTTCTTATGTTAAAAATATTAAATCGATATGTTGAACTAATTACTTTAAAATTTAAAATCTTTGAGATATACTAATTGATCTACTGGTCATGAATGATCATTCGTTTCACCACTTGCATGAGTTTGAACTTTGGTATTTTTTAAAGGCTTAAATGAAAAATAAGTGCCCAAAGTATACTATTTTTTAACTTTAGGTGCTTAAAGTATTTTTTGTAAAAATAGGTGCCTAAAGTTTCAAAAGTTAGAATTTTAAGTGCCCGGCTGTTAAAAAAGTTAAAAAACTGTTAACCAATACAAATTTGACACGTGTCATTTTTTAAATTATTTTTTGTTTAATAATTTAAATTTTTTTTAAAAAAACTTGAAATTAGAATTTTTTTTAAAATAGTCCATAAATCCCAAGTCTCTAAATCTCCACCGCTGCCGCCGGTGGCCCTACTCTTTTGGTCGTCGGACCAAGCCGACCATTTCCCCTCATCCCCCGTCGCCAGAAGTCGGCGAACGGTGTGCTAATCGAACGGTTATTTCACGTTCGACGCGAAGTGTTCGATTCGCACACCGTTGCCGGTTTCATGCGACAGAGGGAGAGGGGAAATGGTCGGCTGGGTTTGGCGACCAAAAGGGTAGGGCTGGTGTCAGCGATCGGCGGCGGCAGGGGTGAGGATTTGGGATTTAGGAATTTTTAGGGTTTAGAGACTGATTTGAATATTTTCATAAATTTCGGGTTTTTTTATAAAAAAAAATAAATTTTAATTTTTTTTAAAAAAATAAAAAATAATATTTTATGCCACGTGCCGCGTTTTAAATGTATAACGGTTTTTTAACAGTCGGGCAGCTAAAATTCTAACTTTTGAAACTTTAAGCACCTATTTTTACAAAAAAAATACTTTAGGCACCTAAAGTTCAAAATTGGTATATTTTGAGCACTTATTTTTCATTTAAGCATTTTTTAAAAATATTGTCGTAACACTGCTTATTAAAAAAACTTAAAAGCTTTTCAATAAACCCAGCAAGTAACAAAATGTTTTTCCTATGTTTTATGAAAGAAAAAATATAAAACAAAATTTTAATTCGAATTCAAATATACATTAATCATCCATTTATTTATCGTATATTTGTGATAATTAATTTTAATTATCATATAAATGTGTTGATTGTAATTGCCATCATAAAGAAAAATATTAATAATGAATATATGGCTTTTGAACCATAAAAACAAGGATGATTTAGGGACAGACGCACGGTTTTATGTTAGGAGGATGAACCTATAAAATTTTAGAAGTACAAAAATAAAATTTTAATATAAAATACACAAAAATTTTAAATATTTTAAAATCATATATAATTTAAAAAATTTTAAGAGGCGTCTCCTTTAACCCCTCGTTCTATCCCGGGTTGATTTAAGATTCATGGGATACTGTATCTATTGTTGTTGCATGCGTCTTTAATGTCACGTAGCTTTCTCATCCATCAATCCATAATGACCCGGTCCCCACTACCATCTCAATCTCAACTTCACACGCATGTGCAGGTAAGGTCGAGCATTTGAACGAGTAAAAAAATTAAGTTAGTTAAATTGACGAGTCTTATTTTATAATTTAAATTTTATTTGAATTTTTTTAGTCAAGTTTATAAAGTTTGAGTCGAGTCAAGACGATTCTTAAACATTTATAATGTTATTGTACTAATTAATTTTAATTTTAACGACTTTCTATAATCATATACAATACAATATATTTTTCTTTATATTTTTATATGTGATATATATATGACATAATTGAGGGCTCGAATCGAACTTGAAAGATTATCCATTAATTATTAAAAAGTTTTAGTTATTTGAATTTTTATTTTATAAACTAAATTTTATTTGAAAATTTTTCGAGTCGAGTTAATTTTATGAAATTACAAGTCAAGCCGCAAAAATTCATCTCGAATATAATTTTATTATTATTTTGTATTTTGTAAAACTTTAAAGAAAAATAAATTAAAATTTATCATTTTAAAGGATGGAAATTATAATTTTGTTGTTGTATTAATTTCATAACTGATTTAATTAGTAGTGATTTGATATTAAATTGATTGGTAAAACTTTGATACACATGTTGTGTAAAATTAATTTTACACAAGACTGTGTATTTACACTATAAAATCTCAAATCCTAAATTCCTAACCCTAACCCTAAAAACTAAACTCTAAACCTTAAACCCTCTACACTAAATTCTAAACACTAACATTAAATTCTAAACCCTGCAACCTAAACCCCTAAACCTTAAACCCTAAATTAAAACTCTAACCCCTAAAACGTGTAAATTAAAGTTTACACGGCATGTGTATCAAATTTTTTTCCTAAATTGATACGTAAAAATGAAGTTTATGTATTTATAATGGCGTGTTAAATTAATTGCATGATTTAATATTAAATTAAGATATGAAAATCAAGTGTATCGGTTCAATCGTGTTTGGAAACTTGATTGAAATCCTATAACTATATAGTACAAAGTAGGCTTAAAGAGACCGGGACAGATATTGATAATAAAACGTGAGGAGTTTATTTGAAATTTTAGAAAATTTAAGGTTAAAATTTAAAAAATTCAATTTTAAGAGTTTAATTTTAAATTTTAAATTCTTAAAAATTTAAAACTTGATGAGAAATTTTAAAAAAATTTAAAAAGGATCTTAATTAAAAATAGTTAAAATTTCTAAAAACATAATACAAATTTTTAAATTTTATAGGAGCCAAATTAAACTTTTAAAAAATTTAAAGGACTAAATATTAAATTTTGAAAAGGGGCTGTGCTCCATAACGACCCACCCTTATCAAGAGGTGATTTTGTCTTTGTAGTAATTTCAAATCAATAAATTTATTATCCTTTTTAATTTTATCAGCTTAATTCTTATAATCTTCTCAAATCAACAATGTTGTATCTAGTTTTTAATTTCATCATTTAGCTCTTGAACTTTGAATTGCACAAGTCTTATTTTTTTGACTGTTATTGACTAGTAAAGTCATCAAATTCTACACATTTGATCGCTATCTGTTTCTACATCAATCGTTGTCACTAGTAGCCTTGCCATCTCAATGACGGCGTGTCAGCTTTGACAACGTGATAGTACGAATAGGGTTTCATAAGTAATTATTTGTTTATAAAACTACATATATTATTTTAAAAATTTTACGTCAATTGTCCTGTCACATCATCAAAACTGACAAACCATCATCTTATTGAATGTCGTTAATCTATTAAAAACGGACATGTAAACATACTAATTCAAACATTATTAATTATTTAATGTCAAAGTGTCTCAATGACAAACGAAAGCCGGTGATAACAACTCATTAGTCCATACCTATAACAATAAAAATATAAGATTCATACAATTTGAGGAGTTTAATAGCTAAATTGATAAAATTAAAAAAAAAAGATAATATTACTGATTTTAAATAATTATAAGAGCTAAACTGATAATTTTTTAAAAGATAAAATTACTGATTTTAAATTAATAAATGAGTAAAAAATATTCTTCAAACATATAAAGTACTAATTTTCATGGAAAACAACCCACGATTATTTTATTTTAAGCACCGACTATCATCGTGCAAATATGCTTTGTCCAACTACAATTCACACATGTACAGAAAAATAGTATAAAATTAATAAATTTATGGTCACATTAACATAAACTTTTTCAAGTTGCTCATCTCTTTGATTTATTTATTTATAATATAAAAATAATATATTATATAAAGTTTAGCGGTAAAATTAGTATTTATCTAAAATTTATAGATTAAATTAAAATTTAATTTTTTATTAATATGTTACGTCATCAAACTAGCGACGTTTAACTTCACAAAAACTAAAAAGTTATAAATTATAATACAAGTAATTAAATCGTTATAAAACGATAACATAGGTGACCAAAATGTTTTTTTTTAAACTGACGAGTGAAAATAAACACTTATGAAATAAAAAGTAACATTGTGATAATTTACTCTATCGTCTATTGTTACAAAGGTAATTGGAGACTGAAGTTGAAATATTTTTATTGTCTGCGTTGAATGTATATGTTTTGTTTTTTGATAAATTCAGACCTAACTTCTAAATAAAGTTGTTTAAACTCGAGTTTCATAAAAGGATTTATTTTCACTCAGTAGAAGTATTTGTTAGATTCTTATTATTTTTGTATCATATTATATTTAATTTTAAACATGTGTTAGGTGTATTGGTAAGGCATATTGCACTCTCAATGAGAGGGCGTGAGTTCAAACCTTTGAGACGATATTGTTGGAAGGGCAGCCTCGCACCCTAAGCATGAACCGTAAGACGAATATACATATTATCAAAAAAATATTGATATGTTAAAATTATAACATTCGATTGATTTGTCGATTTATATATCGCACCAATAAAAATATATACTATTTAGAATTTAGAACCGAAAGGTTTATTTATTTTTGCAACATTGATTTTTTTTTCTTTTTAAAAAATTGTTTTATGGAAAATAAAATTTAAATTAATCATAAATTAATCCTTCTTTTAGTAAAACATCAAAAGTTAATTGTATCACACGTCCTAAAGCTACGACTTTCATTTTAAATTGATCTTTAATTTTTTAAATATTTTAATTTTACCCCAAACTATGATTTCTATTCTAACTTAGTCCATGAACTTTTGAATGTTAATAGTTTTATCATAAACTATGACCCTTGTTCTAAACTGGACTCCAAACTTTTAAACATTCAAATTTAATTATCAAATTATCGTTTATGTTACATCATATTATTACATAATACACACAAGTTTTTATATGACATTTAATAAATTTTATAATAAATTTATTAACATGAGATATGATTAGTATATGCTGATTGTAACAACGGTCTCGCCCGACGGTGGTGCTTGATGCATTTTTACAAAAATATTTAGGGTAGAGTTGCCACCAATCTTTTTTAATTTAGGTGAGATTTGATCACCTGAAAACCCGGTTATTTTAATAAAACATGTTTCTTGCGTCATTTTATTAAAAGAATGAGTTTTGGTCTGCGAAACAAAAAAAGTAGGTTCGGGAGTCAGTTACGTGTGAGGAAGCGTGAGCACCCCACCACGCTCAAAATTGGTATCTGGTCGATTATTTGGTGTCTTAATGATAGAAATTAAGAATTCAAATTTAATTTAAAATTTGTGATCCCTTATCATATTTAAAAGAATGTTTCTATGTATGAAAGGAATTTACACCCCTACACCCGAGGTATAATTTCCATTAGATTCCCGAATGAAGAGAACTTGTTTGAAAAATTACAATTTAGAATTTAAAATGGTATTTTGTAATAGGGACTAACGGAAGCGGCACCCATTACGTTTGAGGTACGTTTTTCACGAGAATATCTAATAAAATGTTTTAATTCAAAATCCGATTAAAACAACGTGCATGCTATATATACACACATATATATATATGTTAGATTATAAATATTACATAAATAATAAAAATAGTAATAATAAAAATAATAGTATAAAAGATGTATATATGTATAGCAAAATGAAAATAATAGTAGTAATAATAATATGTAACATATAATTATAATAATAATAAAAATAATAGTAATAATAATATGGTGTAATACGATACAATATATTTATATATAATATAATATGTAAATGGGTAAACTTTTCAAGTATTAAAAGATATATAATATACATAATAATAATGATAACAAAACCTAGAAAAGTGACTAAATAAAAAAAAACAGAGACTTGAAAAACAAAAAAGACGAAATTGAACATAAGTAAAACATGGAGGCATGCGGAGAGAATTAAAATAAAGCGAAGGGGCTGACCGTGTAATTTGACCATTAAAATCTGATTAAATCATATATAGTGACTAAATTAAAAAACGGTTTGAAAATTTAGTGACTGAGGGAGTGATTTACCCATGCGGAAGGACCAAAATTAATTTACCCATTTTAAAAAATACGCGGATCCTCCCGAGTCGGGTCACCGCGCGGGTCAAAGGTAAAACGATGTCGTTTTGGGCTTTTAGGGTCGACACCAAAATGACGTCGTTTTGTGAAGCCTTTAAATGCCCAATTTTAAACAAAAAAATCATTTGGGTAATAATTTTCAAAAAAGCAGATCAAAAATCTTCTCAAACTCCCTCTGCCGCCACGGTCATCGGCTCTCCTTGCACCGCCGTGATCCGCCGCTCGCAGCCTTCGGTTGTCGGACGACGAAAAAGAATACACTTTCCGACTCCCTTCGACTCTCTGAATGCAGATCCGGTGTTGGTTTCTCAAAATAACCACCCTAGGTACGTAAATCGTTAAAAAACCTTTCGGTTCTACTACCTTTTTTTAAGATTTGGATGTTCCCCCTTTTTTTTGTATTTCGAACTCAAATAATCTTCGTTTTTTTACCGAAAATCCTTCTTTTTTATTTTAATCTCTCTTTTTTATTCGAATCTAAAGGGACTCCTTTTTACATTGCATTGGGTTTTTATACCCGTTTTACATGTATTTTTTAAACAAAAAGAACCCGGTTACATATCTGATTTTTGCTTCTTTTTTTTTCAGGATAATGACATCCTTTTTTTCTTCTACAGGGTGGTGAGCGATGGCCGGTGCGCGTGGCCAATGGTGGCGAGCGTGATAGCCACGCGCGGAGACTGGATAGACAAGGGCGGCGGCGACAAAGCAAGGGTCATTAAGGGTTTTGGGTTATCTTTTAGGGTTAAGGGTAGTTTAGGATTTTTAGGTTATTTGGGTATATGGGTTAATTTGTAATGGGTTTTAAATATGTAAATGGGTTGTTGTGCCGGTTGAGTAATCTGATAATGGGTTATTGTATGGGCCCGAACAAAATGAGTATCTACACTGATAATTAGGAGATAAAATTAAAGTGTTCAAAAATTTGAGAATCCTTTAGAATGAAAGTCATAGTTTGAAAGTGAAATTAGAACGCTTTAAAGTTTGAGGATCAATTTAGAATGAATGTCATAGTTTGAGGATAAAATTATAACGTTTAAAAACTTAAGGACTAATTTAAAATAGATATCATAATTTTAAGACATGTAATGCAATTAACTCCGACATTAATATTACAATTAAAATAAAAATTACAATTAAATAATAAATATTTATATTTTTTTAATATTTTATATTTCACATATATATTTTTTAAATGTCTCAAAATTTAATTATAACTTTGAATAATTTTCCCTCCTAATTGTCTCCTATATATATGAAATTAAGAACTTCCCTAAAAAACCCTCAAAGCCATTTTTCGCTCTTTCTATGGCCAACTTTGAAGCTCCATCGTTCTCTCTCAGCCTCGATCTTGACGCCGATTCGGGACGCTGGTCACCGTTCGACGACCATCCCGGACCTATGTTACCTCCCAGTCCTTCTGCGAGCTTCAGCACCCTAGAAGACAATGCTGAAGAGCTGGAGTCTCAACAAGTTATGGATTCGGATCCAGATGATAGACCCGACCCTCCCCGCGTCTTAAAGCGGTTGCGCCGGGCCGTCGATAAATTTCGGCAACGAAGAAAGAATCAGAAAAGACAGCGCCTTGGAATAACGGGGACGATGAGATTGAAGATTTCTCTTCACAGGAAACAAATGGTAATTTAAAAAAAAATACTTAGCTTCGTTTGAATCTAAACTTTCTGGGTTTCCTATTTGATTTAAATTTATTACGTATTCTATACTTAGTGGGAAATTTGAGGTCCAGTAGGGCTTAATTTTGGAAAGTGGAAATTTTAGTTCTTGCGGGATAAAACAGATGTACTGTAAAATTAAAAGGTTGAGGTAAAGGGAAGATTATAACACATTTCTTAATTGTAATTGGGTTTTGAGTATAGTAATAATGCTGCTAATATTCTGAGATTGATTTTGGTGGAAAGATTGTCATGGAATGGAGAGAACAAAGATTTCCCTGAAATTGACTTAGTTTGAGGTGTTTATGTTGGCTAAGTTGATCTAACTCTGATCGCATTCTTAGCAACTCGAACTTGGTTCATCTCATAATTAGAATTAGGTGATTTTTAAGCTATTGCCTTATATGATATAGTATGTGGAACTGTAGATACATTGTAGTCAAGTAACTTCAAAGTTATGTTACTCGGGCTCGAGTTGATTGTTGTGTGCAGATACGTTTCCAATATTGTGCATACTCAAGCCTTTAAAGTTTTTCGATATATTTGGAAGATTATGATTATACTCATGTTTTAATGTTCATCAGATATGGTACTTTAAGAAAAACAAAGAGTTCAAATAACATAGTTTTGAAGCATGTATTTTCATTGTTTATTTCGGGTTTTGATCTTTGTTTTGAATCAGTAATTTGTGCGTGTGTTCCCTGCTTCTGTACTCGGATTGTTGATGAGTTTATAAAGTTTATCTTTGTTAGCAGACGTGAATTCTTCAGCAAAGTATCATTCTGTATGTAGCAGTTCCAAGGTCCCATTGAAGAGACTCGGGCTTTTAACTACTCAATCATCCAGCCAATCTAGTACAAGGAAAAAGAAAGAAGAATTGGTTGCCCCAGCTTCTGGAAATTTAAAGGCCAGACATGATGGGTTGACATTTCCAGAGTTAACTATCAGTCCTCTTCGGAAATTCCAGTTACTTGACTCTGATTCCGATTATCGCTCAGACCACGAGGATACAGGCAAAGGAGCTCATAAAATTGATCCACTGCCTAAGGAACAACGAACTGTAGCCAGTGATGAAAAGAGAAAGACATCCTTTACTACACCTCAGAATGATGATTTATGGAACGATTTCTCTCTAATGAATAGTTCTCGTATTCAAACACCTGCATTCGATGAGATATGTAAAGAATATTTTCAATCTTTGAATGATAAGAATGCTTCTCAGAAACTTGGGAACGATAAGAGGGCTTCTCAGAAAATCGAGAGCCAAAAGATGGAGCAACAACATGATTTAGATGACCCCTTGCCTCCAGCACATCGCTACTTTTTCCATGCAGATCCAAGGATCCAGAAATTAGTCCGTAGTCGCTTACCCTTCTTTACCCCCTTGAGCATTGTCAACAACGGACAACATCAACAACCTAATGTCTCAGTTATGGATTTTACGTGAGTAGCTTTTATATGTATCGGTTTTTCTACACCAAACTTAACTTTGTTTACATTGCTTTATATAACATCACTGCAGGAGTCATTTCAGCAAAGGAGAATCATCAAAACAGAGAGGAGCAAATCAAAGAAACCGAATGCTGAAAATGGTGCATTTGAAGGATGGGTAAATCCGAAAAGCAGCGGAGTTATTCCTAAGAATGCTGGGAAGAGAAGAGTTCATGCTAGTGGCGGTCAATCTGCTGGCCACTGGTATACATCTCCTGAGGGGAGGAAGGTATGCTGAAACTCTTACCACTTCATTTTTTTTGTCGTTTTTTTTCTAACACGTCAATGCGTAACTATAAATGTGTAGCCCATGTACATATGCATACCAGTCATTTTCAACTCTGTTTAGGAAATTTGCTACAATTTTCTTTTCTGTTGTAGTAAAAATTATGAACGAATTCGCTGCAATATTTTGGTTTTGATAAATGTAAATCATGTTATAATATTCTCTTATGCTGCAGGTTTACGTTACCGGGACCGGTCAGGAATTGTCAGGTCAAATGGCCTATAGGCATTATCGGAAGGTAACATACCGGAACAGTTTTACTTTTCTGAAATTTAATCCCCTAGCCTGCTCTTAGCTGAACTCTACCATCAAGTAGGCCAAGGTCTATTAAGGCTTTGATGATCTAAAGAGGTTTATATGTTAAGAAAATATTAACTATAGTGAATAATTAACAAAGGTATACATATTTGACATAATTTTAGAGTCTTAAAACTGTTTTTATTGGTTAAATTGGACTTAAAACTAGTTAAGTCCAGTTTTGTTGGTAACAGGAGAGTGGAGCTGGCTTTAGGAAGTCGAAAAAGAAACGCAACGCGAAGAAGAAAGGATGAAGAAGGCCAGTAATCATCTTCATATTCCAAATCTATTTCCTTTCTTCGTTTTTTGTGGCGTAAATGTTTGTAACATACTAACATGTTTCCAGCAAATAATTTTAAGTTTTTAATTAAAATTATATGGCTTTAAATTAAGATATTCAACGAAGAGGAAGTGTAAAGCTGGTTAAGTTTAAGTTGACATATAATTTGTATTAATTGCTTAAACATATTTAAAATTTACATTTCGTATATCAAAATGTTATTAATGAGTTATTATGTATAAGTTGGTATTTTTTATGTAGTAAAATATTAATGAATTTTAAAATTATTTAAATTAGTTTATTTTTTACTTTAGATACAGATAGACTTTAGCTGTATTGATTGATTGACTTTTTTTTTGGTTCCATGAATTGGTTTGACTTGAAGCTGGTTAAAAACATAGGGAAATTTAAAATCTGTACTCTCACCTTAACGTTCCTTTGGTTCTTACATTTGTTTTTTTTCTTCTTCTTGAGAAACAATGGGAAGCCGTTTCCTGGTATTGGTGTTAATTTTGCATCTTTCATGGGGCTTTTCTTCCACTGTTCCTCCTCCATCCTCTCATTCATGTCTCCCACGCCAGGGAACTGCTCTGCTCCAATTTAAAAACTCCATTTCTATTTATGATTGCTATCTTGAATACTACAAGACAGAGTCATGGAAAAGAAGCATTGATTGTTGTTCATGGGAGGGAATCAAATGCGACGAGCTGACCGGTCATGTAATCGGCATTGATCTTAGTAACAACTGCCTTTCCGGTTTTCTCTTTGCAAACAACAGCCTCTTTCGCCTTCACACCCTTCAATGGCTTGACCTGAGCTTCAACAACCTCAATGGCTCTCCTCTTGAGAACACCAACAACCTGTTTCACTTTCATGGACTCCGACGACTCAACCTTGCCTTCAACGATTTCCACGGCGGTATCTCATGTGAGCTGTTTAGTCAGTTGGTGAGTTTGACCCGTCTTAATCTCTCTGTTAATGCCTTTTCCGGCTTAATCCCACATCAAATCAGTCTCTTGTCAAGTTTGGTTTCACTTGATCTTAGCCTTTACAGTGAATATACCACGTTGACAATTGATGGCCAAGGTTTTGACCTGCTTGCAAGAAACTTAACCAAATTAAGACACCTTGTGCTTGATACTATCGTTATGTCTGATGTTGCGCTTACTTCCTTTCTAAACTTGTCTTCATCACTACAACGTTTGAGTCTCAGTCATTGTCAGTTACATGGGAAAATTCCAAGTCAATTGTTTCATGTTCCGAACCTCAAACATATAAATTTAGGTTGGAAAGAAAATCTCAGAGGTTATCTTCCTAAGACAAACTGGGGTAGTGGCCTTAAGTTGTTGGACCTTGCCTATTGTGATGGTTTAAGAGGATCAATTCCACCATCGTTTGGAAATCTCACTCAACTCACTTTCATAGATTTATCTGGAAATTTGTTTGAAGGACAGATTCCAAATGTTTTAGGGAACCTCACTAAACTTACTACTCTGGATTTGTCATATAATCACTTTCATGGTCGGATGGATTGAATTCAGATTCCTACTTCTATCCAATATCTTAAGTTTTAATGACTTTCATGGTCCACTACCCGATTATATTTTTGATCTTGTGAGCCTTCACTTTTTTTGTCATCAAACAACTTGAGTGGTGTTGTCGAGTCGAATATGCTTTTGAAACTCACAAGTCTTGAAGATCTTGATCTTTCCGATAATAGCTTACTATCATTAAGCACAAGCGGCAAGGATGTGAACTATTCCTTCCCTCTGCTCAGATCTGTGTCATTCTCTTCTCGTAGCGTATGGCAGTTCCCGAATTTCTTCCGAACATCAAAGTTGGAGTATTTAGATCTTTCTAATAACATGGTTTCCGGTGGAATATCGAAACAGGAAGCTGAAGGGTGGGAATCATTGCTAGAGTTGTACCTTTCTAATAATTCTCTAACCAGTTTTGAGCAATTTCCAGGACAAAGTTTGTTGACTCTGGACCTTCGTTCCAACTTGCTTGAAGGGCCAATTCTTTCGACTTGCTTGAATCTTCAAAATTCAACTCCAGCGTTGTTGCAAGAGTTCTTAATTTCAGATAATAAATTAACAGGAAATGTCCCTTCTTCCATTTGCAATTTGAGTTCACTTCAAATTTTAGACTTCTCCAGAAACAGCTTGAGTGGAACCGTTCCTGAATGTCTTGGAAATTTCAGCCAAAATCTTCTGATCATGGATTTGCAGATGAACAACTTCTCCGGCAAGATCCCTGATTCTTTTGTGAATAATGTGTTGATCAACCTTTTCCTGAATGACAATCGATTGGAAGGATTAGTACCACCATCTTTGGCTAATTCTACATCATTGGAGATTTTAAACTTACGAAACAACATGTTAACGGATAAGTTTCCCCATTGGTTAGCTTCACTTCCAAATCTGCAAATTCTTATCTTGAGATCTAATAGATTTCATGGATCATTGCCTCATTCCATAGCTTCATCTAACGTCTCGAAATTACGAATGATTGATCTATCCGGAAATGTGTTTAGTGGCCCCTTGCACGCTAAACTCTTCCAAGATTTGAGGGCAATGAGAGAGAACCCCATATGGAGACTTCCGTCCCCCGATGACCGTGCTTATTATAACAGTGAAGATTACCATACTTCTGTGAATGTAACAACGAAAAGATTGGAGCTTAAATTGATGAAGACTGTAGATATTTTCGTATCTATGGACTTGTCAAACAACAAATTCTCTGGACAAATTCCTGAGGAAGTCGGACAGCTTATTTACCTGCAAATGCTCAACATCTCTCACAACAACTTCACGGGGCCTATCCCAGCATCCTTCGGAAATTTGATGGCACTTGAATCATTAGATCTTTCATCAAACAAGCTCAATGGCAGAATTCCTTCTCAAATGTCGAAATTGACATTTCTTGCAGTGTTGAATCTTTCGGAAAACAATCTTGTGGGACCAATTCCCCATGGGAATCAATTTAATACCTTTGATAATGATTCCTATAGCGGTAACTTGGGATTGTGTGGCTTACCATTGTCCAAGCAATGCAACAACCATGGGGAGGCCGAACCAACTGCACCATCGGTGGCTGAACATGAGGATTCTCAAGTACCCTCTTTTTTATGTAAGTGGAGTGGTGCTAGGTCTGAGCCTCGGTTACATTGAGTTCACAACCGGAAGACCATGGTGGCTTGTAAGAATGGTCGAGAGAGGCCTGCAATACAAATTCACAGACTGGATCAGAAGAAAGAGACCGAAAAGAAACTAGTTCGAGGTACAACATCTTGCTTAGATTAGTATATGATATGAGTGCCTTTGTCTTCATTATTTCTAAGTTTGTATTTGTCAGTCTCTTGTAATTCTGAAAATGTTTATGTAATGCATAAACTTAGACTGTTCTGCAACTTTCAACTTGTTGTAGTCTAAATTCCAATGCCAAATTCTACTTTTATTCTTTCATTGCACGCAGGCTTTGTTCACAATGGCCAAGCAGATATGAAAACAAAATTTAGACAGGAAAATAGACAGAAATATATAGCACCTATTTATTTAGATTGAAGCTTTGAACAAGTCGTTCTTCTGTTTGTTCCATCGTTCGATCCTGTTGGTCTAAGTATGATGAGACGCTAAGTCCCTTAACAAGGATTAGAGTTCAAACTTGGCCTTGTAAATGGAACAAATTGGGTTGGGATGGTCGCCCTCGTAATGAGCCTTTGTAGTGCCCAATCTGGAGTAGCTGACAGATACCGGTACTTGTACCCAAACAATATATAGAATAGTTTAAAAGTAGCATGAGTTTATGAACAACAAAGCACTTTTCCCCCAATTCAAGTAGTGGTATTTTCTTCCTCAATACCAACTAGTAGCATTCAGATTTCTTATAACACAAATTATAAGTTCTGCAAGTTCATTACTGGTTTCACCCCAGCAATGTCACCAACTTGAAAGATCGAAAACCACAACGGAAAACCAAGCGGCGTCAACTTTGTAAATGTCATATATTCTTATAACACAAATTCTAAGTTCTGCAAGTTCATTACTGGTTACACCCCAGCAATGTCACCAACTTGAAAGATCGAAAACCACAACGGAAAACCAAGCGGCGTCAACTTTGTAAATGTGGTCTGATGAATATATGACGTGCTCTAGTAAAACATAATTAACACCAATAGATTTAAGCCCAAGGGCTGGAGGATTAGCAGCTAAGTTGATCCAACTCCAATCACATTCTTAGCAACTTGAACTCAATCGGTTCATCTGATCATGAGAATTAGACAATGTTTAAGCTATTTCATTAACTAGGATATACTCTGTCGAACTATAAATTCGGTTTACCAATTTTTTGAGGTCCAGTAGGGCTTAATTTTGGAAGGGAAAGTGGAAATTTTAGTTCTTGTAGGTAAAAGAGATGTACTGTAAATTAAGAGGTTGAGAGAAAAGGAAGATTATAACATATTTCTTAATTATAATTGGGTTTTGAGTACAGTAATTATGCTAATATTCTGAGATTGATTATTGTGGAATGATTGTCATGGAATTGAGAGAATAAAGATTTCCCTGAAATTGACTTAGTTTGAGGTGTTTATGTTGGCTAATTTGATCTAATTCTGATCGCATTCTTAGCAACTCGAACTTGGTTCATCTGATAATGAGATTTAGGTAATGTTTAAGCTATTTCCTTATAGGATATAGTCTGTAGAACTGTAGATACATTGCAGTCAAGTTGCTTCATAGCTTTGTTACTTGGGCTCGGGTTGATTGTTGTATACAAATACGTGTCCGATATGGGCATACTCGAGCCTTTAAAGTTTTTCGATATGTTTGGAAGATTATACTCCTATACTCATGCCTTAATGTGCATCAGAAATGGTTTTTTGAGCAAAACAAAGAGTTCAAATAACTGTTTTGAAGCATGTATTTTCATTGTTTATTTCACGTTCCGATCTTTGTTTTGAGTCAGTAATTTGCGCATGTGTTCCCTGCTTCTGTACTTGGATTGTTGATGAGTTTATAAAGTTTATCTTTGCAGACGTGGATTCTTCAACAAAGTATCATTCTGTATGTAGCAGTTCCAAGGTCCCATTGAAGAAGAATTGGTTGCCCCAGCTTCAAAGATGAACTTGTCGATGTTTCTTACGCATTTAATCATAGTCTTGATGATTCTAGTCCTTGTTGTCTAGATCCCGATGAGAAGCCTTCCGCGTTACTACTTGCTTACATTTCCTGAAATTCATTAAACAAAGATTATTATAATCATTCCAACAAGTCGAACTCAAATCTAAATCAGAGCAAGGGTATTTACATATTTAGATCTTCTCTCATGCTTATAATCTCACTTGACCATAAGAGTGGGTCAGTGTTCTTAGGTAAAGAGTCTTGTTGCTGAGTTTTCTCGGTCAGCCACTGCTCGGCTTTGCAGCACTCATTCATTATCTGAAAAACAGAAACCCGCCGCAATCAGTTTGAACTTGAGTAGGTATTGCATTTATAATGTGTAAATCACTAATTATCTTACCACTTCTCTATCCTCTTTTGGCAAAGATTTTGTCGACATTCGTAAATCCGCAATGCACTTCAGTAGATCTCTTGAAGCCAGTGTTCTTGCTTCTTCATCTTTATATCGAATCTCAACTGGATCCACTAACTATAAAAAGAAAAATGGCAGAGTGAGCAAGATGAAGTTAGCCACAACAGAGTAAACCTTTACGATTAAATAAATAAACTACAATAACCTTCTTAAGAGATTCTAATTTGGAAGTGTAAGTGCCTTCGGTTTCATCCTCCCCTTCATCGTAAAGCCACTCCTCCGTCTCCTGTAGGCTCCTGGAAATGCCCTCTCTCTCCTTATCAGATGCGAAACCCCGATACGTGTTGAAAAGCTTCACATAAATATTGTTAAACGAATATTAGTGGATCAAGAAAAAAATAGACAGATATACATAACACCTATTATTTAGATTGAGCTGTTTACCTTATTCCGCATTTCATAGACATAAGCCTCCAAGGCATTCTTTTTCTCTTTCGTTTGTTCCATAGTCCGGTCCTGTTGCGCCAACTTAAGTTCTTTATCTTGAGCTTCCATCAGCTCAACCTTTGTCATTGTACCATTTATGTTCTCGCAAACTGGTATCTCAAGCCTCTGGACTGTTTTATTGTTGGTCTTACCATCAGCCTGCACCGAATAGACTTAGAGGTTAGAAGCAAAACAGTTTTTCCACCATCGAGATTTGAGAAGAGAGACCAATTTATCTACATACTTATTGAAAATATGACATGAAAACTACATGAGAAAATAGCACGAATTATTAACATATCAAAACCCTAAACCATAAAGATGACACGTGAAGAACATTATCTAATGATGATACAAACTTACTGAAGCATTTGAGGTACCATCTTCACTGCCATTTGTTGCCTGTCGGGCATCCTTTGTGCTCATCCCGGAATCTTCGTGCTCCTTGATCAGCTGAAAGCAAAATCTCTCAGAAACTATATATCAATAAGACATCCAAAGAGAATGTGAAATCCTACTAACCATAGCTGACACAACAGTGACAATGCCGTGAAGGTTTAAATGAACTTTGAGTTTAACCCTTTCCCTTTCACTATTGGAGCCTTCGAAAGGGCCAATCTGTAAAACCAAATGACGATAAATCCGTAAGCTGGTCAATTCCATTGAAACAATAAATATTCATTTAAGGTTATACATACCGTGAAGGAACTTATTTTCAAGGGTACGCTGAAAGGCAGTTCGTTTGGATTGGCATAGAAGGCTTCCAAATGGAATGTACTACTTCTCTGTAATTGCAGAACTTTAGCACTAGGAATTGGCTGGCCTCTCAGGAACATCACATTATTTGTGCCTTGCAAAATCTGGGTTTCATCCAAAGAGAATCCTATGGAGAATGGAATGCAATCTTGAACCTTGTATTCTCTAACCCGAAAAATGGGACTGAGCATTGCACATTGGAGAGCACATCCTCGTGCCACACACTCGCTTGCATTTATCGTCCGACAGGGTTCTTTCCTAAATAAAGAAGCTAACTGCCTTGTTATAGCTGGTATCCTGGACCCCGATCCCACAATCTCAACAGCATGGATTTTCCCCACAGTTAACCCTGCATCAGCTATAGCATTAGCACAAGGAATGTTAATCCTTTCCAACAAATCGGAAGCCAACTTCTCGAACTCCTCTCTCTTAATGAAACCTTTGACATCCTTTTCATCCATCAGACACTCAATATTTAGAGGCGCCTCCGCATTTGCACTCAAAACCTTCTTCAATTTCTCACATGCTGCCCTTAACCTGATAGAAGCCCGGATGTTAGAATACACATCCATATTATACTGCTCTTTGAAACAAGCCGCAAAATATCCAAACAATATATCATCAAAATCCCTTCCACCGAGGCTGCTATCAAAAGCATGGGACAGTATCCTCATTTGCCCAGCCTCAAACGAGGCAATCGAGACCTGGGTATCACAATGGCCAATATCCACGAAGGCAACATATGTCGGGCCAACAATGGAGAAATCTGTTTTGTAAATCCCATAACCAAGTGCAGTCGCAGTACAGTCATGCATCAATCTCAGAGGCTTCAACCCAGCAATTGTAGCAGCATCCAAGTATGCCCGTCTTTGCAAGTCAGTAAAGTATGAAGGAATCCCGATAACACAATCCAAAACAGGAAGTCCCAGATTCGTCTCCGTCATATATTTCAAATGTGCAAACAGCATCGCCATAATCTGCACCGGCGAAAATCGATGTGTCTCACCTAAATACTTCAAGTGAATCAAAATGCCACCATCTTGACCCTCTGACGTTTCAAATGGTAACATTCTTAGCTCATTTTGAACATCAGGTTCCTGAAACTTCCTACCAATCAACCTTTTCACTTGGGATACCGTAGTTTTGGGTGCATCATGGCAGAAACCGCCGCAGAAGAGCCAAGGAATCTCTGCTTCTCCCGAAGCACACCAAAGCAGGGGTTTCACGTTTCGATTCATCATTCAGCAACACATCCACACCTCTTTGCTTTACAGCAGCAATTACACACTTCTCATTTCCAATATCAAAACCTACAACACTCATTTTAACACACTAAAAACATCAATTTTATCCAAAATCCTCAAAAGAAAGAATCAAAGCTGGATTCAGTTAAACTCTACAGTTAAACTGCATCAAATTTCTCAAAATTTCCTCCATAAACCTCAAAGCATCACCAGCAGAAGCTACAAAGAAGAAAACCAACATTAGACCATGAACAATTGATCTATTTTCTATAATGTCATTAGCTAAGAAAACAAAAGAAAAAAATGTCTTTTCAAAACTGAAATACAACAAAACAACAAAGCTGCAATGACCCAATCTTCTATTTTCTTTCCATTTAATCAGAAATCAAATAAAATCCATTCTTAAACAAAATTAAACTTAAATAAATTCATACCCAATGAAACAGAATTCAAACAAAAACAAAAAAATCCCAAGTTTGAAGCTTTTTTCATCCTTTTGGCCATGAAAAACAAGTCTCAATGACCCAATTTTCCATTTTTGTCAAAATCTATATCTTCAACAAAATTAAACTGGGAAAAAAATTCAAACCCAAAAAAGCTTTTTTATTTTCAAAAACAAAGGTCTCAGCTTTAAGTAAAAGGGAACGAAAATTTACCTGACAGAGGAAAAATCTGTTGATAAGAATAATAATTGAGAGATTTTGAGCCATTTTGGTGAAAGTCAAAGAAGCTGAAAGAGGAAGTGCAGAATCAGATGGTATAGAGAGAAAATCTGCTAATTGCTCGCTTAGTTTTGAGCCAAACAAAAATAGCCGCTTTTGAGAAATCAATATTCCATTTTTGCACGTTGTGCGAGATGAGTTCTGAGGTTTTTAAAAATAAGCTTTTTAAAGCAGGGTTTTATCTGTTTACTTACTATTTTTACTTAAAATAATATAAAATTATTATGATATATGTAATGTTTTATGAATTATGTAGATTCAATATATTATAATTTCAATCAATCCTTTTTTTTTTGAATTTGTATAATGTTTTATAAAAAATTCATTTACATGTATATAAATATTATGTAAATTTGAATTTAAATTAATATTTTTTGAAATTTATTTTTTAATTTTGCAAGTATATATATTTTCTTATTATTAAAATTTAAATTTAATCATTTAATTTATCAAAATAAATTATCTAATTAAAAATTTTAGAAAATAAAAGGGTTAATTAACATGACTATCATAAAAAAATTAATTCTCACATTTTTTTAATATTTCAAATCTATCCTCAAATTATGATTTTCATTTTAAATTGGTCCATAAATTTTTAAATTCATCCTCAAATTTACGGATTTAATCGCTAGATTGTATCGGATGACATTTGTTTAATGTTTTTTTATTAACATTAAGATGGATGATTATTATAGTTACTTTTAATTTAATGAAGAAACTAGAATGTTCAAAAATTTCCAAAAACTAGGGAGGTTTTTAAATTAGTAGTTTTCCTTTTTCATCAAAAAATTATGATTTTCATTCTAAATTTATCCTTAAATTTTTTAACATTCTAAGTTAATCCTCAAACTACAATTATCATTCTAAATTGACTCTCAAACTTTTGAATATTTTAAATTTATCTTCAAACTATGATTATCATTCTAAATCGGCCTACAAACTTTTGAATTCATCCTCAAATTATTATTTATGTCACATAATATTATCATATAATATACATTAATATTTACATTTATAAATAATAATTTTTATCCCTTTTATTGTGCAGATAATTTTGAAGAAATTAAAATGTTCAAAAGTTTAAAAACAAATTTAAATTAAGTCCCAATTTACGAAAGAAATCGAAATGTTAAAAAGTTTGAGAGTAAATTTAAAATGATCATAGTTTGAGGGATGAAGTTAAAATGTTCAAAATTTGGAAACAGATATAAAATATCGCTCTTAATTCTGCAAGTTCTTATCTTAAGAATAAAATGACAGGGAACATGGATTTAGAGAACAATGACAGGCAAACCTAAAGAGAGACTTTCACACCCATCACAGTACGTATCGGCAGTATTGCCAGTACTCTTTATGGCAGTGAAGAATGTAACTTCTATGAATGGCCTTTTAAGACGGGTTGACTTGTCAAACAACAAATTCAAATAACGTCTTAAATCATATTGCAATATTAAAAAAATAACAAACGAAATTAATTAAAACACGATATAAATAAACATTAAAAATACCAATCCATACAACTAGTATATATAAATATCTCTGTTGATATAAACTCCATTAACAATGTATCACAAGATGAACTGACAAGTTTAAGATGTGAAAGAACCCAAAGGAGAAGCCAAAACAACCTTAACGAAGAAGGGTAAACAAGGAACAGGACTCTCCAAAAACCACCCACCACAGATTCTACAACAGATCAAACAAACACCGCCTAAAAGTGCCCCGGAATGAGCTGAAACCAGTTCCAAATGATGGTCAAAGCAACTGCAACTCACTACAAAAGTAGAAAGAAAACAAAATAAATTAGGGAAACATTGTTTATGGTGTCAGAGAAATGGTAATAAACCACTTGTTGAATGAATGGCAGATGTAGTCTGCAGTTTTAGAAATCAAAATTTCAATAGGCGAATAAGAATGGCCTGTAGAAGTCACTTTTACCTGCTGTGGTTGTTGATAAGCCCCTGGCTGCTGGTAATTTCCATATCCGGGATAGCCCCCATAGTACATGTTAGGATCCTGGGGAGGAGGTGCATATCCATATGCTTCATATCCTTGAGGATATCCATAATATCCGCTATTCCACTGAGCTTGATCTGGTTGAGCCTGAAACTCGAATAGGTTCCCATCTTAGTTTGCAGCAATATATGTTGTATGGTTTTGTTTACAAAAGAATCACATTTTAAATAAAAACCTGTTTGGTTGAAGGACTTCGTCCCCATGAAAGTCGAACATTTCTTCCCCCAAAAATGGTACCGTTAAGAACTTGCAAAGCTTGCTCTGCACTAGCCCTGAAGAACATATTTTCGAATATCTTAATACTGTACCATGCATTAATATTTCACATGCCAAAATCCAAGAAAGTGTCTAACATTTACCTGTTAGCATATTGAACAAAACCACAATTCTTGTTAGCAGGGATTTTTACATGAACTACCTCACCAAGTTGGCTAAATATTTGTTTTAGTTGGTCTTCTGAAACACTGGGATCCAAACCACCAACAAATATCTGCATTTAAGGATTTAAGGTTTCAGTTGGCCACAACATCAAACAGTGTAGATTAAAATTTAAACAAATGATACCCACGGTGGTATTATTTGGATCATTCTCGCCAGGATTTCCTTGAGCATTCTGGTAAGTAGCTGCAGATCACACACACGTTTAAACTACCATAGCATGGAATGATAATAATAGATCAGCAAATAAGGTGCAAAGGCATGCATGTGCCATGCCTGAATCTTATGTTTTCATATTGCTATCATAAAAAAAAAAAAAACTGATTCAAGGGGAAAGGGGGAAAAGAATCATCTAAAGTACATATTTCATGTTAAATATGATAACTCCAAGCCTGATTACAAATATCATATAATGAAGTTTTAGTATCATTGCTTCTGTAAACTCAAAATAGACATTTTTTAGAATAATAATAACAATGCATTCAAATAAATGTAATATACTAATGGATACAAAACTAATTCAGTAGGCAGGACAAACTAATTCCCTCCATGGCACGGAAAAGAATAAAAACCCAACCCACCAGATCCTTTGGTTTACATCAAGACTTACCATCACCAGGCAAAAACAAACGTATAAATTAGAAGAATTCAATAGTAGCTGAAAAAGAAAATGTTAATTACATTGAACACAAGGAAAAACTAAAGTTTCTCCTATAACCTTAGGATGAAAGGGGATGAGGAAATGAAATCAGAGACTCATCTTTTCTCCTTAATTGAGATGAAGTATTTCTCTCTTTATTTTCTTTCACCAAACTTTTGGAAGGGGGAGATGAGAGAGGGTGTTCTGGTGCTTAAATTGAAAGTTAACTTCAACAATAACTTTCAACTAGATAGAACCTATCTTCTAAACTAATTCCAATAATGCTTTAACACCATTCACATACACTTAGAGTATTAGTAGCCAAATAATGGCAAAATGAAGCACATATTAAGAACCAAAATTTTTTTCTAAACTTGAAATAATGTACAACCTCAAATGACAAGTGGAAAATAAAATGTCTTCAAGAGGCAATTGGTATTGTAGATTCATTAGCATCTGAGCCATTATTTAGGCTTAGGTAACATAGAAGGATGACTGATTCATTTCCATTGAGATTAAATCCAGCAACTGATAAAGGGTTTTGACTACAGATTATGGGTTTCTTTCCTGACTCAACTTGTCCTCTAGTGTAACAGAACATTCAAATGAGGACAAAGAAGTTACTAAAATTTTAATAAGCAACACAAATTGAAATGCAAAAGAAAAAACTTGCGCCAAGGTTCTTTGGCAAAATGGTGCATGACAACATGCATGGCAACTTTACAGATGATCGCTTCACCTAGTTTTGAACATATTACACCTTGACTTTAAAAGAAACAAAAAGGACTCTGTAAACATATGCAAGTACTGAAAGGTAACTGATCCATGACAAAAAAAAAGTTCCAGGACTTGTAAAAAAAGTAAAACAAGAGATAAAGGAAACATGTTGGGAAACAGAAACAAAATGGACTTGACTGGAAAGTGGAAACTTAGTAAGGAACTGGAACATTAATTTGCGAGCTTAGGACAAATACTGCCAGGAGAAAATGAAGCTTACGACATAAACAAAGTAACTGACCTAAAATGGGGCCATGCATTAAAGTGGAATCATTTCAGCTGATATCACTTCCAGGCCCCCCAAAATGAGAGCCTCTCGGTGTCCTGCTTTAAGACAACATGAGTTTTATATAAGTTTTAACATGTTTTAATATAATTAGATGTGCCCAACTTTACAAAGGTAAAATGGAATGAAACGAATTCCTGTAAATTCCACCAATCTTCAAGAGCATAACTGAAAGAACTCAAATTTTAAGGTAACTGAAACAACTGCACTTAGAAAAGTAAAGGGCCCAAGAAAAAGTTAACCAACTAGCATTCAACTTGGCAAGTTAAAGTACTCTAGTCTACCATAATTGTGGCAAACAAAGCCTATACACAACAAGAAGATTCATATGGAAATCAAATGAAGACAAAACATTAGATAAACCACACGGGAGTACCTTCCTGATACTGCTGACCAGTGACAGACTTCTTATTAGATGCTGGTCCGATCCTCATTGGCCTTGTTGAACAATACATCCCATTCATTTCAGTCATGGCACGAATCTGTTCAGCTTCATCACCAAACCTCACAAATCCATAACCTTTTGAACGTCCTGTAGTCCTATCAGTAACCACTTTTGCACCCTTAACAGAAGAGTAAACAACCTTAAAAGTCTCCTGTAACACGTAGTCCGAAACATCTGCAGCTAAATCCCCAACAAAGATTGTGTAATCAGGACCCTTCATCTTGCCTCTTTTCCCCAGATCCAAGTGATGCCCAATTCAACCTAAAATTCTGCTCAGCATTTGGCATTGGCACCCCATTATACGACTGCAAAACCCTCTCAGCTGCCGCTCGAGACACAAACTCAATAAATCCATATCCTTCAGGTAAAGCCGTTTGCTTATTCCTAATCACCTTAGCCGAAACCACCTAAAAATCAAAAGATTAAGTTCTGTTGAATTGTAGCTTTTACTATAGAATTTTTGCTTTGCCTAAAAGCAAAAGAAAGAGTCCATTCAATTATAGAAAGGAATAATATTAAACTATAGCATGCGTGCTCCTCCTAATTAAACATGGTTTTTAATTTTTTTTCTATTTACTTGGGACTTTTTTAAAATTTTAATAATATAATGAACAAATCAATTACCTCTCCAGTTTGAGCAAAGATGTTGATGAGGTAATTCTCATCCATCCACGGCTGAAGATCACCGATCCAGAGAGATCTAATCTCGCCAGAGCCAGCAGCAGCAGCAGAACCGGAATAGTACTGCTGCATCTGAGTTGGCGGAGGAACGGGCTGAGGAGTCCAACCGGAAGGTGGAGGAACCGGCTGACCAGCAGGCTGTTGTTGTTGAGGCATCATCATCCACGGCTGCGACTGTTGCTGGTACTGATGGGTTTGAGACTGGTCGGCTGCCATAGACGGCGGCGGAGCCACACCTCCAGCTGCTGGTTGTTGCATCATGTTGGATAAAACAAACGGGATGAAAAATGGGATATTTCGAAGAGTGGAGGAAACCCTAGATTAGTTTTAATTTGGTAATCGATGTGTTTATAAAGAGGGTCGGCTGCTTTAAAAAAGGCGACTCTCTTTTGTTTTAATTATTATTTTAGGTGACAAGTGGATAGTGGGAATTGAAGGGATAAGTAAATTGTTGGGATTGATGATGTGGGCTCTATCATGAATCATTTTTATATATTTATGGATTGGGCCTTTGGCCCTTCAAGTTTTTTTTATTCGTATTGAATTTCAGTTTTTATCGAATCGATTCAAAATATATATTATTTGAAATATTTTAGAGACGACATTGTTGAGAGAATAATCTTACACCCTAAATATAAATTAATCAACGAATAAATAGGATTTCAAGTATTATATAAAAAGGTCAATTTGTTTAAAATATATAAATGTCAAGGACTAATCGATCATTATTTTTAAATTAACAAAAAAAGGGGAAATGGAAAGAAAAAAAGAATTGCACGTATGAAACGAACGAGAGTTACACTCGCAATTGCTTCGCTTTCACAAAACACTCAGAAAAAACAAATGCTCTTTCTCCATTGCTGGATCTCTTGGAATTTAAATTAATCTTTTTAATTCTTATATACATTTCAAAAATTTCTCTTCTGAAAACTGATTTTGATTGATTTATGCCGGCCATGGTTTCTCTAAGCAAGATCAAATACGTTGATTTCTACAGGTTCATATGATATCTCTCTTTTCTCCAATTTGATTCATCGCATTCTTGTTTTTTGTTAGAACTTAATGATCATTGTTGCTAATAATTTAAGTTCGTAATCTGTATGGATCTAAGCATTTTATAAGGAAGCGTTAATCTCTGTTAATACGTTTAGGTTGAAAATTTTATTTTATCTATGAATTGGAAAGTGGAAACCGTCACATCTTAGCTTCGGATGATTATCCGTTTGAGACTTTGATTGTAATGTGGCGAATGAGCTAAAATTGTAAGGTTGCCTTTGAGAACTTAAATTCAAATTTAAAATAGTGTAAATTGTGCAATAAAATACATGTAAATACAACATTCATGAATAGGTAGAGAATTCAAAATCCGAAAATAGAATATATTTGTGAATTTGAATTCCGAAAATAGAATGTATTTGTATTGTATGGTTAAGTAAACGTCAGCATCATGGTAATATGATTTTTATCAATCAATCCTTTCTTACTCTGCAGGAAAATCCCTAGAGATTTTACAGAGGCATCGGTATTGGGTGCATGGTTATCCATAGTAGCTGCAGTGTCTATGATCCTTTTATTTGGAATGGCAGCCTTTCTTTTACTCTAACTTCAATTTGACTTGACCTGCTTGGGGTGTAGGTTGATTTTTCATCCAAAGTTCCAAACAGCATTTATTTTGATCTTAGTAGTCGTTGTCATTCACCTTCATTTCTCTGATGATACTTACGGGATTCATTGTAGTTTACGAATGAAGCTACTACCTTGCAGTGAAAGCTGTGTCACCCATTATAATCTGTTACATATATTTTGCAGGAATTGAATAATTATTTAACAGTCAGCACCTCGACATCCATTATCGTTGACAATAGTTCTGGTGGGGACTTTTTACACATTGATTTTAACATCAGGTGCATTCATTTTCTGTACCACTGATGTGTTCATTAGGTCGTAAGGCCTTTATGTAGTTGAAGTCTTAGGCTTTTTGTTTCCGTGTCTTAGCATACAATCTTGATGTTGAAGTAAGAGTTGTTATTGGTTTTTCTTGTATTTTTCTTTTCAATTTCCTTACAGGTGCACCATCCTCATCTCATTTATTAAAGACAAAAGGAATAAGTTGAGTTAATCTTTGTCCTGTAAAAGTTAGCCTTGAACCGGCATCATCATGTTGCCTGTCATAGTTTTTCTCCGGTCATGTTTGAAATGTGAAAAAATAAGAGGAATAGGTTGAGCATATCTATTAGTATGTATGTTATATATGTGAATGTGCATTTACATCGATGATTCTTTGCATGGATTGTGATAATAGCTTGTTGTTACTAATATATACAAGGTCCAAGTGAACTTCATGTCAAATTAGAAGCAGACGCCTTTTCACTTTGTAGATATACGCATGTGGTTATATAAGTTTTTTAATACATTTATGGACAGTATACAGGGCAGTAGTTGCTTGAAATGTATAGAGTTTCAGGTGTCGAGAACATGATCTCATGTTTGGTCTCAATTTAGCTTAGTAGAAAAAGACTCTTGCTTGATAGCTGATAAACTACAAGATTACATCATATTTTGGTTCGTAGGGTACTTTATGCTGCTTGAGATTTCTGGACAATCAGTTAAACATTAATCATGCATGTTTCAACATTCTTATATCAGTTTTCTTCAAATCTCATAGGTTGCTACAGTTTCAGTGATCATAATATGTGCATTTTTTTTATTTCTTCAATATCCTTTAACATTGTTCGAGCTTTATTTTTAATGATAGATAACTAGGTTGGCTGAGGATTCCTATTGATCTCCAGTTTTCCAGCTCTCTCGTGTGAATTTGCATCTGTTGACGTGAGTGATGTCTTGGGAACTGTAAGTATCTACATGAGATGTGTTTCATCCTCTTAAGTTTATTGTAAAGGAAAACTTGTGCTTCTGTATTTCACTGAATCTTACAAGAGAAGGATCTTGAGTTGCTCTAAAATGTTCTACTAGCTTGGAGGCTTTGTCTGGAAACTTTTGGATTAGCTATATCCTTGTTCGCTATATTTATCCAAAACTTATAAATTATAATATTTTATGCTAAAGAACTGAACTGTACAGTAAGTCTATATCCTAAGTATTTTCGTACGCCATTCTTCAAGTTGCCTGTGTGTTTTTCCTCTATGGCATTTTAACATATAAGCTATGGTCCAGATGACTAATTTTGTGCATTCTGCTAACAGAACAGGTTGAATATAACAAAAACACTTCGAAAGTTTACTATAAATCCAGACTTAAGGCGCACGGGTGCTGAGTATAATTCAGAACCGGCTCCACAAGTCATTCAGCATGGAGAGGAAGTTAATGATGAAGCTGTTCCGACCCTTCCGGGCCTCCGTATCATTGAATAGTGATAGCTTTGACAGAATTGCACATGAGTAAGTTTAATGGAAAAATTACAAACCATTTAATTTATGTGTTACGTTCCTAGCTTTGGTGCTTTCTTTGTTAAATGCCACTCTTGGTGATACCTCTATTTACTTGTTTTGAATGATCTTTCTTGCAGGTATCCAATTTTGGTCGTCAATTTTTTTGCTCCTTGGTGCTACTGGAGTACTCGCCTGGTAATCTACTACCAGCATGCATGATCCTTGTTGTGGCATTTTTCTGATTTCATTTTGTTTTCTCGTTGTTTTTTAGGAAAATTTTGCTGAGTGTTTTGGCGAAATTAGTCGGCAAGATGAATAGTTAGATATTTAAGCTACCTGGTTTGCAAACTAGGAAACAGAAATAGAACTAATTGATTCCCTATACAAAAGTCTTTATCAGCACTCAGACTTGCTTAAAAGGCGCTTCTTATATACTCAATATGTGTATATATGCACTCAGTTTTTTCTTCTCCTAAATGAATTTAATAAGGAGGAGCTTGGTGTCCATGAATTTGAATAAACTCACTTCTTTAAATGAGATTCTGAGAAGGATTGTCAGGATCTTAAGAAGCACGCTTCTTAGTCCGAAGTTTTCATAAAATGTAATAATTGCCTGCATCCTAAGGTTTGTGTTTTGTAGAACTTTATTCTTGTTCCTTTTCTGAATTGTTTTATATTGAGCTTGAAGCTGTGTGCCTTTTTAGCACTTTGAGCTTGGGTTTCTTAGCTCATCAGTTGCCTTGTCACGTTTATTTGGTCTCAGAGACCATCATGGGAGAAAACTGCAAAGATACTTAGAGAAAGGTCTGAGAACATGTAATTTTTTTCCCATGGAATTAATGTGTAAATAGTTTCTTGATTTAGCAATGAATTTTGCACACTTGTTTTTGTTCACAGACATAATCCAGAAACAGATGGACGTATTATTTTGGGAAAGGTTGATTGCACCGAAGATTTTGAATTGTGTAAGAGGTATTTCTTTGTTTGACACTAACATTTTAAAATGTGATTATACATTATTTGACCCTTTGGTCTGTGTTCTTTTCCTTACAGGCATCACATTCAAGGGTATCCATCCATTCGCATCTTTCATAAGGGCAGTGATTTGAGGTAAAAGAAAATATTATATTCGGACATGCAAAACTTGTTTGCATGTTTTTAACCTTCCACATTCTTTTGACCACGAACTAGAAAATGTTTTTGCATTCCTTCTAGGCTGTTTAATGCTGTTGGACCTCCTGTGTTGCAGATTTTCCTTTCTGTCTGACTTTGTATGTATTTCAGGGAGGACCATGGACAACATGAACACGAATCTTATTATGGAGATCGCGATACAGAAGCATTGGTTAAAGTACACTTAAAATTAGTTTTAAAATGTCCATTCATATATACAGATAAGCTTTAAGATCATATTAGATACAGCTGCCTGCATAACCCAATGAAATCTTCTGTTTCTTCCAGGCAATGGAAGAATTGGTTTCACCGGTTCCACTGGGGAACCAGAAGCTGGCTTTAGCACCATTGACAGGGAGGATGTAGAATTGAAGGATATGTGCGTGTAAAGAAGGTGATAACTACGATCCCTGATTAGATTCTGATTATGGACTTAATTTACGTATAACTCGATATAAATTGACAGTACTAAGTTTGTCTTGCACTTTGTAGATTCCTGGCAACCTTATCATCTCTGCTCGTTCTGGGCCCATTCTTTTGATTCTTCTCAAATGAACATGTCTCATGTCATAAGCCATCTTTCCTTTGGTAAAACAATTTCACCCCGAGTTCTGAGCGATGTGAAGCGATTAATACCTTATATCGGTAGAAGCCGCGACAAGTTGAATGGTCGATCATTCATTAGTCACCCTGATTTAGACGCAAATGTTACTGTAAGCTCTTTCTTTCATTTGATACTTCTATCAGCCATTTCCTCAAAGTAATCCATTTCATCAATCAATATGTTTGACCTTGGTTGACAATGACAATTGCTACAATAGGAAAACTTGTGAAATGGTATTAAATATCGAAGATAGGCCCCGGAAACTTGAATAACTCTTTTAAACTTACAAGCTTCATCTTTTTGGTTGCTTTTTTCAGATTGAGCATTACCTCCAAGTAGTGAAAACAGAGGTGGTCACAAGAATATATTCTCGTCAGAGTTCATTACTCGAGGATTACGAGTACACGGCGCACAGCAGTCTGTCGCAAAGCGTAGATGTACCTGTTGTGCAAAGTTCCATTTCGAGTTATCTCCAATGCAGGTTATTCTACAAACTGCTTAATCACACTTTAATCAGGTTTTACTTTCAATCCTTCTTATTTTTCATAAACTGAACTTGTTTCCTTTTCTTCTTTCCACAGGTTTTAATTATCGAAAACCCGAAATCATTTTCACACTTTATCACCAATCTCTGTGCTATAATTGGAGGCGTTTTCACGGTTAGTACTTTGCAGAACTCAAATTTGTGTCGATCATAATTGAATTGAGTTCGAGTTCGAGCAGTTTGAACAAGTCAAATTCGAACATTCTAATGCTCGACTAAAATAAATAGCTTACCTAATTAAGCTTTTATGTTTTTAGTTAGAATTGAAAAATCTCATTTTAAACTTGAACTCGAGTTTGGGTTTTAGTACAAGTATGGTTTTTCGATTTAACACTATAATATTATATTTTATCATTTTTTATATTACATATCTATAATTTTATGAATATATATAAATATAAACAATATATATATAACATATTTAAATATCTATGATTTTATTAAATAAATTCCATATATATTATTCTTCAAAAAATATAAGAAAAAGATATATATAATATTATAAGAGTACAATACTTATTTTAGAAGTCAGGGAACATCAATTTTTTTCCTAAAAATATCGTCATTCGAAATGGAGTCTGAAAATTAAGCTCGTTTTTATTAGGTAATGAGATTAAAAAGGTCTCGTTGAGGGAGCTCGATTTTCTATCCGAATCTTATTAAATTTTAGCTTAATTTAAATCTTGATTGAAACTAAAAGCTCTTAAGACATAAAATTAACTCGACTTGATTATAATTTTTAATCCACTCGTCGACAATTATTTTTCTTTTTCTTTAATTTTCTTATACTAGACCAATGCTATACTATTCATAAATCTTGTCCGAGGATTGCAGGTTGCTGGGATTTTGGATTCGATTTTTTACAATACAATAAGGCTGATGAGAAAAATAGATTTAGGCAAAAATTTTTGAGATGCTAAAAAAAACAAGTTTGTTATTCTGTAAATGATTGTAATGAGAATAATTCTACGGAAACCACTTTCGAAATGTAGTCGTTTTTGCATATAAAATGAAACCCTAGAATTGTCTCTCTCTCTTCTTCTTTTTTTCCTTTCATTTTAGTACTTTGAAAACTATTAGTTCTGATCCGATTTAAAATAATAGGGGTGAATTTATCTTTCTTTTTTTTTCATTTTATTAAAAAAAAACTATTAGAAAAAAATCAAATAAAGTTTGAGTTGTAAAATAAAAATTCGAATAACTCAAATTTTTTAGTAATTAGTGGATTGATTTTTAAGTTTGAGCCGAATATATGTCACATATGAAAAAATATGAAGAAATATATATGCATGTCTTATATAATATGAGAATGTCGTTTAAATTAGAATTAAACTGTAATATAACATAATAAATAATTACAATTAAATTTGTATATGAACTCGAAAACTCTACTCGACTCGAATTTCATAAATTAGACTCGAATAAAAAAATTCAAATAAAGTTTGAGTTGTAAAATATGACGCATCAACTTGAATAACTCAAAACTTTTTGACTCGACTCGACTCGATTGAACGCTCACCCCTACGAAATATACACTTTAAAATTTGACTAAATTTGTTCATATTTATGGAACTTGAATTCATTCAAGTCTATTCATATTTTTAAAATTTAAAATATAAATAACTCTATATGTTTTTATATCTATATTATAGTACATTTTGTTCTCGTATATTATGAATTATATAACATACAAAAATGTAAAATTAAAATAAAAATAAGTTGGATGTGGTTCTGTTCTGACCTTGAATATTAAAATCTAAACTCGACTCATATTTTAAATAAATTTTTTTTCTTCTAAATCCAATTTTGGAATTGACATTTTTGTCCAACCACTTAAATATTGGATTAATCTTCTGATTTTGATGAATAATCGGTCTTTGAACAAGTCTAATTCCGAGATGGCTTGGTCATGAAGGGTGGTAGCCATTAAATTGAATCATGCTTTAATACTAGTATTATGAGCATGTTGTAGATTTAGTTCATGTTCATTAAATCGATTATTTTAAATTCGTGTAATATATTCGTATTACTTTCATATCAAGTGAATTGAGGTTAAAAACAACTTAGACAAAAATTAGAGTAAAATAATTAAATCATGAATTATGAATAGTACATAGATTAACGACACAAGGGGAAACTGCTCTTCAGTCTTTGGGAGTAAAATTAGGGTATTGGGGAATGGAAGAGAGCAACCGGCGCAGGTGTTGGACGATCTCTAGGGATAACCTTTCGGATCAAATCCATTGGAAGGGGGTGTGGCAGGTTTCTATTCGCCATGGTCAGGTGGTTGATGTTTTTGTGCCAGCAAAACGTACACGCCATGGTTTATGATTCGGATTTGTAAATTTGAGGAGGATTAAAAAATTGAAAGGCTTAATGGTAAGTGGATTTATGGAGCGAAATTGAGGGTTGCGTTTGCGATGAGAGGGACAAGATGTGTATTAAAGGGATCGATTGAAAATGAGAATTTGAGTATAGGAAGGAGGGACAGAGTGGATCAAAGGTCGAATGTGATGGTTCAAGGTTAAAGGATGAGGGCAAGATAGGGATCCTGCAATGTTGCCCCATGACATGGTGCCGAGTCCCATTTGCAATGGCGACATTGGCTAGGGAATTAAAAGAGGCAGATCTTGTGGGGTTTTTTAAAGAGAATTGCGGATCACGGATGTTGTTGATGTTTTAGTATGGATACGCCGATTGAGAGTCATAGAGAATGAGGCATTGTGCAAATGGTTTGCCTAAAGTGGTGAATGGGATCCATCCATATATGATAGGTGGTCATTAATTTATATAGTTTGGTTTTTGTCAAAATAATGGTCGCGTGGTACTTTGATAATATCGCGTCAAGAAAGTATTGATTCAATGCGATGATTTTTTGGAACCATTTTTAAAAATGATGATCCCCGATTGAAATTAAGCCCTAGAATATTATCATTGGATGTGGAGGGTGAGATGTTTAAGAACGGGTGGTGGAGTCATTTATTGGAATCTCAATTATGTTCCAATAAAACCACGAAAATGAAGACAATGTAGGGTAAATTGAGAGGATCAAAATATAAGGAGGATACTGATTGCGAGAGCATGTTAAAATTTTATAATTAAAATCTTATGGAATGAACTAAAAATTTAAAGAGTTGCTGAAATCCCATCTTGTTCGGGAGGTTGGATATCGAATTTAGTGGGAATGGTTAGCCACCATCTAGTTGGGAATAGATGGATTGGATTGGATGGTATGCGTTGGTGGATGGAATTTGAGTTTTTAAGTAAGGGGAAATGGGTCATTTAAGTGAGGTATGTGGTACATGTTGAGCCTATAATTGAGGAAGTTCAACCTAACGTAAGTGCTATGAAATTGAATAAACTTAGACGTGGAATTAAAAGCAACAAAGCGGGTGTTGGGAAATGAAAATCCAAGAAGAATCTAGGGAAGGAACGAGTGGTAAATCGGTGGGTGAAGATCAAGAGGCGTTGCGTATGGATTTATGTGTATAATTAATTGATTGGGGTTTTTATTGGGAGGGAAGAGGACATTGTTCGCGATCTTAAAATTTATCGTGTTATCTAAAAGTCCTAAAGCTTCGATCATGCGTATAGTATCATGGAATATTCGGGACTCAATCGCTTCATAAAACATTTCGGCGTCTATTTAAACCCTAAATGTCTTATTTGATGAGGGTGTGATGCGAACTCGTGTTGTGAGTCTATGAATTTTTTTGTGTACATTTTGTTTCGAGGATGGGTGTGAAATTTATAATCGGGTGTAGGGTGTAAATGTGGTTGGTAAAGGGTGCGATGTGGTTGGCATATTTGTTGCTTCGTTGGGTGTTTTAATAAAATCTTTTTTCTTTGGAGGTGCATGGCGTTGACATTTCGCTTTAAGCTTTGTTGTGTTGTTGAGTGGTGCTGTGTTGGTTCGAGTATGAGACGCGGTTATGTTTCTTTTATTTCGGCATGGGTTGTTTCAAACTCTGTTGTGTTACAAGTGTGTTATGTGTGTTTGGTATAGGCTATGTTGTGGTATGTTGCTTAGTTGGTTTTGCTTCGGGTGTTTGTCCCTTGTTTTATTGTCGTCATGTGTACTCTTTTTCTCCGACTATGATTAAGGGATTTTTAACGAGGCACGTGACGATTGTTTGTGTATAGTTCTCGGCAATAAAATCATACTTGCTTAGCAAAAGAAAAAGACACAAATTTAACCCTAAATTGTACATGTTTTTTTAATTCTGTTCCAATTCTAAAAATACCGTAAATTTTGGATTACTAAAATTCTCCATTATTTAAAAAAAAATCGAAAACAAATTTGACCTTACTTTTAATTAACTTAGCACCAAGCAGAAATGGTCAGTGCCTTTTCATAATACGCGTTGAGTTCGCAATTCTCATTTAATTAATATATATATTTATAAAAATAATATTTGAAATATAAATCGAGAAATTTATAATTTTTTATTTATAGGCATGATCTTTGTAAGAAAATGTAAAAAAATAGCCAATCAAATTGAAGAAAATGAGCAACTACCAACGTGGATAAAAAACTAGGATTTAATAGAAAAGAATTATTAATTCAAATGGCTTAAATTTATTTTAACCCATAGTATAATAAAAGAGTGAAAACTTTTCATTTATTTAATCCAAAAGTTATAAAAATCACTAAAAATGTGATTAAAATTTTATATTAACATTGGTATTTTATATTAATATAATATACAAATTTAACTGCACTGAATTTTTTGTTTATATTATATTTTAAAATTTTATATTATTACTATAATTTTAGAAATATTAAGTATTTTTTTATTTTGGAATAAATTCAGTACATAAAAAATAAACTTAGGCAAAAAGACAGAGAAACAAGAGGGAAGGACTGATAAAATAAGAAAAAAAAATTAATACACAGGTCGTGTAAATTTTAGTTTACACGTGCCTTTTAGTTTTAAGGGTTATGGTTTTAGTTTTGGGTTTAAGATTTAGGAATTTAGGTTGTAGGGTTTAAAATTTAAGATTAGTGCTTAGAATTTAGTGTATAAAATTTAAGGTTTAGAGTTAAATTTTTTAGAATTATAGTTACAAATTTAAAATTTAAATTTTTATAGTATAAATACATATATTTATATAAAATTAATTTTAGACGCATATATATTAAAATTTTACCATAAAATAAACGCATAAATGTCCAATTTATTTGTGGGGACTGGGGAGATAGATCATGGCGGCCACCACAACCACCACCAGCAGCACCACCACCTACCTAATATACCCATGATTAGCCCCAAAATTAAGCTTTTTTTTATTAATTTTCTTAAAGAAAAAGGGTAGAAGAAAAACCCAAGAAAAATATAGGATTTTTTTATTTGCTTGACTTGGCTGGACCCTCCATTTTCTGAACCTTCTCCTTCTTCTCCTTCTCCTTCTCCTTCACATCAGTGATTTTGCTTTCTGGGTATTTAATCTTATCTTCAAAGGTTACAGCTTTTTTGTTTTGTTTTGTTTTATGTTTTCTTGGTAAATGTGGGGAGCTCCTGGAGAACCTGCTGATTCTTATTATGCAGCGCGGCCTGAATGCACTGATGTTCCTAGAACCAGATTTAAGATCAAGGTATGTTCGTCTTGATTGGAAAGGTGGATCTTTTTGCTTTATTATCGGCTCTAATTTGATTGTGTTTTAGCTTAGCTGAATG
The DNA here is from genome assembly GCA_019671005.1 of Hibiscus mutabilis. Lineage (NCBI taxonomy): Eukaryota > Viridiplantae > Streptophyta > Magnoliopsida > Malvales > Malvaceae > Hibiscus > Hibiscus mutabilis. The sequence goes on from CM033756.1 coordinate 7,360,072, forward strand.
TATTCATTAGAGGAGTGTTCATTTAGATCTGATCTTGAATGTTTTAGGCAATGAGCTTGATGTAGATTGTGGTTTCTTATCTTGATCAATTCGCTGTCAAGCTCTTTAGAAGAAGAAGAATAAAAATTGAGTATACCAATGTTGGATGTATATTCATATCTGATATTTGTCCGAGTCCAAGTATTGTTGAGAAGAAATTCGGTCCACCCTTTCTTTGGTTGGATCCATACATCATTGATCATTTGTGTTGTTTAAGCTGAAATGGATAATAATAGAGATGGAAATGGAAACTTGACTTGCAGAATAAACAAAAGTATATTGATCGATATTGGTGTTCATTATGGCCATTTAGGTAGGAGTAATTTTGACTAAAAGAATGTTTTTAGAAAGTTTATTGTATTTAAATATGAATGATTTTTTATAAAATTATAAGTTATATTAATTATAGAATTTAATATTCATATTTATATACGGTATTGCATTATTTACTTTTATATATTTATAATTTAGAGATTGTTATATGACGTATTTGCATAACTATATATATTCATACCGGTGTTGCCTTTTGATACCCAAGTCCATGTAACTTAATTGTCAAGTCCATTCTTCCCATGGCTAAAATTTCTGCTTCCATTTTAAAAAGAATGTGTTCATTTTTATCTTTGTTGATTTTGTGAATGAAGTTGAGTTTCTGCAGTAATTGTAAAAGAAATGGTGCTTTGATTCAATAAAGATGTTTTTCTTGTTTATTTGATTGTGCAGCCTGGTAAAACTCTAAGTGCAAGAAAATGTCAAGCTGCATTTTCTCCGGATGGACATCTGGATATCGGAAAAACTCTACGTCGAATCCAACGAGGGGTAAGTGCATATTCATATTCGAAAGATTGTTCTGGTAGCTGATTTTATTTAATTCAATTAAAAATGTGTGTGTGTGTGTTATGCAGCAATGCAACTGAACTGCATTATTCTAAATCTTTGTATTATTTCTATATCCAGTTGTGTAAGGCTTTTTTTGTGTGTGTTTAAATACATACATACATACATGTATATATTTATGCTTATTTGTTTTAGTCTCTATTTATTATTATTTTTGGTTGGCAAATACAGGGGATCCATCCATCAATTAGGGGAGAAGTTTGGGAGTTTCTCCTTGGCTGTTATGATCCCGAGAGTACATTTGATGAAAGGGATCAAATAAGGCAGCATAGAAGGTAATCCATTGTTCCCGTCTTGTATCATCTTTTGCTGGGGCTTCATTCCTTATCGGGAGATCATGTTCCGAGTGTTGTTTTCTCACTTTTATACCTCAGGGTGCAATACACTAGATGGAAGAACGAATGTCGTGAAATCTTTCCTGTTATCGGAAGTGGAAAATATATTACGGCACCTGTTATCACTGATGACAGTCAGCCCATTCAAGACCCATTTGTGCTTTTAGAGACAAATCCAGGCAAGTTACTGCATTGCACCTTTTTATAAAACAGTATTCGCCGAAAGTGAAATAAACCAGGTTTTAATATGTGATCAATTATTTCAGGTACAGATGCTAATAATGCCGACATGGTGAACAAACTACTTCCTCGCGGTCCTTTTGATAAGAAAGTAATCCAGTGGTTGCTTACACTACATCAAATAGGTTATTTTATGTTGTTTTTTTCTTCAAATGCATGTCTCACTTTGTTTTGTTGCCTTCTTCTCTAAGTCGTGATCATGTTTCTCATATTTATGTTTTGTCAGGTCTTGATGTTATGCGCACCGACAGGACTTTAGTATTCTATGAAAACAAGATAATTTGTCGAAACTTTGGGATATTCTCTCCGTTTATGCATGGATAGATACAGATGTTGGCTATGGTCAAGGCAAGTAATTTCTTTTCTAAAACATTGATTATAGTTTCTATTTGTTGATTGCCTCACTTGTCCAAACCTTGGATATATTTATTCATTTTCCTTAAAATGCCTTTAATTTAGCCACTTAGTATTATTCATTAAAATGTGATCACAGTTTCTAAATTAATGAAAAAAAGTTTTATCAGCTTTAGTGTTTCATCTACTTCATAGTTCAGGAAAATGTTGCTCAAACTTTTTTTTTTGTAAAGTATCATGTCCGATGCACATCTGGACACGGTCTGTATATGACCTCCAAGGGTCCACCAAATACATAGGAAAATTTGACCTTTGTCCGACACTCACACCCAAGTCCGTGTGACTTAGGTTAGTAGGTCTTTATATAGTTAATGGTTTGTAAATTTAATAGCTGTAAAACTCATCTACTGTAATCATCATTCATTCTACCTCGATTTGTAACAGATGGAATAATAATTCTTTTATATCTACATTTGTTATCAAAAACTAATTCAAATGTTAAATTCAATTATAATGTTGAGCAGGAATGAGTGATCTTTGCTCTCCCATGATTATTCTTCTTCAAGATGAAGCTGATGCATTTTGGTGCTTTGAACGTCTGATGTGCAGATTGGTACATTCACTTTCATTTTAGTTTATGGCAAAAACTATGGCTGCATATGGCTTGCCTTTATATGTGCCCTAGGTCTATTTCGAGTATCTTTTCAAATGTATAAAGTGCACTGAGTCATGAGTATTTTTTTAGTATCATTTTCTTTTTAATAATATCTTCCAAAGCTTTGTTCTGACTTTCTTATGATTTATGCTATTTTAAATCTTATGCGAGGAAATTGCAGATGACGAGAATTCTGTTGAGTAGTTTTTTTAGCCGCAGTAACTCAAGTTATCGATCTGAAACTTCATCACCATTTTGGTATGAAATGAAATTTATTGTTTTTGTTCTATGGTGTTATGCATTGTGCTTTCTTCTGCTCTATTTTTCTTTTGACTCTTAATTTTTCTTCAAGTATCAATGTCCAACGAATATCCTAACATGGATTTGAGGATATGATACTCTAAAGGATTCTCCAAATACCTGTAAATCTTGTAAAAGATTGAACATTCATATGGCGGATATAAATCCATATTCATCACAAACACCAAGTCCGAATAACATAGTTCTTTGAACATTTTGGAGGAACATAACTTGCACGCTGCTGTCTTATATTGTTTTACAGAAACACTGGGTGGAGGTGACTATCTCTTTGCTTTCCGGATGCTAATGGTTTTGTTTCGTCGAGAGTTCTCGTTTTGTGATTCATTGTACTTATGGGAGGTATGTTCAAAACTTCTAATGCTAACGAATGATTTTATGAAATAGTTTTATATTTTATTGAAGAAAAATCATTCCCCCGAACTTAGTTCTTTAATCTGTATTACGATTGGTTTCCAGGGAATAAAGCTAAAAGATCAAGATAAAGTCCTATGAATTATATTGTTTATATACTTGATAAACAATTTCATAAATGTTTGGTTGTGCCACTTGAGTTCACTTATGTCATTTCCACGACTATCACAAATCAGTTCCTGTGTTTATTGGAATCCATACTACCATGTTTTGGCATTCTTCACAAGAATTTTACTCATAATTTCACTTTGTATTGTTACCTAAACTTTCTGCAGATGATGTGGGCTCTTGATTATGATCCAAACTTGTTCTCTCTGTATGAAGAATCTGGATCAAAGATTTCCAAGGCTGTAGGTTCCAGCAAAGGGAAACCGAAATCAACACGTCAGTGCGGGAAGTACGAGAAAGAAAATATGAAAATCAAAAGCTCTGATGCTCCACTCCCGATCTCTGTTTTTCTTGTTGCCAGTGTCTTAAAAGATAAAAGCTCAAAGCTACTTCATGAAGCTCGGGGCCTCGATGACGTAGTTAAGGTGAGCTTACATGTTTGTAGCTTTTACTTAAATTACTCTCCGAATTACGATAACACAGTCTATAAGGTTAAACAACAATCAACCAGACATACCACTATCATCCATTGGACTTTCCAAAACTGTGAAACAAAAGCGAAAATGGCATGAATAAACGAACATGTCAAAATTTATATATATGAAAAAAGAAAAAGCTATTTTACGTTTGTCTTAATGCTTTCATGTCTTGTTTTCAAATTTTTTTTATCAGATTCTAAATGACATGACTGGAAACTTGGATGCGAAGAAAGCTTGCATTGGGGCACTGAAACTGCATAAAAAATATTTAAAAAAGGTATTGCTTTTTATTTTCTCATTCTTCCATGTTCGGATATATATCGAGAGAGTCTAGAATGCATGTACATGTCAATGTCATTGCTAACTGATTCATTCGCGCCTAGCATTCATTTCTAAGATTAGGATCATGGTTTCATGCCTATGTCTGAATATACGTGAGACGCATATATAGAAGAGAAAATGAAGAAACCTAAAAGCGCACATAAATGTCAATGTCGATTCGAAATGATTCATTTTTAAGATTTCTTCTCTGAGAATTCTTTTGTAGATGACTCCATAAACTCAAAAAGCTGTTTTTTCCATTTCATGTTCTGACCACAGGCCAAGAAGACATAGCATTCTGTAAACCAGATGAAGTTTTCCAGAAACCAGTCGAGAAATAATGGCTTTTCTTTTTCGTTTTCACGTTGCATGCTACAACTTTGTGACGAATCCTGGCTCGGGGATTTCCTATATCTGTATATGAATATGTTTTGTTGTATTTAATAGATATATGTGTGTTTATAATCATTCAAATGTCGTGAAATGCACAAGAAAATAGTTGATTATGTATCAATTCTTTACACCCTTTTATTAGAAACAGCAATGGTGTTTTCAGAAGTGAAAAAATTTATATTCAAAAATCAGATGTTTCTCTATTTTTATTGTTGAAAATGAAGCTAAATCGATTGGCCGTGACCTTTGAATCAAATAAGAAGAAACAATTGTTTAAAGGATGAAGATTAACTATCTTAACATTTGTTCTAAGTTCTAACAAATGAAGTGAACTTCAAATTTATAGCTTAATTAAGTTGATTCATGCAATTGGTTTGAAAAATCCGTAGTTTGATGGTATATTTCAATCCATAGTTTGAATTAAAAAAATTTGAATTAGTCGAATTAGAAAGTGTTATTTTATAATTTATATTTTATTTAAACCTTTTTTGAGTCGAATCAAATTTCACAGTTTTTGTCAAATTTAACGGATTTATCAAAATTAGTTCTAATTTCCGTTTTTCTAAAACAATGTCTCAACATATTTTGTTCATCATCTTTCATCAAAGTTCCATAAAAATTAATCCACTAATTAATAAAAAATTTATTTTATAATTCAAACTTTATTTGAAATTTGCAAAACTATTAACGTCAAATTTTGGCACTCTATTTGTTTAAATTGAACAAAGATTATAAATTCATCCCTAGTAAAAAAGCAATTTCAACAAATGAACCTGATAAAGATTCTTTTCAAAACTATTAACAATAAATCCAACTAGTGTAATTGTGGAACAACAAAGATGATCCAGATCCAAGGAGTATTGTACAACAATAAGCATGAAATCGAATCCGATACAAAAGCCATGTCTCAGCTGCGGTTTTCAATGTTAGCTTCATAAAATCTAACATTGAATCTGAACCCCTTTCTTCTGGTACTTTAGATGTATTTCCTATCAGAAAATTCTGGCAGGAATGCTTTGATGGTTTTCCGTACTTGATCAACTGCCAACATTGGGTGAAAAATGGAAGTTAGATCTCACCAACATCATAATCTATGGCACATATATGTCTCAGTATTAAGTTTCAGCATATAAAAACAACATACCTACATTAAATGAACAAATAGCATCAACCCTCGTCATCCGAACTAGAACTAAAATCGTTCCTCCTTCGTTCTGCAATTGCAGAAAAAAGCTTCTGATGAGGATCGGGGGAAGTTGGTGCAAAACGAGACTCGGAGGAAGATGATGATCCATTGGATTCCTGTTTTTTAGGTGCTTTTACCGGCTTCCTTGGGGCAACTCTAACTTCTTTGCAAACCTTGTCCAAAATTATCAAAACGTCGCGGACAATGACAAACAAGCGTAAGCCCTCATCCTTATGTGCATTACCATGAAAATAATCACCAGTGCTCTTCACCAATGCCATTATTCTCTTATCTTCTTCAAGCAATGATGTGACATCAACTTCTGCATTCTGCACAAAACTTTTTAACATTTCATGAAAACCACTTTCTTCCCTCGAATTTTTCATTTCTGAGTTCAAGAAATCTTGAGCCTTAGCCAGTCCATGGCCAAGTTTGCCAATGGTTCCTGTTAAAGTTTCGGCATCGATAGCTGCTGCTTTCTTGACATTTTTGAGTTCACTACTCAGATGGGAAACCACCTGAAGACCAAACCTATGGTAGTGTTCTTCCGTATCCGGGGAAACATCCTCAAGAAGATTGCTGGAACTTTTGTTTTCTCTTACAGCCCGGGCAGCTTTCATTCCTTCAGTGCGGATAATTTCTTGGACGACAAAGTGCAACAGTGTGGTCTTTCCATCTACTCCTTTAACATCTGATAACTTCAAAAGTGTATCAAGCTTGAAAGTTTGTGCACCACCACGGAATGTCCCATCATTCATGCGATTTACGGTTTTAGAACAGCTTCTAAAAGCTTGAGGAATAAGCGGCTACTTCTGAGTTTCTTGCAAGCAACCTGACAAAATAAGTACAGACAGAATTCAATTGAATAAAACATACATTTTGTTGACCATCTAAAACATGTTTTTCCATAAATTATTGGACCTAAATGCCAATTGTGTGATTCATGCAAGTCATGCAAATTAAAATTAATGACCACCTCTAATGTTTCGAAGGACTCTCTAGTGAAAGTAACCTCCTCATAAAGAGAGCACATATAAAGCAGGGTCTCCATTCGTTTAAAAGCAAAAGGGATGTCAACCAAGACTTTCAAGAACCGCTCAGGGGGACCGAGTTGGGAAATTTCACCATTGAACATTCTAAGTTTGAGTTCTTCATCAGCTGTCGGGGCCATCTTCAATAAATTTTGAAGCAGTTCAACAGGGAGCTCATTTCCTGATTTAAAAAAACAGGTTAGGATATCATGATCAAAATAACACATTAGTACTACCTTCTCCTTGTCAGGAAAAAAGAACAAATATAGGGAACCCAATGTAGTTATTTGGCTGTTAACAATCTCAAGTTTTTAAACGAGTTAGCTTCAATCTCAAGTTTGAAGAACATGGTTATGGTAATATTTTTCTTCAAAAAAATGAATCGAAAAGAATAGAAAAGATTGGTCAATATGTTAACTTCATTTCCAGCTTCACACTAAATCGGATAGAGCAAGAGAAACTATTGTACCACATTGTACCACATATAGTTAGCTTCAACGAAATGCCAATGTTCTACATTTATCAGGCACAAGTATAATCAGTCATTGTAGGTATATAACACATCGTAACTATGATTCTTTTCCAAAATGATGTACAAACTATGAAAACCCACAGGAATCAGCTCAGAGAGAGTAGCAAATCATATATGAAATTTTCACATTCCATGGAAGGTCATTTTTAAGGATTGATTGTGACTCAATTCTGGTTAGTTATCAAAATTGTCCACAAGTAGTTGAAAGCATGGATATTATAATTACTGGTGAAAATGCCAGTAGCCATAATAGCTAAGCATGCTCAGCTGACGGCCACGTATGTATCCACCAATCAGTCTGGAGCACGGATCAAAAACCTACACATATGTTTCTCACAAGTGCATACTTGAAAGGACAATCAGAAGAGAAAATTACCTTCACGAAGCGCATCACAAACTTCTTCTGTGGTCACATTCAATGCCGTCAAAAGGATTGCTAAATTTTGTGCCTTCTTGGGATCAAGGAGTTGAATATACTGAGGCACAGATTCCTGGGTAGTGGTCTCTTTCTTTTTATCATTTTTGTTCTTGTCAGTGGCTGCATACCCGAACAGGGTTTCTATCATCTCCTCATTGAACCTGCAAACAGGGTAAAATGTATCCCATACTGATCCATTGGCATAAAGATTAAAAGGAGAAACAAGAATAAGAACTGTTACGTACTGGAAAGATCCAGATTTAATCTGATTCCAGACCATCGAATGTTCTGGGTTAGCTGCAACTTTATCCCAGAAAAATGGCTTCAATTTAGCTTTAGGAGCATTGCCATCGTCTGTTGAGCCAGATCCCTCGCTAGAGATAGCATTTGTTGTTCATTGTGGACCACTTGGTGGTCGAGGCACCTTGGGACCTAAAGGAATCAGTGGAGGTGGCCTGGGAGGTCCAAGACCAGCAGCTGGAGGCATAGGTGGTGGGCGAGGACCAGGTTTGGCATCCAGAGGCATAGGTGGGGGAGGCCGGGGGGGCCGTAGCGGCAGAAGCAGGTTTCATAGAGGGAGGTGGCGCGGGAGGTGGTGCAGGAGGACTGGCTCTAATGGGGGCAACAGGTGGTGGAGGAGGACTAGCTCTAATCGGGGCAGGAGGTTCCAGAGGAAGAGGATCTGCTCTGTCCGGAGAATGCTTCAAAGGAGGTAATCTGGATTGGGAAGCACCGATCCTTCCTGGAGGCAGTGGTAGCAATGGCTTAGCATTGCCTGATATATCAAAAGATTCAGCTGAGGCTTTGGTGGCAGCAGCAACAGCTCCAAAAGATGACTTCCCATCAAAGGAGAGTTGTTGAACATTTGATTGAATATAAACATTCCCACTAGTCAGGGGCTTTTTATGCAGGCTTGATTCATTTACAAATGATTGATGACCTAGCTTCTCTTCTTTATTAGTTCCAAAAGCATATGCACGAGGAGAACCTGAAAAGAAAGAAAAAATGTTACGATCAACAACTTTCGGAAAGCTTCTAGAAAATAATTCATTTAAGCTTAAACTGAGAAGGGGCCTATCATCATTTTGTTTAGCTGAAGAACCTCTATGACAGCATAAAAAGAAGAACAATGCTGCAACGACAGACGTTACTGCTGCAGTCACAACACAAGCAATAATAATTGCGCTGCTGTTATCAGTCCCCTTGTGTCTCGAATCCATGTTGGCTGGACTGATGGTGTTTGGAAGATTATTCATTGGAGCTGCAGCTTCGTGAGAAGGTACAGGAAAAAATGAGGGCAAGGATGCCGGACTTTCTGGACTCAAACGAGGAAATTCAGTAGGAGAAGGGGCAGGAGCCGGGGGTAGTCCTAAGATTGAGGCAGGGCAATGCTCCCAGTAGCCAAAGCCCTTCTAGGAACTCCATGCCAGTGAAACAATGACTCGAAATATCTGGTGTACCAAGTCTTAAAGCCACTATCTTCTCCAGATACTTGGAATAGAAGATTATTCTTTCTTATGCAATCAAAAAGTGCTTGTTTTAACTCGGGATGGAGAACACTAATCAATTTTTAGTGCTTTCTGTATCTAATGAGTGACTTTTTGTAGTAATATCATTGGTTGTACTGGGTGTTCCCCCCGGAAGATGTAAGTTCAGATCTTCAAAAGCTACATTTAAATCATTCAAATCTTGTCTGCAACTTATCCATAACAACTCAGCCTGCATGTAAACAATTTAATAATTTTAAACAACGTTGCAGCGAAGAGAAAGTAGGTTTATTTCCTATTTCCTAAACCTATAGAAAGCAAAAGCATCTTAATGTTTTATACTAATGACAGTGAAAATTACCAGGTACCCAAAGTAATCTCATGAACAACTTTGAACCTTTTGAACAATGATGGTCATTATCGAATGTCCATTTTAAAAATTTTATGTTGTCAATATACATGATATTGTCATCCGCAAATGATATAATAAGTTTTAAAATAAAATCAAACAGCATATTTCAAGACAAATCAGAGTGCACCTAATGCCACTATTTGGTTCTCAAAAGTTAAGTATGCACCAATGTTGCTCCGACTCATCGTTATTCTTTAACTACCCATGTCCAACACCTATACCTATTGGGATAGGAGTATGGGAGAATGACACTCTAAGGACCCTTTAAATACATTAAAAAAACTTTGAAAGAAAGGAACAAACCCATGTAAGACAAATGTCCATATCAACAAATAACACCCCGATTCCGGTACTAATATCGTGAAAAAACTCTCTAATTCCAGAAAATATTCCGATGCATTGGTGCACAATACTCCCACATATTTCCACATATAACGTTGGTTTTCTTTTCCTACATATTTCCCTACTGACATCCAAGTAACATATGTCCCCGATATAAAAGCGATAGGGAAATTACTAAAACAGCTTTAATACCTCTAAGTAATCATTGAAAGATCATCACATGCTACAAACCTTAAACTACTTGAACCAAATGTTTGTGCGCGGTCCCTATATATTCCTCAAAGTTTCATTAAACATGTTATCAACCATTTCTACCCAACAATAGCAGGCTAATAAAACAATAGTGTTCAAGCAAATCAATGGCAGGCAATGAACATTAATGTAAACACAAACAATCACTAAAGCAAATCAAGACTCAAGAGCAAAGAAGCAAAGCAATCTACTTTACCAGATTCTCATCAATCTCCCCAGTTGCTGGATCTACTAATTGGTTAAGAAATGCTTCTTCTCCAACCTTACTGTAATCTAAGCTGGAAGCCAATGAAACACAAAGTAAAGCTATCAAAAACCCCAAACAAAATGTTCTTATAACACCCATGTTTCCTTTATATCTTCAGCACCATCACAATAACTTGAAGGATTCTTTTTCATTTCATCAATAACCAGAACCTCCACCACCAAGGCTAACCAAAGCCCTATTAAGTTGTATAATCCACATTCAAACTTTAAAAACACTTGGCACCGGCTTGATTCAAAATATCCTTCAAAGGCAAACCCTTTGAATCTGCTAAAAAATTAATGAAAGATTGGAACTTGGGATCAGAACTCAGAAAACCAAACAAAACCCAGAATTTATCCTCCTTTGCTATGCCAAAAAGATGGATCAAAAGAGAAGCTCGAAAGAGGAAAAACAAAATAAAAAAAAAATCTAAACTTTTTTCTTCCTTTTTTAACGTTTAAATTGAAAGACCCCAAGATTGAACAGATGAAAGAGGACAAAGATGGGCCCTCTAAATTATGGAATTTATGACTGAATCATATACTAATGAATGGCAGCTCATTGGAGAAAACAAAATGCATAGAAAATACTTATACGGCATGTAAAACAGTTGACCGTGAAATGTTTTTTTTTTTACTTTTTATTTTTTTAATATGAGCACGTTGTTAAAAAAATTTAAAATTATAATAATAGTTTATAATTCAAGTAAACAAATTTGATTCAAATATATTCTTTAAAACATAAAAATTAATTTTTTTAGATCATAAATAGGACGGTTAAAAGAAAAGGTGAAAGCCTTAACTCAAAGACTCGAAACAAAATAAATACAAACATCACTAAAGCTCGACGATAAAAGATAAAAACCAACAACAAATAACATTAAACAATACATATTACAGTAATAAAGTACGCTGAAAACATGATTTTTTCAAAAAAAAATAACCAAACGATCAGTTAAAAAAAGAAAAACGTGTCAAATGACTGAAGATACATACAAAAAGTATAGAAAAGAACAAAATTATTAAATTTAAAATTTATAAAATAAAACAAAGGAACAAAAAAATATTATCGACAATTGATAACCAACATTATATTATCATTGGCTATATAAAAAAGAAGAAAAAAAAAAGCTGTTGGCTAGAGAGGAAAAGGAGACAGCGGTTAGTTTTTTTCCTTTACCTTTTAATTTTTACAATAAGTTGACAAAATAAAATATTAACCCAAGGTTTCCTTGTTTCTTATTTTAAGATTTTGAATTTTTCCTTACAGGGTAAGATTTATTGGATTTTTTTAAAATATATATATATTTAACAATTCTTAACTAAGAAGAGGATAATGTGTCTATTGAGATCTTTTAACCACTTATTTTGGAGGTTGTTGATAAAATATATGTTTTTTAAATAAAAACAAACCAAGTTAGTTTGTTTAACCAATTATATGATATAATTTACTTTATTCGACAAAAATCATTTGTTTATTTAATAGTGAATATCCGACTCATTAATTAATTAATTTTGTTTAAATATTACAACAATTTAATATGGAGTGAAATCCCCTTAATCCTATTAACTCCATTCATGAATCAGATTTGAATATTTAACTTGTTTGGAGGAACATTTTATTTTATAAGACTGAATGATAAAAAAAGTAAGAATATTAAGAATAAAATTATAAACAAAAATGTTAATCATGTTTTTTCCTAGAATTTTAACAGGAAGATTAAAATTGAAAGGGATAAAGTAATTATTCTAAATTTTAGTAAAATTGAACATATTTATTTAAAAAAAGGGTTGAAACTATTTTTAAAAAAATTACAATTTCTAGAAAGAAAATAATGCCTTGAAAATTCAATAAAGGAAATTGTCAAAAATTGACCGAATTTCTTAGCAGCTTCACAAGACAAATGCAAAGCAATTAAGCAAACATAAGAGATGTCACTCTTAAAGCTACGCGTTTCTTTTTTAATATAATTTTAAATAATTTTTTTGTTTTCACTTTTTTTTAGTGAGTAATTTCCTTTCTTGGTCTAGTTCTGGCAGGGTGGACATTTCACCCGATTCGATACGTAAGGTTTCGCCCAACCTAATCTAGAATTAATAGCATAATTTTTTTTCTATTTTTTAAAAATATATGTACTATTTTTAATATTTTTACAATTAAATCTTTAAAATTGAATTTTCTATAATTAGATCTTTAAAATTAATTTTTTCCAATGAGATTCTTAAAATTATTTTTTTATAAATCATATCGGGATCCTGATTGAGGTATATAATTTTTGAATGAGTTATATTTAAGATTTCTTTTTAAGTCAACCAAAAACTGGGCTTGTGGGCTCATTGTTTTTTTAATTATTAAGTAAATTACACATTTAGTGATTCAATTTTTACTTTCTTTCTGTTTATATTATTTTTGTCCTCCTTCTCAACCAATGGTGGATCCATAAATTCAAAAATGGAAGTCTAATTTTTTTCCCTCAAATAGGTATGTAACACATTAATTCTCTTTACACTAAACAAAATTACTTTTCCAGAAAAAATAACACTAAATTAAATATATCAATAAAAAAATTTAAAAATGAAGATGCGGATACATCCCACCAGAGCTAAAAAAAGAAAAAGAAATAGTAGTGGATTGAAAGAAGTTGTAGTGAGTTTCTCCAAACATTCGAAACAAGCTCAAACTTTAAAAGATTATTGAACAAACAACTTTACTCAAATACCATTTTGATTTAAATTTATCCAAACTTTACTTAAAAAATTATCGAGTGATCTCGATGTTATTTTTAGGTGATCCTAATTTAAAAAATAAACATTCATAAGTTTATTTAAATTTCAAATCAAACTAATATTTTAACTTATAATTGAAATATACAAAAAAATCCCTCAAACAATAAAACGAAAAATACAGTTACTTTTTTATCAACGAAAAATACACTTATTACAATATTAATTTAAAAAAATAAATTGCAAGTATAAATAAATCAAAGGTATTGTTAGTGGGATACATCATTTGCTTAAAATTAATGTTTTGCCGCCCAAAAAAATATTTCACTCTTCTCCCAATATTTAAAGGGTAAACTACAACAAAAGTTACTCATTTATGGTTAAGATTATATTAGAGTCACTTAATTATTAAAAGTTATATTTGGGTCATTAAATTAGATATAAAGTTATATTTGGGTCACTTAATCATGGACAATGTTACATTTAAAAGTTATATTTGGGTCATTAAATTAGATATAAAGTTATATTTGGGTCACTTAATCATGGACAATGTTACATTTGAGTTACCATTCATACATATATATATATATATATATATAACAATTTGTGTATTAGATTAATTAATAATTTAAAATAAAGTATTTTAGTGTTAACAAGGGTAAACAAGTTATTTTTTTAAAAAAAGAACGACTTTCATTAATCACAAAGAAGAACAAGCATTCGAACAAACAAAATCATATCTCCAAGAAAAAAACGATAGCAAAAGATGGAGAACACACTCCACCTAAAAAAGGTCCGATCATATCAAAAAAGAGACGAGCAAACTTGTAAAGAAACACAACGCAAAAAATAACATAAGATCGAATAAAAGCCAAAGAACAGCAGATACAAGCTGTAACAGAAATCGAAACTGAAAATCTCCTGATAATCAGAAGGCGTTTGTCGCTCACCCTTGTTCAGGTAAGCATCTCTATGAGAGCTCCAGTCTTGACTCACCCTTATTCGAAATAAATAAGGACGTAATCCATAGAATTTTAACTGGGCTTGAATCAAGTAAGGATGAGAACAAGTGCAACGAAGCTAGGTAGGGGTCAACTCGAGCACAATGAACCACCAGGATCTTCAAAAGACCACAAGGTGATGGTGAGGGAAAAGAAAAATAGCGAACCAAAGAAGAAGATCTTGAAGGGTGGTGTTAACCAGCCATGGAGAATCTCAAAAAAATATTAAAATTCAAACGAGCCAAAAATAAAGACAGGCTTTGGAGGTGGTCGAAACTGAGGGACATACAGAGGGGGAGGTCAAAATGAGTAGAACTCATCCCAGAAAAGCTAACAGGAATGAAAGAAGAGAGAGTTCTTCAAGGAAAAACTAAAAAATATAATGGCTCCAACAATAATTACTGTTAAACCTATAAAAAGGACAAAAGAAGTCCATAACAGAGGGAGAGAAAAATTAAAAACCTTCAGAGAACTCTCTGACTCGACCGTCAAAAGAAAAAGGCTTTGGAGGGAAAGCCAAATGATGCTGAGAGGTATAAACTCAAACAAACAACTCATGATTACTTCGAAAGAAAACTATAGATTAAAAAAAAAAAAACAAAAAGAAAGATCGAGTGTTGACAATCGATACCCGACAACGTAAGAACCATCAGAGCCAAAGCTCTTAAAAATTGCAAAACCAGAGAGAAAACTACTTATAAAGATACAGCAAGTTAGTCTTTTCTTTCACTTGTGATTGATATTCATAGGGTATATAAGTAATTTAAAAAAATAACTAAATAAATATATTTTTTCATATATCTTTTAAATGTAACATTACTCGTAATTC
This sequence comes from Hibiscus mutabilis, assembly GCA_019671005.1. Classification (NCBI taxonomy): domain Eukaryota; kingdom Viridiplantae; phylum Streptophyta; class Magnoliopsida; order Malvales; family Malvaceae; genus Hibiscus; species Hibiscus mutabilis. The sequence goes on from CM033756.1 coordinate 7,375,085, forward strand.
AAATATAACTTTACCTATAATTAAATTATTTATTATAACTTTTAATAATTAAATAACGCAAATATAATTTTTCCTATAATTAAATGATCTTTATTATAATTTATCCATATATTTATTATAGCCTCTTTTACTTTTTTTTGACTCAGAATCCAAACTAGCATACATTACCCACCTAACTTTAATAGGTAAATCTCTAAACAAAATCCTTTTAGATACACAAACTCTAAATTTAAAACCTAATTAAATAAATTTTCTACGTATACAAACTCTCAAAATTAAAACCAACTTAAATAATATTAAAGTGTTTATCCCTCGAATAAAATATAATTAAACAACTAAATCTTTAAATTTAGAGGGAAAAAACAAATGGAAACGTCAACCATTTAATATCTCTTGCCATTAATGAACCCAGTCAGAGAAAACGATGGATAATTTGATTCATATTCACACTAATCTAACAAATCAAACTACTAACTCAACTACAAATTCCCACAAAACATACTAATAGAACAACAACCCACTTGCCAAGATCCCCGGGAGGATGATTTGTTAATGGCTTTAAGGTAATAATCTAAACTCATCCGATCTAATCATCATCACCACCAGCGGCCTTGGAGGTTCCGGATTTCTTCGGGAGGAGGAGGTTGTGGATGTTGGGCATAACGCCGCCGTTGGCAATCGTCACATCCCCCAGCAGCTTGCTCAGCTCCTCGTCGTTCCTTACGGCCAGCTGGATGTGGCGCGGCACGATTCGGGTCTTCTTGTTGTCTCTGGCCGCATTTCCAGCTAGCTCAAGAACCTGATACGAACAGGTAATTATAAATAACATTATCAGATAGTTTTTTTTAAAGAGTTTTGATGAAATTCAGTATGCTTTTATGTAAATAAGAACCCTAGATTACAAAACTTTAGGGAGAAAGGTATTTAGGATTTCCAGCTAGCTCAAGAACCTAATACAAACAGATAATTATAAACCTAATTTTCGAGCTTGAGATGCTAAAATTTGCAAAAATAAAGCATAGATCCGAAGATAAAACCTTAATTTCATGCAGGTATGATAGTTTTATTCATTTTTTAAAAAGAAAACTAAATACAGAAACCTTCAAATTTCCTAAATTTTGAAATCATAAAAGTAGATTTGAAAAGAAAACTGTCGATATAAAAATTGAAATCTAAAAAATAAAATTCCTCAAATTTCAAGTAACGAATAGTAAAAATCCGAATTAGGTTACGAATCAACACTTCCTAACGCAAAAAAAAAATGAATAAGGGGAAAAAAGAGAAAATATATGAGAAAAATCGAAATTGTACCTCAGCGGCAAGATATTCGAGAACGGCGGCGAGGTAAACCGGAGCTCCAGCTCCGACCCGCTCAGCATACTTGCCAGCCTTAAGGAATCTAGCGATACGACCCACCGGAAACTGAAGTCCGGCCTTGCTACTCCTCGATGTTGCCTTCTTCGACGCTCCAGATCCGAGAGTTTTGCCCCGGCCAACCATTTCAACCCGAAACGAATAGGTAAAACGAAAAAAGTACAAAATTTAGAGCGCTGAGAACGAGAAATAGAAAATCAGTGAAAGTATCTGCCGCTTATTTTGGGTATATATAGACGAGTGAGTGAAGAAGTCGGCCAATGGGAAGAGAGTACGCGGATTAAAATGGTAACCGTAGGATGGACGGTCTGGATTTGAAAACCGAACACCGCTTCTATTATTATTACTTTATTTGGTAATTGCAACACTACATGCTGAACTACAATTTTCGTTTTAAATTATTTTTTAAAATTTTGAACGTATTAATTTTATATTTAAATTATAATTTTTATTTTAAATTGTTCTTTAAAATTTTAAATTTTTTAATTTCATCTTCAAATCATGACTCTCATTTTAAATTGGTTCCAAAGTTTTTATCGTTATAATTTTATTTCCAAATTATCAATATATGCTTACATATCCCCAAACTAATGATAGTTTAAAGATGAAATTAAAATATTTAAAAGTTTCTGAATTAATTTAAAATGAGAATCATAATTTAAGAACCTAGATATTTAAAAAATTTAGAGATCAATTTAGAATGAGTTATAGTTTGTGGATGAAATTAAAATATTCAAAAGTTTAGAGATCAATTTATAATAAAAGTCATAGTTTGGGGATGTATAGTGCAATTACTCTTATTGTATTTTTCGTTAGATGGCATTTAAGGAGGGAAATTCAATTTTTTTGTCCTTTTGGATTGGAATTGAATACCGTTATGACATAAATGTCCTCGAGATTTGAGAAAAATTCAATATACATTTCGGTACAAGTATGGGAATATGATTCTGCATGAATTTTTTTTCAAAAATGAAATTGAATTATACCTTTGCTAGGCTAGCCACACACTCATATTCTATACTCATATCCGAGTTCGAGTAACATAAATCGAAAGACATGTGAATTTTCGTCATTGTCGATAATTTCTCATGTATAAGGTAGCAGACCTGCGATGTAACGACTCGGATTTTTGGATCCAGGAGTCGAGTTGACCTGAGGTGTGGCCTTCACGTTTGGGCCGAGATGTTGGGCCTTTGGAAGCCTTTTTGGGCATGTCTTAGGGCCTTGGGCTTAGGTTATTGGTTGGTTGATGGGCTAAGGTGGTAGTAAGAAAGACAAATGGGTAAAAACATAATTGAAGACAAAGAGAGCTGGTGAGACTTTATTTTTCTCCAGAAAGTGAAGGGGTGAAGTCATCCTTATTCCTTTGTCCCCTCTCTCACCCATTTTCCTCTTCCACCCAAATTTCCTTCATGTTCAAGGTCAAATCTTGGGGGTTTTGCTGTGGATTTCTCGTTTAGGTCGTTGAGGGAAAGTTGTTAAGCAAGAAAGGATCTTTAAATTGAGTTAAGCTTTGCTTGGTTTGGTGAAGGATGAGGTTTAGTTGGAGGTTTGAAAAGGAAGAACGAGATTGAATCTTTGAGGGCTTCTTCATCAGCTTTAATTCAAGGTTAGCACACTACTAACTCCTATAGTTTCCTGCAACTCATAAAAATAGGCTTTGTGCATGATTTGTGTGTTTATACCTTGATATGCTTTGGTTGACTCTTTAATGACAAAATATGGGTTTGACATTTTTAAGGCTTAAAATTGGTAGAAATCCACTTAATAACTCCACCATAACTTGTAGGAGCAATTTGGGGCTTAACCATATAGGTTAAGTAGGATTTCTAGGTGGATGTGGGCCTCATCCTCTTGAGTATAGGATTCCGATACTTTGTGGACGCGAGCCTTGCTCAGAGTATAGGATTCCGATGCTTTGTGGACGCGGGTCTTACTCGTAGTGTAGGATCCCGATGCTTTGTGGATGCGGGTCTTACTCAAGTATATGATTCTGATGCTTTGTGGACGCGGACCTCACTTAATGTTGTTGGTGTTATCTGTGTGATGCTATGTAAACGTATGAGGTATTTGCATGAGCTGTGTGCGTGATCATACATTCTTAATGCTATGTGTGTTAGGCGGTTATGGTAGCGCCATTGTTATCTTGCCTTGATGCCATTTTTATTGCATTACTTTATTTATGATTTGCATGAAGCATGATTGAGTGGCGGTGTATCCACTGAGCTTTGTTAGCTCAGCGTTCAAAATCGTTGTTTTCGTTCGTAGGTTAGTAGTTTTGGCTCGTTCTTGGAGGAGCACCATCAGGGAATGATTCCAGCGCCTCGTCTCTTCAGAGTACAATATTTAAGTCCTTGGGCTATGTATTCGTAGGAATCTATTGCATATTGTAAATTGTATTCGGATTTTCAAATGATCGAGTTAAGAGTTTTATAATGTAATTTTAAAAAGGAGCTCCACTGTATACATTTTAAATTTTACCTGTATTTATTTGGATTGAAATAAAAATGGGTTTTGAAAACTTATTGTGGATTGGGCTAAACTAGGTTAAAAATTTGATGGTCGAGTTTCAGGTTTGAGGTCCAAATGTGACATCCGGATCAAGGATGTTACATGCGAATAGAGCATCACATTCGAACTGTGAATTAGAGCTTCAGTCCGGAACACAAGAAATGAAACTTTTGATGTAGAAATGTGTTATGTTGCCGGGATTTTTGTGTGGAACGGATGTGACTAATCGGAATGTTGTTAAAGTTATATAGATATTCGGAGGATCATGCTCTTGTGTTTATGTTTAAATGTCCCGAACAAGAGTGTCGGATAGGAATACTTTAAGACAAAATTGAACAGTTTAAACATCCTTAATTATATGTCCTGGTTGACCTCCTTGTCTTATCTTTCACTACAATGGTGCTGTAAAGCTTAAAGATCTCGGAAACCTCTCTGATTCTGTTGTTCTCGCGACCGGATACTACTTAGATGGTATCTCCAAACTTTACCTGCATTTTTATGTAAAACCGGGAGGTTGCTCGGCTTACATTCCTTCCATCCCCATTGCTTAAGCTGCAAGGTACATGGACAAGCATTCCGCAATGTCATTTCCGACACGCAATGGGAACGGAAGGAATGTCCGTTCCGATGTAATACAAAGAAGTAAACATGGTAGACATAGCAAAACAATGGTGTCCCTATGTAATACTCTTTAAGGTACTCAGTCAAAACACGGCGATGAGCATTCTGCAATGTCGTTACCGACGTTGAGAATTCGGTTAAAACACGAAAACAATTTAACGAAAAGAAGGAAGCAATACCGGCCTCCACTGCAACGAGAGACGGATTCTCCCTTGGCTTGACCTGCACGCAATAAGAACAGCGAATCGGTATCGAAAGTTCCGGTAATCCACCGTTCATACCGGATCCAACACGGCGAGACAAAGTGTAGATTAAGAGCAATGACATGAGAGTAGTTGTTAGCATGAGTACCATTTTCATATAAAAACCAAGCAAAACCCACACAAATTCTCATCAATCTCTGAACAAAAACAAAACAAACACATCATAGAAAAAACAAGCAAAACCTACAACAATCCATGTTTTTTCCCCAGATTTTTCAACTAACAGAAAAAAAAAAAAAGAAACCCAGAAAGCAGAAAGTTCTCAGCTGCCAAGCACAATAACAAAAGCGTTAAGAAAAGAAAGAAAATCAAGTCTATAATTAGACCTCTAATTCTTTCAAAAACTGATAATTAGTTAAATAATACGGATTATTAACATAAAATAATTTAAATATATTTATGATAGGAAATAAAATATAGGAATAAAAATAGTACGTGTATAAATGAAAGGTGGCTAAGGTTTTTTGTAGTGAAGCAAGCTTGTTGGAAAAGAAGCTGCACAGAAGCTTCCCTTTGTCTCAACGTTGCAACTGAACAGCATCAATGAAAAAGTTTACTTTACTCATCTGTCTTTATTAGAAATGTTTAGGGTTTAATATCTTTCAACAAGAAATCAAATGTCATTTTAAAAAATACAATAAAACACACCTAAAACATGTAAAGAGATTTGACAATAAAAAAACCTCATACAAAAATAATAAAAAAATAAAACTAAAACATTTCATTAACTATGTTCATCATTCATAGAAATCCAGCAAATAACGACTCTATCCAATCAGACGTTTAATCAGTGAGGTAGGAGAGATGATCGAAAAAAATCAATTTTACAGATTGTTCATCTAATAATTCTGAAAATATCAACAAACTGCTGCAAAAGATTTAACCATATGATACCGCCTTTCTTTCTCTGATCATGAATGTGCAACATGATGATCTTTATACGAACGTCAAACTATCACAAAGGTAGATGAGAACTATGTCTTACAATCGCTATCGTTAGCGAACATCGCAAAAGAAGAAAATAATATGATCTTTTGTATAATTATAAAAAAAATATTTTTAATATAATAACCTGTATCTGATCCATTACCAATTAATCATGATCAAATTTTATAGAGGTCTATTATAGAGGTGACCCTCTCAACCCATATTTCTCCATTATTAATATCAGTATTCGAATTGCTGGTCTTACTTAAGGAACCTAACGTCTCATCCTACTAAATCAATCAGTTATTGAATATAAAAAATATTTTTATTCATAATCCGACATTACATATAATAAAAAAGGGATCATCATTCATCCACCTAATTTCATTGTTATATGTAGTAGATCTACTTAATTATTTTTGTTGGTATATATATTATTGGTATTATTATGAGTGTAAGTTAAAAGGCGTTATGATTATGAAACAGACAGACCTCACCATATTTCAACATTCTCACGTAACTAAGCCTTGTTTATGTTGTGAGATAAGGACATGCATTATAAGTTCCTATAATGTTTCCCTTTGAGACAAACTAAAAGATAGAATCCGTTGATTTCCACAATATCGAGTATTAAAAAAATTGATGCCTCTTAAATAAGATTTCGAGCTTGAGTTACGTGAATAAAGAAATAACATTCAAAGAACTTGTTTCCTGTTTAGAGGTTAAAAATCGACTCGAATTCAGACTTAGTCTGATTGCGGAAGGTATCACACCATATATATGTATATGCATATGGATCCATGCAGCTTCCAGGAAGTAGGGTGTTTACGCAATGGTAGGTGCAAGAAGCACACCATGGAATCATAAAAGTCTATCTTATTATCTTCACAGTAAATTGTATGCATTGGCCACCCTCTCCTTCCTGGGAAACTCCCCATGTTGTTTTCCTCCCTTATCGCCATCATCGTCCCCCCTCGAAACCCTCTATATAAACCCCTTCCCCCTTTCACTCCCACACTACCAACAAAACAACAGACCCTACCCTGCTGCTTTAACAGTCGGTGTGTTCAGACATGGAAGAAGTCGTGGACATTGTGGTCGATTTCAAGGATTACTTTCCTTCGATGATGGAGCAATACGGTGCGGAAGGGTTGGTGATGGAGCTCTGCAACGGGTTCAGGCTGCTGATGGATGGGGAAAGAGGGCTGATAACGTTCGAGAGCTTGAAGACAAAGAGTATGGTGCTGGGGCTGAGCGATTTGAAGGACGATGAGATTGTCTGCATGTTGAGTGCAGGGGATTTGGATGGGGATGGTGCTTTGAACCAGGCTGAGTTCTGCATTCTCATGTTTAGGCTGAGTCCTGGTTTATTAATGTATGCTCAATGAGACATGGAAGAATTGTCAAGTTTTCTAAAATTACTACATTAATAAAGTTAATTTTCTTTCATCTTCATCGTCGGATCGAATGTATCATGTCTAATATTATCCATCTGTATAATTCATTTACTTGGGAATAATAATAAAAAAGGGGAAAAAACAATGTATGGTAAATTCATATTGAGGAAAAAAAATATAGTATGGAGATCAAAATGTTTGAATGTGCAATGTTATTGGACCCACCTCTATAAAAGAACCCAATGGAGTGCCTAAAATCTCCCAAGTGAGATTCAGCTACCAATTCTCTCAAAAAAGTACAAGTATCCCATGTCCTTGGGTGGGTTGATTGAAGCAGCAACCTTGTCATCATTGAATATCACCCATCTACCATCTTTCAGGATGTGAGCAACATAGTGGCCACACTGAGTCGAGGTTCCGATGTGACTCACTATCCCGAAAAGCCGATACCCTTGTATTAATGAAACATTAAGACAGGTAAGAAGTCTATAGATCAGGCACAAGTGTGAATCAGATAAACAAGATTCGGGACAAAAAAAAACTCACTCCCTCCTCCATCGGGCAGTCCTGCATCAACTTGAGTAGGCGTGCTGTTGCTTAACGTGTTCGTATCCATAGCTGATGCAGCAGAGGCATTGGGGTTGTTAAATATCCAATCTGTTGCCTTTTCAATGTCGCCACCCTGTCAAAACGTACATTTGCCCACAATTACATATTTTCTGAGCATAAGGAAACAGATTATGGAACAAGTTCCAAACCCACAGAAGAAATGAAATGCCATGAAGACTTTACCGATGCCTTCAATGCCATTCGAGCAATTTCTTCTTGAAAACCAAATGAAACCAAAGTATCAACTGCTGATTGGTCGATAGATGCCTCAGCACCTTTTGCACCATGGGAGATGGGAGCATCTATATCTGAAAAGATATATCAATGATTACCACTCAGATATTATGCTATGTTGCAAGCTATAAAATGCAGATCCTTTGCAGAAAGATTCAAGATTAATTATGCTTATAATGTTAAATTATGAACACCTGGATCATCCATATGTGAAAGCAACCAGTTCATGGCCTCTTCCACACCAGCATTTGAAGTGTTTATGGCAGCTTTCTGACAATGAAGCTGGTTAAACCCCATTGAGGCAAGCTGGGCAACAATTGATTCGTCGGCAACAGGTTGACTTGATTCAGCCTCACTCTCAGGAGCTATGCAGTACAAATAGTAGAAGCCAATAAAATTTTCTTACAAATCAATAATTCTCTTTTACATCAACTTCTCAGTTCAATTATCATACAAGGAATCCATTAATTCACATACCAGCCTCTGGCAACAGTTCTTCTCCGGGTTGAAGGCCTTTGCTGCGCATATGGCTTATATCTATGATGTCAGGAACATCTATGTAGACATCTGAATGGACAATATACATGATGAATATCGATTCAAAGTAATATGCAATGTGCAATGTAAGTAGCAACGTCATGTCAATGTACCAAGCTTTTTAGGCACCCAGCCTGCCTCCATGACAAACTTCCTCATGTGCAATACCAAATAATCGGGGAATGAAGTTAAACCAGCAGTTCTGTTGTGTAAAATACAAAAGAGAAACAATAAGCCTCTGAACACTATACGATGCTAACAAAAGAATACTCCAGGATTGCTAGTCAGCAACCTTTGATTAAAACACCGTCAGTTAACTATATTGTTATCTTTTTTCTTGAATGGGAACTATATGCTAATCTCAAACTCCATTAAAGAGCACAAATCTTACTTGAGAGCTGTTGTCTTAGCCTTCAATGCAGAGCTATAGAAATCAGGTATCTCCTCTGGAGCTGCAAAGTTTGCTAAGCATGCTTCTAGAGGTACCCTTGGACGAACAATTTCATCGCTGGATCTGTAAAACAGGGTAACCTAAGAAAAAATGTCTAAAGAAGGCTAAAAGTATCATATAAGATCATTGGAACTTACACATCCTTCCCTTCTGACATCTTTTCAGCTTTGATTTTGTTAAAAGTCTCCAAGTCTTCTGAATTCTCAGAGAACAAGGCATTAGAATTTAACTTTTTAAATAGAAGAATAGAGATATAAATGAAAAATACACACAAAACATATATATACATGTAGAAATCAAAACTTACGTTTATTAGTAGCTTCATGCAGTGGAATATTCAAAGAAAGAATGTTGTCAAGCCTATTATTATAAGCAACCTTCCCAGATGAACACAAGATACACTCTTCAACACCAAACTTGAAACTCCTCGTGGGATCCAGTTCAGGTTTAGCAGCATTACAATGTTCAACTTGGTCAAGAAAATGAAGGAAGAACTCCAAGGCATCCTACAGACAATTCAAGTGCCCATATAAGTAACTGACGGCTACATATAGGGTAGATTATGAGAGGCAATGAAAGGATTAACACACAGAAGTCCGTGTTGCAATGACAAATACTGTCAGTTAGTCAAATTGATATATTTATCATTAGAACTTTTACATCATTTTCTTTATGGAATCTAAAAGAACCATTTTAAGATTTACTGGAAATGTGACAAATTCAAGTCAATGCTAGAAACCAAACAATCATTTCATAGTACAATTAGTAGAATTGGCATACCTGTTGTCTCATGGTAGAAAACTCAGGATGGCTGGATGCAATAACTGCTTTGAACATGCGAGGAGGGATCCCTTCCTGTTTCTGATATTTTCAGAAGGTTGACAAATGAAATGAGGTTAAAAGGCAACTGTCAGGATTGTTCAAACATAGCACATAGAAATGATAATAAAATTACTGATGATTTGAAACACACTCATTTAACGCATATTTAAATTGCATAGAACAAATTCAATAGCAAAACACCTAAACCTATGTGGCTAGACGGCTATGCTCCACCAGAAATTTCCAGGTTGCGTATATACTTATACCACAGTATGCTTGGCAAATCCTTAATATCATCTAAGGTCTCCAAGATCAGAATATACAATGAAAGCTTACAGCATCTTTTACTGGAGGAGTAGGAGTTCCTTCTTTCTGGATGATAAAAAATCAATTAATTAATTAATCAGGGGGAAAAAGCAACTTTACAATGGGAAGCTTACAGCATCTTTTACTGGAGGTGTAGCAGTTCCATCTTTCTGGATATTAAAAAAATCAATTAATTCATTAATCGAGGGGAAAAGCAACTTTATTTAGAAAAGCAGATTGATATGGTTCCTGTACCTCTGATGCATGAAGAGAATATTTCCCAGAGAGCAAACCATGTGCCAGTTTTGTTCTGCCACACAACCAAAACGGTTACGCGATCATCGGAGTAGAGAAGAGGCAAAAGAATATCAAACTACTTATTAAATGCATAGAAGAACAAAGCAGGCAGGGAAAATACCAAATCAATAAGCTCAACAACCACACACATCAGAATAAGAAGAGAATCATTTGTATGTTATACATAAAATAACATAAAGGATCACCACATAATCTTTTTCAAGAAAGATCAAAGACAGCAACAAACCATCATAACTACTGATATTGTGGGAACTATTTTAACACACAACATACTGAAATAAGGAATTAGTAACAAGAATAAGTAACTTACAACTGCATGTTGAGGTCTACAGTTGGATCAGCTGGAGCTGTCTCAAAAGCCATTTTTAAGCTTTGGTTCATATAATATCTGATCGCTCAATAAAAGGGGAGAGAGAGAGAGAGATAAGCATGGGAAATTCCAATTAAGTTTTGTCCAAAAGGAAAATCCAAATTTAAGTGAATTCACAATACTAGCCTTACAACGCACCGTCTACAAAATGACTGCGTTGAAAACACCACTTGCATTGTTGCTGCCATATAGCAGCTGCATGAGAAAAAAATAGGTAATCAGAAACATCTAATCATTATATTGTTACTGGTAGCTTTAGCCCTAATCAGGATCAACATTACCTGTTACCAAGATTCACAAGACCTGTATAACCCGGTCCAAAAATTGGTTCCACATCCTGCCCACTTTCTTGAATTCTATTCCAATCAAAGTTGGTATTCTGGTCAAGCTCCCTTTCAGCAGTTGTCATTTCAGTCTGGAAACAGACAGATTATAATTTTTAATCAGCATCACTAAATCATTTATAAACACTTCCATCTTTTTTCTAGTAAGCTTTGAAGCTTACATTCTACAGTAATGTTATCACTTGTTTACCAGTCAAGCTATTGTCTGTCATGATTTATACAGAATATTGTCGTACTTAAATGTTTTGTTTACGGAAACTCCAATTGCAATAAACATTACAGACCTTAAGCATGACAGTTCATTTTTGGCAAATGTTATCATTCGGAATGTAATAATTACACGGAAGTTTATGATACATTAACATATCACAAAATATGCATCAAACTTAAGGATTCGGAAACAATGCCAGGACGTAAGAATAAAAATGAAATTGGTAGAGATAATAAACACAAAAGTACAATTACATAACAAAATTACAAATAAAACTATAGTATCATTATGTATGTGTATCTTAAGGACAACATTAAGCAGAAAATAATTAATCAACAGAAAAAGCTAACCTTTTGCAATGATGAGAAATCGATACCAAAATATGCCAAATGTTGTGCAAGAAGTGGGTCTATAACGCTATCATCCTCTGGGTAAGAGAAAACATCTGCAATGCCAGAATACGTTGCCCATGGTAAGTTCTGACAAATGTCAACACCAAAGCTCAAAAGAAAGATAATCACCAAATTGTATTCAGACTTTCCAGTGCCAAAAAACACAGTTTCAATACAAAGATATCTAGGGTTGAAATCTCATCGATAACCGAGAGAGAAAGAGTTTATAACAATTTTGGACCGAATGCAAACTTACTAAAATGACACTAGAAACAAACAAATATAGACAGTGAAATACAACTACAAGGAAGCATTACCTGCAGCTTCAAGATCAGAAGTAACTGTTCCAAGCTTTACAGCTAGAGGATAGCCAGTCTCCTTGTAGTGCTCAATGGCATGGTTGTTACCACCAGTTCCATCCCAATTTCTCCTCCCACAGAGGATTATTCCATCAGTAAGATTTAGCCATAGATTCTCTGTTTTATCACACTTACAGCATTTCCAACCTGATGGGGGAACAACAACATTGCCAATTTGCAGCAACTCCATTGCGTATGCACTGATTTGCTTCTTATCAGCCGTCCAGGCTGCAACTTGCTCTTTCCGTTCAGCACCCTCAGCCATTAAAATAGCATCAACTGCCAACCTTACCTACAGTATTCGTGTAAGGGATGAACAAGCCTGGTTATTGTCCAAGATGAAGAATTTGTACATTTAATTTGAAATTCTATAAAAATAAAAATTGAGGGCAATTCATACCTTCTCGGGCAATTCCACAGAAGGAAAAGGAAGTGTTACATGGCTAGGCAAAATGACTATGTTGTGAGTTTCTTCATATTCTGGTTCATTGTTGTCAAATCCACCATCAATACCTATAAATCAAAATGCATAGATTAATCAATTTCACCACAGTAAGTGTAGTACTAAGGCATTACAATCCTTCAGAAAACATTTGAACATTGCAAACTTTGTCTTGAACCAATTAGAAGCTTCACAAGGGTCCCACTGTGCAGTGTCCGATGGGAATAAGACATGCAATAGCTCTAATTTTCTAAACATGCTAGTACATGGATAAAGTTGTTTTACTTTTTTATTAGCAGCTGCAAGCCCCACTTATGTTTTAACACATGATCAAAGAAATTAAAGATGGTGGTCTAAGAAGTGCATACTTAATGGTCTCAACTCAGACGTGTCGGACATGATTATGTATTTGACATGGGCATTTTCAATGTTTTCCCTTAAAATTGGAGCCACAGAAAATTATAACAAATGTCTATACATTGAGATCTCAGTTCCAATGTTATCAAGGGCATGCAATACGCGCTCAAAGTGCTAGAGCCATTATCTTTGCCCAAGGCACACAAAAAGGGCTTGTCGGAGTGAAGTAAGGCACAGTATGTATATACCGGCACGCCAACACAAACAATAACAAGATAACATAATGTTCACAAGTGGCAAACGATTACAGTGAAAAAACAAATTAACCACATAAGTACAAGAATATTGCAAAATTACCAATAGCCAAAAGTGTGGGTTTCTTCAATGGCCTATCTTCTGAAACCAGCTTTTTGGTCTGCTTAATATGCAGATACACAGGATTTCCAGTCTTCTCGTAATTCCAAACCACATGATCTTTCCCAAATGCTAGAAACGTATTCATATCAACAAACAATCCTCCTTCTGATCTCTGCGAAAATTCAAAAACAATTTTTGAACAAACAGAACCTAAAAATAATACTACTAATAAAAAGAAATGGAAAATATTTAGTTAAAAATCTGAACTTTAACCAACTTTCTCGGAATCCAAACAACAGATAAGCAAAACAAAGTCGAAACAATCAAGAGTCAAAACACATATCCTATCAACAGAGTGTGTTTTTAGCTAAAACTAGTCCCAAGGACTCCAGTAGTTTCTCGATAAACAAACAGACAACAATCGAGAAATTTATATATAAAAAGAAAAGAAAAGAAAGAGTACCGGAGAATCGAAAGAGAGGCAGCATTCTTGCTTGTAGATGCGATTGGTGGGTTCGGGGATCCGAACCCGAGAGAGATTGGATCGGAGCAGCTCCATGGGGTTTATGTCCTCCATTTCTTTCTGGTTTGATTTGGGTTTTAAAGAGAGGTAAAGAATAAGGGTTTTACCCAAAGTTGAAGCAAATGCAGAGACACTTCTTTTCGCCGAAAGATTGAATTTTTCCGTTTAACTGAGAGAGAGAGAGAGAGAGAGAGGGGGAGAGTGCTTTTGAAGCAAGAGTCTTTGCTGAATCCTCTCTAGACTAGGAAAAATATATAGTTTAAAAATAAAAAATTCACGGAATAAAACATTAAAAATAAAGGTAAATTTCACAAATGGACATTAGACTATCTGAAAATGATCTTTTTCAGGCAATAAACTTTTAAACATTACAAAACAGACATTAAAATTTTAATTTTGTTACGCTATACATTGCTAATAACGAACTGACTCGATATATTCATATAATTAAAAATAATATATGAGTAATTATTCTATACAAAAGTGCTTATGAAAACTTTATTTATATAAGAATCTTAGTTTTAGGGTTTATGGACTCTATTTAGGGTTAAGGGTTTAAATATAGTAGTTTTGAATTTAGGGCCTAATGATAGAATTTTAGATTTAGGGCTTAACTTTTAGGGTTTATAGGTTAAAATCTAAATCCTAACTATATTACCCTAAATTATAAACTCTAACCCTAAATTCTAACCATGTACACTAGATTCTAAGCCCCTAAACTGAAACTATAAACCCTAAAATTAAGTCGTTTGAAAAAAATAAAAGTTTTTCACTACTTGTGTATGGGATAATAATCCATAATACATTAGTTGTTACGTAAATAAACTTTGTAAAAATTACAACAATAGTTACCAAATTATTTAATTTTTATTAAATATGAATTCACTATTTAATTATTACTAAAATAATCATTAAATGAATACAAAATGATCACTAAAATATTCAATTATTAAAAAAATGGTTGATTATATGAAAGGAACCTTTCAAGTGAAATAATTGGAGACATAACGTAGATATATATAGAAAAAAAAAACTTCAATACACAGAGTTTACAGAGACCTTTTAGTTTTAGGGGTTTAGTTTAAGGTTTAGAGTTTAGGGGTTTGGGTTGTAGGGTTTAGAATTTAATGTTAGTGTTTAGAATTTAGGGTTTAGGGTTTGAGGTTTAGTTTTTTAGGGTTTATATTTAATTTTAATTTATAGTAAAAATAGGCAGGCTTGTATAAAATTTAAACATACTGTGTATCAAATTTAAACCCATAAAAAAAATAACAGGTTAAATAGAGTATTTGACAACTGGATTTTATTTAATTATCACTTTAGTATGTTTATTATTTAAATTTATTGTTTTTGAATTTTCTAAAAGTTATGTAAAATTATTGTTATATTTTTATTTTTTTTAATTTAATATATTTTATGCTCCACTGACAAGGGATAATATTTAACTCTCTTAATTTTATATTTTTTAGATGATGATTTCATAATAATTTATTCCTCTAATATAAATTATATATTTATACACCTATATTATTCTTCTTAAAGATTGATATTTCAACATGTTTTTTTATCATTTTAGTACCAAATTGATAAAAATGTATAATACAGAAACCAAATATGCAATTAACCCTATAAAAGAAACCCTCAAACAATCACTGCATCACTAGGATCTTATTCGAACGCAATCACTGTTTCTCTGCCTGCATCGTTCTCAGCTACGTGTAAGCCTCCACGATGCACAACTCTTCCACCGCCGCCGCCGCCCACTACCTTCACGACTGAAATCAAAATTATTTCCTGCCGGCGTTGGTGCTTGCGCCGGCGTCGTTTGCAGCCATGTCGAGGTTAATTGTCTTCTAGAACTTTCTCTTTTATTAAAAATTTCAAAAGAATTCGTATTATTAGCTCTTGTTTTCATTGTATTGATCGGAATGAGCTTAAGTATTCGCAACAGGCTTAGTTTACTGGAGATTCTGCCTTTTACTTCTGTTTAGGTTTAATTTATGAATTTATGATCGAGTTTTTAAGTATATTTCTTTTAATTTCATCTTCAATAGTGTAATTGATTGTGTCAATGTGAATTAAAAAATCTTTTATTTATTTGAAAGAGTTAGTTTTATTGTTTTCAGTTTGGTTGTTCTTTCAGCTTGTTAAACTGGAACACGTTTAACATTGTGCAGATTTTTGGGCTATGGAAATGCTAGGAGGGTTGCCCGATCTATTCATTCAAACTGGAAGAGTAGCTTCCGGGATCGAATAATAATGGGGTGCATCCAAAAGTTGAGTTCCCTTTCTCACTATATAGGTTATACTCACAGTATAAACATTCATTTAGAGAAGATATTAGGCCTTTTACATTGTACAAAGTAATGGAAAGATAATCTAAGAGTTATCAGCCACGGAGCTTCCATGCACTTTCGCCTAGCTATGTGTTTTCGGACAAAACACAAATTACTTGGAAGTGGCTTTTTCAAGTATTTTACTATGATTGTCCAGCTTTGACACCAATAAGTAGAATTGCCCGTGCAGCGAGTCTGGCTTTAAGTAGGTTGAACCTCATAGCTCCTGGTGTTATTGCATTCTTACTCGGAGAGCTAGCCTGGACCCAGCTGAAATAGGCAGAGGCAGAAGGCTTCTCCACAAAGGATGCTCTTTATATGCAAGCACAAGATGGGCATATTTACTTAGCATCTTTTGTATTTTTCCTTTGGTATTTGTAATTTTGTTATACAGAGCTATCTATTTAGGGATTTTGTTTTTACCCAGCATAGCAATGGCTCCCTTTGTGGATTCTCTGGGTGTTGAATTCAGAAAAAAATGGCTTCGTATTCTCCACCATACGCTGGAAAGGCGGGCCCAGCATTTATAAAATGGGGTCAATGGGCTGCGACTAGACCGGATCTGTTTCCCATTGATCTTTGCGGTGTACTAGCTGAACTTCATACAAAAGCTCCATCACATAGTTTCTCTTTCACAAAGAAGTCGATTGAAAATGCATTTGGTCGAAAGTTATCTGAAATCTTTGCAGATTTTGAAGAGGAACCTTTGGCATCTGGAAGTGTTGCTCAAGTTCATAGAGCAACATTGAAGTGTAGATACCCTGGTCAGCAGACCAAGCCCATTGTAGTTGCTGTAAAGGTTCGGCATCCTGGGGTCGGTGAAGCAATTAGAAGGGACTTTATGATAATTCTGTAGCTAAAATTTCAAACTTCATCCCTACGTTGAAGTGGTTGAGATTGGATGAAAGTTTACAACAATTTGCTGTTTACATGATGTCTCAAGTTGATCTTGCTAGGGAAGCTGCACAACTAAGTCGTTTTATCTACAACTTCCGCAGATGGAAGGATGTTGTGAGAAAGGGGCCATGGTAGCCGAAGAAGATGAACGCCGGTCAACAATGAACAATAAAATATAAAAGGTAGAGTTTAACGATAGAACAAAAATAGTATTTTTAACAGAGAACAATGTGTTTTTCTGTATTTTCTCTTATTCTTCTTAATCAAATGTGTATGAGATAAGCCTTTAAATAGGCTGATACAGAGTTTCAGTATAACTAAAATTATACTTTTATCTATAATTTAAATAATATTTATCCCTAATTTAAATAAGACTTCTAGTAAATCTAAACTACTGACTTAGAAATAAACTCTAATTACACATTAAATTAAACTCTAACACTTCTTGGCAACTTACACTCCCCCTCAAACTCCAACACTTCTTGGATAACTTACAGATGTCTCATTTCCGAAGCCTCTATACCCCTTGGTGCACCCCGCTGTTCTGGTAGAAACTTTTGAGCATGGAGAAAGTGTTTTGCACTATGTTGATAAGCTTGAGGGATATGAACAGATTAAAAGTTCCCTCGCTCACATTGGAACACATGCACTTCTAAAAATGCTTTTGGTATTATCCTCTTCGTCTCTTGTTCATTGTTTCAACCATTTTTATTATTACATTTCTTCTTCTAGGGATGGTTAAACCGCTGGTAGCATTGCATTAGATTGTTTGTACGGTTTCTACTACCCTGTTGTCCGGTACTTGGTTTCCTATTTTGTATCTGAAAAGTGTGTGTGTAAGTCATGCTATAATTTAGAAATTGGATTTAAACTTATGGGGTTCTTTTCTTTCTCTCCAGGTAGATAATTTTGTTCATGCGGACATGCATCCTGGAAATATTCTTGTCCGTATAAAAGATAGACGAACACATATGCAACTTTTTAGTTCAAGGCCTCATGTTATCTTACTTGATGTGGGCGTGACAGCTGAACTCTCTGGGACAGATCGATTGAACTTACTAGAGTTTTTAAGGCTGTTGCCCTTCGAGATGGTCGCTGTGCCGCCGAGTGCACACTTAGACTATCTAAACAGCAACGTTGCCCCAATCCAAAGGCTTTCGTAGAGGTAATGCATTATGGTGGATTTCACATGCTTATTTTCTATACCATCATAAAAGTTTATGGGACTGTCAGTTGAAGAGTTCGTTTATCCAATAACACATTAACATATTTCATGGTCTTACCATGTTTAGTTTTAAGCATTCAACCATGTTTTCATATCAAACTTGGTTTATTGGACAAAGTTAGAACCATGTAGACTAAGCATTTGACTTTGGAGCAGAAATACCTAATGATGAATTTGTTTCTTCTAATAAGGGAGTGCCATTTTTGTCGACCATGCATTTTATATCTATCCTTGATACTTGGAACCTTTCTTAGATTGTAAAATGCAATTAATTAGGTTAGTGTGCTTGAAAGACCTAAGCTTAAACTCTAGGCCTTTGCTCTCTGTTGTACCCAAAAGAAATTATCTAATCTAAGCTTTTTACGATGCTGTACAGGATGTTGAGAAATCTTTCGATTTATGGGATTCCCCAGTTGTTGAGTCTATCCATCCAGGCGAGTGCATACAGCAACTACTTGAGCATGTTAGACGTCATAAAGTCAACATCGATGGAAATGTCTGTACCGTAATTGTTACCACCTTGGTTCTTGAGGTAATGCAATCTTTGCCTGCTATTTACCAGTCTTCTCTTCCTAAGGAAGTAGTTGAGATACCTTTATCCGTTTTCTGGGTGTGACAAGTATTGCAATTTAAGCTATGTTGCTCCGACTCTTTTTGTGAAATTCCCATGTTTGACATAGGTATGGGGATATGATCGTGCAAGGGCCCTCAACATACATAGAAAAACTTGAAAAAGAAAGAAAAGAACATATCCTTGTTAAACACTTACCATTTCTGGCAATGACACTCGAGTCTGAGTAACATAGCATCTATGGATGCACATGTAATACACTGGCATTCTTATTACATAAAACACATTAATTCTCCCATCCTTTTTTTAGAACTTCAGAAAAGACTCTGAAACTTACTAAGCTGCAGTTCTTTTCTTTCTTGAACTCATTTGAGAAATCTTCGATGGCACCATTGAAACCATAAATGCCATTTGCGATGTTCTCAAACTCAAAGAAAACGTTTGTTAGAGTGTCTTTATGGTTGGTTAATGTTAGTGCTTGCAGTCTGTAGTTAAATGGATCTCCAAGTGAGTGCTAATGTAGAAAAGCTCAAAGCTGGTCAGCTCTGTGTTTGAATTTGAGCAGGGTTGTGCATTACATAAGTTTTCGAATGAAGTCTGCCTTGTCAAATTTCTATCTCTTTCTCTCTCTCTTTTTTCATTACAATGAGAAAAATGCATTGCACTTTTTTGTCTTGAGCATGTCCAAGAAAACCTCGTAGCATAATCCGATAGCCGAGTCTTCCTTGAAAACCCTCACCGAAATTTGTATCAAGGTGAAAGTATTTAGTATTACTCGGATTTACAATCTCTGTTTTTGTTTTTCATCTTTGGTAGGGATGGCAGCAGAAGCTTGATCCTCAACTGGACGTGATGCGCACATTGCAGGCATTGCTATTTAAAGTTGACTGGGCCGAGTCTCTAATTTACACCATTGCAGGACTTGTGGCACCTTAAATCCTTTTTACCCGAAGTTTTAATCACAAGGTATGACATCAACCTGTTACGATAATGAGAAACCTATTGTTTAGGCTCGGGTTCGGATTTGGATTCTAATTCCGTTACGGCTCTGTAAGGTTACTTAATATTCCGTTTATGCGGATACTGTATTTTAGTAAATTTTATTTTTGGACACATTTTTAATTTCCTAATACATTGAAATTTAAAGTAAACAAATAAAAGAATGTTAATTTTAAAAAAAGTGACAGAAAAGGGAAGTGATGAAGCATAAGAGTGTATATATTGAAGTTGCGTTCACGTTTTAACTTGGACGTTTAAAATCTTTGACTGACTGGTTTCACGTGGACCCGACAACATACAACAATTTTCAGGCGTATTACCTGGAGCTTTCATTTAGATTCCACGTGTTCTCTGTTTCTCACGTGCTGTTTTTTTTTTGCTAAAGGGTCTTTGACTGTGGTGCCACGTATTAGTCGGTCAAAGAATAGGATGTTGTGAATTATTATTTACTATTAAGAATAAATATTCGATCGGGTTGAGTTAAAAATTTTAAATTATTTGAGTTGATAAACCCTATTTAATAACTTAAGTTTTATTTAAAATATTTCCGGGTCGAATTGTTCGAGTTTTGTTTAAATTTAATTGTAAATATGTGTGATGTTATAATATTAATTAATTCTAATTTAAACAATTTTATATAACAATATATATATATATATATATCTTCATATTATTTTTCATATACCGTACCTATATTAGGTATAGTTAAGATACTCAACTCGAACTTGAAAATTGATCATTAATCACTAAAATTTTTGAATTATTCAAGTTTTATTTTATAATTCAAATTTCATTTAAATTTTTTTCGAGTTAAGTCGAATTTATAATATTAAGATTCAAGTCAAGTTGAAATAATAATTATTTTTTACTTTGACTCAGTTGAAAACTCATGAAATTATCCCATTACTTATTCCTAATTTCTTTTCTTCAATTAAGCATAGTTAAATTCAACATAAATCTTTCTTTTACAAAAATAATAATATAAATTAAGAACAATCAATATTTTTTTTTCTCTAGAATACGTTTCAATTATTATATGCATCCATTAACATTTAACCTATTAGTAACATCAAACATAATGTTACTGCAATAACCATCAACATCTTCACCACTGCCACCGTCATTGTTGCTTACATATTTTGGAGTCGAGCTCGAACAAGGTGCCGATAAAACCGATCCAAAACTACTCAAATTCGAGATATCTCCCGAAAAGCATGTCTGATTCCCATTCCATTCTTGGTAGCCATAGTTTTGCATGGGGAGAAAACCCTTCGAACCATAATCTTCACTCGAATTTGCAGAAAAATGGTTCAAATTCCGTTGTGAAAACTCCGCACCAGGTTGGATTTGATTCTGAACCAAGTTTCCATTGTAGGGTTTGATTTGATTACTCGGCCACTGAAAACTGCCTGTCTGGTTTTTTCCAACAGTTTGGAGGCTCTTGTTTTGGTACGATGACAAGACAGCTACGGCTGCGGCTAAGTTTAGGAGCTTCGGGTCCGACATGGATGCTGCTGATCCAGGTAAAGCTCTGGGGTCATTAAGGTTGTAAGAACTGTAAAAAGATGAGCTTAAAAGTATGGAAAGTTGGAGAAGATCGAGCCTTGGAATATGAGTTATGGGATCGATCCCCATTCTCAATAGCTTCTTCTTGATGTGAGTGTTCCAATAGTTCTTGATCTCGTTATCTGTTCTTCCCGGCAACCGAGCAGCAATTGCAGACCATCTACGTTTAAGGTTAAAAAATCAATATCATATCAATTACGTCATTATATCAGTTATATTTGATGTAATAAATCATTTTCTCATAAAACTATATATATATATATATATATGTATATATGTATGTATGTATGTATGTATGTATGTATGCTTACTTGTTTCCCAAGACACTGTGCAATTGTATTATAGTGTCCTCTTCTTCAGTTGAGAACTTCCCCCTCTTGATGTCAGGCCTCAAGTAGTTTGCCCATCGAAGCCGGCAGCTCTTCCCACACCTTTTTAACCCTAACTCAACACGATACAATCGTTGATCATACTCATCTTCGAGTCCGAATAACATAAGGAAAAAAAATAAACCCGAGCTTTCGGAGAAAGAAAGCAGGGAAATACCTGCATTTTTGGGGAGGGTACGCCATTTGCCATGGCCATGTTGTTGGATATAATCAATCAGTATTTGATCTTCTTCTGCAGTCCATGGACCTTTCTTCAACACACCGTTTTTGTCCGAAGAAGGGGGAGGTTTCGCCATTTCCAAGCTTCAATTTAAGACAGCCTTAAGAGTGTCTGAAGCAGCTAATGCATGAAGAGATGAGGGTACATATTTATATATAAATGGAGGAGAAAAGATAAAGGCAAAGTCAAGGGGATTCGGTACCGCCCAAAGGAAACATGGCATGTAAGAACATTACAACACTAATCTTCAACGTTATAAAAAAGGGGTAATCCAACGCGTAGAGCCATAAAAAGTCGATATTGTTCGAGTCTTGTGAATAAAAAATAATGATATAGAAAAAAATCTTTATTCAATTCTTGTTCGAGTCTTGCTTGAACTCTCACCATAAGAATAAAAATCATTTATTCCTTTTCGACAGCGATGGAGTCAGAATTTTCATATAGTGAGATTAGAAATAAAGTATGAAGTATGGAAGATTCTCATACCACTACGATAAGTATTGTTACCCCATATACCCAACAAATTTGGGATCAAATCTAATATTTCCTGTGAAAAATTCTATATTACCTCATTGAAAACCCCATATCCCAACAAATCAAGTGGGGTCAATTGCACCCCCAATTTCTATACATCTGTCCATGCTTTTCGGTTCCCCTATTTATGCCCACACTAAAAAAATTAGGTTTAAGGTTTATGATTATGGTTTAAAGTTAGAGTTAAAGATTAGTGTTTAGGGTGTAGGGTTTAGATTTTGTTTTTTAGTCTTGGGACATGAATAGAGGCATAAAAAAGGACAAAAATTTTTTGTTCTCACCGTAAACAAATTTACTATGAATACACGAATTATTATATTATCACAAAGTATATATATAATTAATTACTATGAACAATCATAACTCTAAATATGAATCATAAAATAAACATATATTGTATCATATATATCAATTATCAACAAAAAGAAATGTGAACGGGTGCTGTTTATTTCATATGCTAAGAATGACCATGATGTCCAGATTATATGGATTGAAAATGCTTATGTTTAGGTCACATCAAGTGTATTATCTTAGCAATTGATGAGCTGTTTTAATGCTTTTCAAATTAAATTATGTTTACTAAAATTTTGGATTAAATATTTATTAAGTTTTTATTAACTTTAAAGTTAGATAATTTAATCATCTCATTATCTAATTATGGTTTTATTGCTTTATATAATTATATATAAAGTAAATCAATTGAGTTTAGTTCGGATAATATGTTGATGATATAATATACAATAATATATAGGACGTGGATATTATATAAAATAGACCGCATGAGCATTACATAAAATGACAATTAGTGGAGCCCAGGTCCCTATACATTTTTTAATTTGGCACTTTAAATTTTTTTGGTCTAATGACAATTAGATCCCTATACATTTAAAGGAGTATTAGATAAAATAAACATTGTCCACTAATTTTTAATTTAAATACTTAATAAACTTTTATAATTTTAAAATTTAATAATTTAACCCTCCTAATATTCGATTCCGGCTCGTTTCGTAAAGCCTTTAAAGTAACACATTGGGTCATAGTTTCATGGAAAGATAGCAAACATAATTCATGGGGACACCACATGACTCTTGCCTTTGATTCCACTTGATCAAACAGTGACCAATAAGTCAATAACCTATTTTCCCCTCAATTAATGTACTTTTCCGATTTATTCAAAACTTGCCAACGGTACCATAATCATATACAGTGCATGAATTGGGTTTGAATAAATAGATCGTGTTTGTTTGTTTAATTTATCAGTGACTGGTTAGTAAGGGCGAAGTCAATAATTTTATTTAAGATGTCGAGATAAAATTAGAAAGATTTATTTTTAAATTAAAATTTCAACTTTTTGAAAGGGTTAAGAATGCAATTATCCTTTTAATCAAACATTTAAAAAACTTAAATTTAATGATTAATTATTTTAGAGGGGCTTAAAAAGAATTTGCTTTATAGAAAAAGTAATTTTGTTTGATTTTATTGAAAGCATATAAACACTAAAGTAGAATACTCATGAACATATAATTAAATATATTTATAAATAATATATAATTTGTTCATACATATAAACAAATAAGAAATATATTTCTTAATTTTAAACATATAATATATTGATTCATAAACGAGTTTGTTTATAAACATAAAAGAAACAAATACATTATGCTCCGGTTTTATTTGTTTAACAAACAAACCTCAAAATCTTATTCGTAGTCACTATATCAAACTATTTATTCTATTTTTTAAATACGAGAGTATCTCATTAAAAATTCTTTCATAATCAATTCGTACTAAAATACACTTCAGACGACTACTCATTGTTTTTATTTACATCCCTAAATAACAACAAATTTTTTACTTTGTCTTAAGGGTACTTGAAGCTCTTAAACTTTTGAAAAAAATCAATTAAGTCCCTCAATCTTTTTTGCACTCAATTAAGCCCCTAAACCAATAAATTTAATCAATTAAGCTGTTTGACCAATTTTGACCATTAATTTTTGACGGTTTTTTTCTTGAGATATTACTGCCACATGACATACTACAGTTATGTCATGTGACATTTACAGATTTTTTTTTATAAAATTATTTTTATAAGTTTTATATAAGTTTTAGAACTTTTAAAGATTTTTTTAAATAAAAAAAATTAAAAATGACAAGTGACGATATTATAACACGACACATTACACTAACTGGTCTAAAAACTATTAAATTTAATTGTCAAGGTTGATTAAATGAATAAATTGATGAAATTTTAAAATATAAAAACTTAATGAAGTGAGAAAATTCTATGAATTTAATTATTTTTTTCAAAAATTTAAAAGTTTATAATACCTTTAAACATTTTATTTTTCAATCTTAATGCTGTTACAAACATACGAGGCATTCCATTCCCATTGCCCATGTTGTGTGGTCCACAGTATATATAATCCCACCAAGTCAGATGTTGCCACTAGGCAAGAGGGGTTTTAGCCATCATTGTGATGAGGTTTCACCTGCTCCACTAATTTCTTTTAACAAATAAGTAAAATATTATTCCTCAAAATGATTTGAACTCGAATTTCTTAAAATAAATATTATTTATTTTTTTACTTGAACCACTTATTAGATTTTTTTATTTAGTAATTGTATAGCTACACTTTTAACTGTTTGTATATGATAAGATTTGAATTTTCAATTCTCGAATTTATATATAAATTTATAACAATTAATGCTAAAATTAAAAAATATACATATTTACTCTTTAAAAATTATAATCTAAATTTCTAACTCTAAATCTTAAATTCTAAATAATAATAATAATAAGGAAAAAACTTTGATACACAGGCCGTGTAAACTTTAATTTACACGTGCCTTTTAGTTTTAGGGGTTAGGGTTTAAAGTTTAGGGGTTTAGATTGTAGGGTTTAGAATTTAAGATTGGTGTTTAGAATTTAGAGTTTAGGGTTTAGAGTGTGGAGTTTAGTTTTTAGGGTTAGAAATTTAAGATTTGGGTTTTTTATAGTGTACATGCACATGTTTGTGTAAAATTAATTTTACACAGCCTGTGTATCAAAGTTTTATCTTAATAATAAATTACTAAATTTCAAATCCTACAAACTAAACCCCAAATTCTCAAATTAAATCCCTAAAACAGAAAGGAGTACACAACATATGCCTCAAATAATATTTTTCATAAATATAACGCATACATGGCCTCATTTGCTTACTCAGCCTTCTCACCCATTTACTTAATTTTCCACTATTAGTAATCTCTAGAACATGAAAACGATGTTCAAATATAATCCAAATAAGTATTATATTAATAATCCTCTTAATTATCATGTCAAGTCCCCTTTTATATATAATATTAACTTTAAAAAACAGATATATATTCTAGATTTTGTTCTAAAATATATAGACGTGCATGACTCATAGATTTTAGGGTTTATAAAACATGCAAATTACGTATGCCGGATATGGACCAGCTGCGGTCCCTTGCCATGTATAATCTTGATTGTGAAACTTATTATTTATTTAGTTTATAAAACCGGCAACCACCTTTTACGTCTATTCCAAAGACGACGATCCGCTACATATTACACAGACAAACAACCCAAAAGAAGATCAAACTATCTGTGACCACCGACAAACACGAATCGAAAACAAGATTCTTGCCTTGCAAATGGCAACACTTTTGTCTTAATACAAGCTACTCAAAATTAATTAATGTTAATTAATTACCTTATTATGCAAGTTGATTGAGTCAAATGTCATCAACCTAGGGCTTGATTATCCTTATTCAATTAATCCACCTTATTAAGTTCCCTATGTCTTTAAGTTAACTTGATGAGAGATTAATCTAATAATTAACATATTTTTTTTATTTTGGAACGGTACTAAATTTTATTGAAACAAGAGAAGATATAACATTAACAGTGCAACCAATCAAAGAGGAAAATTTGGGATCATGTCCACTAAAACTCAAACATAAAATAAAATAAAAAACCCAAAAGCACAATGATAGCCGGATTATTCTTTTAAATCTGACGTCCATCATCTATAGTCATGTCACCGTTGACTGTCGTGTTTGTATATTTTATTATATTATAATTGTACAAATTATTATTAGTCACATGTTTGATTCTTGGACACTTATTTTTTAACTTGTGTTTTTTAGATAGTTTATTTATCGACTAGACAAATGCTTTTTTTTTTTAATTTTTAACTTGTAATATTAACTCAATAAAAAATAAGAGGTGACGTGACGGTTATAAACAATCTTTTATCTCATAAATATGTCAACAGATGAATAAATATGTAACAAAACACTTGATTAGGTTTAAAGTATCTCCTTCCAAAAAAATAAAATTACATATACTCTTTATTATAGAAACACTTTTTGGATCCTAACATCTACAAATCTTTCCGAGTTTCCGACCTATGAACTCTTTTCCAAAAAATATGTCATTCATTCAAAAAAAGATTTCATATGGTAACATGATTTTGCCTTAAATCCCCCTCCCCAAAAAAAAAACAACACTTTTGGTCACCATGCAATAATTTTTTTCCAACAATTCATTTCACAAATCATCAGGCAACTGAAAGTATTGGGAACCAAAAATTTGTTGAGAAATGTTTTGAACAATAACAACAATGGAACACTTGCTGCTATTGAAACCATCCCAAAGAGTGAAAGTGACTGTGACCGACAGTGTCTTCTTCACAGATATGTCGTCGACGGTGCAAAGCTTTTCGAGTTTCCGTACTACAAAATCGTTGTAAAACACTTTCCCTTTGTTCTCACAGGAGAGGCACTCGTTCACCAATCCGCTTTCGTACAAGGCCACCATTAGGTTGTCGGCATTGTTGTCTACCTTGTACCTCAATGCTCCGGTTAGGGTTACTTCTACGGTCTTTGATGTTGGCCTTTGGATATTAGCCCGTTGGCATATTGCATATTGCATAATGCATGCACCAAATCACTTGATTTTCTTAACGTAAAAAGCATAGTCTGATATTTGCTAGGAACTTCGTATTAGAAGTAGAGATAAAATTATAAAATTATTAAGTTTTAGGAGGACTAAAAATGCAAACTTTCCATATAACCATTTCATTAATGCAGTTCATCATTTGGAAAAGATGAAAATATCATATTCGAATCCTAACATTTTTTTTAGAAATATAAATATCTCTCTACTTAATAAAAAATAAAAAAAAACTAAAAAAAATTAATTCTCCATGGATTCTCAAAATATGTTACTATGTTTTTTTAAAGGAAAATATCCCATGCACAGGCGGTGCAAACAAAAGGTTTTCATAAGCGTCTTAGTTTTAGGGTTTAAGGACCCGATGTAAGATTTAGAGTTTAGAGGTTTATGTGTATTGGTCTAAAATTTAGTATTAGAATTTAGAGTTTAGAGGTTAGGGTTTAGGTTTATGGTAATATGATTAGGGATTTAGCTGGGTTTTAACCTATAAACCCTAAATTTTAACCCTAAAATCTAAATTATAGCCACACCTCCTAAATTCAAAACTTGTACACTTAAACCCCTAAACACTAGACCCTAAATGAAATTCCTAAACCCTAAAACTAAAGCAATTGCGTAAAAAAGTTTACACACGCGTTTGTGGCTTTGTGGATGAAATAATTACCTTTTTTTAATTGTTCCAAACTTCAAAAGTTTCTAATACTCAAACTATGATCCTCATTTCAAGCTGATTTATAAATTTTTAACATTCCAATTCCATCTTTGATCTATGACCTTATTCTAAATTGGCCCCAAACTTTTGAATATTTAAATTTCATCCCCAAACTATAACTCTTATTCTAAATTGATCCCTCAAACTTTTGAACATTCTAATTTCATCTCCAAATTATCAGTATATGCTAATCATATCTTATTTTAATAAAATTATTATAAAATTGTTACTAGTAAACAAAGTTTACACACACGTTTGTGGCTTTGTGGATGAAATAATTACCTTTTTTTAATTGTTCCAAACTTCAAAAGTTTCTAATAGATCCGACAATAAATGAAAGTTAACTGCACCATATGTCCTCAAACTATGATCCTCATTTCAAGCTGATTTATAAATTTTTAATATTCCAATTCCATCTTTGAACTATGACCTTATTCTAAATTGGCCCCAAACTTTTGAACATTTAAATTTCATCCCCAAAACTATAACTCTTATTCTAAATTGGTCCTTCAAACTTTTGAGCATTCTAATTTCATCTCCAAATTATCAGTATATGCTAATCATATCTTATTTTAATGAAATTATTATAAAATTGTTACTTGTCATAAAACACTTATGTGTATAATTTAATAATATGATGTGACAAAAACAATAATCGGATTGAACGTTCAGAAATTTGGGGACCAATTTAAAGTAAGAGTCATAGTTTGGGGGTGAAACTGAAAGTTTGGGAACAGTTTAGAATGAGAACTAAAAGTTTAGAGACCAATTTAAAATGAGGATTATAACTTAAGGACATATGGTGTAATTAAATCCATTAAATGCCGGTTCATGTCTAATGAGCATACATGAATCAAATTGTAAATACGTCTATAACTATTGCATAAATAATTTAGATATAAACATTAAATAAAAGCCCTTTAAGATTTTATCGACACCTCATACTTTATTTTCTCTCATCATATCATATCTAAATTGTTTATGCAATAGTTAAATTGATGGTAGGCTAATAGAAGGACCTAATTATATAATACTAATACTTTCGGGATGTTTGGAGGTGTAATTAACCCACGAAGAAAAGATCATAGAGAAATGGGAAAAGTGCAAAAACAAACCTTGAATTTTGGAGCAGGGAACCTGGGAGCAGTAGAATGATGGACAACAAAGCATCTTCTTCATCCGCCGGACAATGAACCCTACCTTGAACCACGATCTGCGGCATAAACGCGGCGACGAGTTCCAACACCTCGGCTTAAGCTTTCTGTCTCACGTTCCATTTGCCGGAGGCGTAAGGGTCTTTCCACCCCCGGGAGGAGAACAATTCCACAAGCACCGGCCCGTCTGCACACGACGCCGGTTTCGGTGCATCGACTATCCCTCCACCGACTTATCCGGTCCTCAACGGTGAACACTTGCCTAAACAGTTGAAGAGACGACGCCCCACTGTTAATATTTTTTTGAATAGTTTAAATGTGATTACAATGTAATATTTGTTCATACATATTTTCAACCATTTAACAATGCGCATACACCTTGTAGACATAGCGATTTGAACCAATGTCTCCTAGGATGAACATCATCCTCTTTTCCACTAAGAGACTTCTTGAGTTCCATTGTTACTCAATTCGAACGATAATCAATTAATATAATTGACTTTATCATAATTTAACACAACATATATGAAAATGTGGTATTATGTCACTCAATTCGAACGATAATCAATTAATCATGTGTTATATTACTTAAATTTGAATGTGGTTGTTATATATACATACTTAACACAATTATTTTTTAAGGTAAAGTACACAAATGGACACTGAATTTTATTAAGAAAAATAAAATGATAACAGAATTTTTAAATGTTATAAAATGACAATTGAACTTTATGTTTTGTTACAAAACGGTCATTCACCCGTTAACGGACTAAAAGGTTAACATTGTAATTATAGAAATTTGAATGATAGCACATTTAGTCTTCTATATTTATAGATTCAATCAATTTAGTCATGTTTCAAATAAAAACTCATAAAATTGTCATTCGTATCGAATATATCAAGTCTCCCTTAGCGTTGGCTCGCAGGCCGATCCAGCCACCTGGCTCACTAACGTTTCCAGGCTCACAAACCCATCTCCGTCTCCATCCACCTCTCTCGTCATGGCCTAAATTTCCTCTTGGCCCGTCGGCTTCCAGGCAAACTTGCTCAGGACTCAGAAGAGCCTCGAGCTCGCTTCTCGTAATAAGCCTGTCGTTTTGTATTATTAAAGAGTAAGAGGGACTGGATTACATTAACAACCATTAACATCGGCAACTGTAGGGTTTTGAGAAATGGAGAAGTGGGTAGTTCCAGGTCTGTCAATGGTTTCAAAAGCTTGTCTAATTCTGTTGATAGAAATGCTTGAAACGAGATTGAGAGACTAGGTGGACAATGATGAAGACAGAGTAAGAAGCTCAATCTATAGTTCCTTGGCATTTTATTTTTGGATTTAACTTGTCAGAATTTCTTCTCAAGTAGCTTTGCAATGGCCATACTTATTGAGAATATAGTATTCTGATACTGAAACCTTGAACATAATTTTACAATCTCTGCAAGATGCTTCTCTATTTGTATGTTTTATCCATGCAGGATAGTGAACCAGATATAGTTGATGGAGTGGGATAAGAAATGGTCAATCAAAACAGGTTGAAAGAAAATAAGTTAGCGTGCACAATTTTCTTTGCTTGATTCTATAATTGATGTTTTATCTGCCTGCATTATTCTCAACCTGTTTCTATTTTTGGTTGGATTGACAGAATGTTAGTTATATTGCTGAGCATGCAGTTGGAACTGGTTATTTTGGTGTTGTTTCTATTTCTATAATATTCTTAATCAAAAATATTTTCTGGACTTTGTTAACTAGATTATAATCTTGAATGAGTTGACTGTTTCCTGCAGGCGAACTGTCGTGAAACTGGAGAAATTGTTGCCATCAGGAAGGTTCTTCAATAGGGAGTTGCAGATTATGCAAATGTTGGATCATCCAAATATTGTTGCTCTTAAGCATTATTTTTTTTCTCAAAAACTGACTAGGAAGAGCTCTACCTCAATCTCGTTATTGACTATGTTCCTGAAATGGTTCATCGAACAACCAAAACCTACAACAAGATGAACGCACCAATGCTGAGCGAGGTGGATGGAGACGACGATGCGTGAGCCTGGAAACGTTAGTGAGCCAGGTGGCCGGATCAACCTGCGAGCCGGAGCTGAGGGACTTGATATATTCGATACGAATGATAATTTTATGGGTTTTTTTGAAACAAGACTAAATTGATTGAATCTATAAATATAGAGGACTAAATATGTTATTATTCAAATTTCCATAATTGCAACATTACCTTTTAGCTTCCGTTAACAGGTGAGTGACCGTTTTATAATAAAACATAAAGCTTAATTGCCATTTTGTAACATTTGAAGGTTTGGTTACCGTTTCATTTTTTTAACAAAATTCAGTGACCAATAACTCCATAGAAATTAGATAAAAAAAAATTAATACTTTAAGAAAAATGAAATTCGGATCTCATAAAATGGGTAATAATACACTGGGCTTTTTGGAACCCGGATGAATTAAATCAGCAATGTTGAAACGTTACAAATTTAATGTGATTTTCCACTCAATTATATTACAAACTGAATATATATATATTATGAATGAAACTTTGAGGAAAAAGAACATAATATATAATGTAATAAGAGAAAAACCTTAATTCAATCTCTCGAGATGTTTTCCAAAGTATTCTCAGGGCTAAAATCACAGGGTAAAGACCAATTGTCATCTATCTTCCACGAGGATTTACGATCTGCGAAAACACTGCACTTGTAGCTGCGTCTTCGGCATCATCATCGGTGCCGGAATTCCCACCATCGATCATGCTTACACTGTTATCGAACGGCTCGATCGGTGTCAACTGAATGGCTGGGATATGGTTTGTGCTGTTGTCGTCAGGTTCCATTAGTGCTGATGATGTCTCCTCCAGCTGAATAGCGTATTCAAGGTTCCATAAAACATCTCCCATTGATGGCCTGTCGACGCCGTACTCGGCAAGGCACTTCTCGGCTGTCTCTCCATACTTCTTAAGAGAAGCTGGATTTACTTTGCCAACCAGATTCGAGTCCATGATTTGATCCAACATGCCTTTCTTCTGCCAGTTCATCGCCCATTCTGCGATATTAACTTGTTCTCGGGGGAGAACCGGGTTTAAAGCCGGCCTAGTGCAGAGAACTTCCATCAGGACCACTCCAAACGAGTAAACATCCGATTTTTCGGTGAGTTGCTGCCTTCTGAAATATTCAGGGTCAAGGTAACCAAAGCTACCCTTAACAGCCGTACTCACATGTGTCTGATCTAATGCTGGACCGGTTTTGGAGAGACCAAAATCTGCTACTTTGGCTACAAAATTCTCGTCCAAGAGGATGTTCGTCGTCTTCACGTCTCGGTGAATAATGCTTTGGGCTGCACCGGTGTGGAGATAATGAAGTCCCCTAGCAGCCCCGATGCATATTTCAAGTCGTTGCTTCCATGACAGAGGGGGTAGATCCGTTCCATAAAGATGACTTCTAAGGGGTCCATTAGCCATATATTCATAAACAAGGATCATTTCGGATCTTTCATCGCAGTGCCCTATAAGAGAGACAAGATGCCGGTGCCGAAGTTTAGATAACATTTCGATTTCAGTGCGGAATTCGGCAATACCTTGTTCAGATCTGGGGTTACCTCTTTTCACAGCAACTTTAGTCCCATCTTCAAGTGTTCCCTTGTAGACCCTTCCGAAACCACCAACTCCCAGAAGTAGGCTTTCATCGAACTTGTTCGTAGCATCAAGGATTTCTTGGAAGGAGAAGACCCGACCGAGATTCGAGGAAGCCAACGAGATGCAGCTCGCTGTTCCACTCCTTTGCGATATCGTAGAATTTTTGGTCATCGTCAGAGAGTTCCCGTATAACGGCAATGGCAGCCATGAATGTCCTTGCTGAGTAGTTTCTGACCTGCGAGCTGCCATGTAACAATAGCAGAATCCGACTAATGCCACTACAACTACAGCACCAACAACACAACCGATTATTATCCCGATCTTGTTCTTTTTCGAGGATGATCTCGGAATGAGATTCTTAACCGAAGAAAGCCCATCAAGGCTTCCAGCATGATTGCTGAGCTTAATAATCTCCAATCCGTTTAACGTTCCATTAGTGATATCTGCCATCGAGTCAGGACCAATGCTAACAGTCAAAGTATCGGATTCCACCGAAGAATTAGAGATGAAGTCCTTATAATAAGGCACATTTAGATCACCAGTCAATGTTGAGATATCAAGACTTGCAACAGCAAGATCATCATTTATGTATAGATTGAAAACCAAAGTGTTGAGAGATTGACTCACAATATCGCAAAAATGTGCCCGAACGAAGTACCTGAAGTTCGGATCGACAGGGAAGACCCAAGTTACATTGAAGTTCATGCTTGCTACATTAGCATCTCCCATGACTTCAGCAGTGGCATAGACCGAATTCGGTGCTGTTTCCGGTGTAACCGAAACCGTGTATTTGATAGAAGCCGGACTAACCGAAACATTCAAAGCAGAACTGTTTACATGGAGATATTTCAAATCATTCTCCCATTTTCTCCCCAGAGTATCATTCTCAGCAGTGATCAACGGCCCACCCATGTTCAACCGATAAATAGTCTCCATAGCAAATTCCGAAAGTCCACTAATAGGAGCAGACGGATTCAGACCTAAAGCCTGATCAGGCAGGACCGCGTCCAGGATTGAAACAACTTCGATTCCATTAACGAACGAAACCGAACCGTTCAAAGGAATGAAGGTGAGTGTCAAGGTATCCGAATTCACATTGATTGCATACTCCTTGAACAAAAAAGAACCATTATAGTTCTCAAAAGTGAAGTTGTCCAACAACACGAAATTATCGGTGACCACCGTTATCGGCGCAGATGTCAAGTTCTGCCCCGATTTCGGGTAGAAGTAAAGCCGGATCCAATGGCGGCCTTCTCGCTTGATATCGAACTCATAAGAAGCAATGCCGGAGAAAACTCGAGCCGATTGATAAATCGGAGACGGAACACTCGAATTCGAGCTAACAACAAAAGAATTTCCACTCTTCAATGAAAGAGAAGAATGGCCTGAATCAGGGACAAAAGTTCTACCCTGAAATGTTACATTTCTTGAAGAACCACAAGCAATCAAATAATTATCAGCAGGAGTAAATGAAGCCTCAATTCTAAAACCCCAAAACAAAACCAGAACAAAATACATCAAATTCCATGGTTTCATCTCCATCTTTAAACACTAATCCCAATCCAAAAATCCCTAAAAAACAGATTAAACCATTATAGCAGAATGCAAAAATACATGAACTTTACTTTCAAAGATCAAAGCTTCATCAATGGAATTACCTTGGAATTGAAGCTGAAATGGGGAAGAATGAGCTAATCCCTGAAATGGGTGTTTGAGTTTGGAGTATTTTGTGGATTCAAAAGACAACAAAAAGAAAACCAGTTGAGATAACATGAATGTGAGCAAGAAAATTAGAAAATAAAAGTGTAGCAGATAACCCAACTTTTCCAGGCTGTCATTAAATGAGAAAATTTAGAGGACCTCACAATTTATGACTACGAAAATTAAATAAATTTCTGTACTTTGCAGGCTTATAGGCGTTTCGAATTTTAATATTGTAAATAGAATAAAATCAGTTTGATCATTAAATCAAGTATCAATAATTATAATGTATAAATTTAACAGGAAAAAATTAGGAAAATTAAGAGTTAATTATATCACACTTACATAAATTATAATTTTATTTTAAATTGATCTTCAAACTTTTAAACATTTTAATTTTATCCTCACCCACGATCTTCATTCTAAAATGGTCTTTGAACTTTTGAATGTTCTAACTTCACTCCAGATTATTAGTATATGCTAATCATATCCTATATTAATAAAATCCTTATAAAAATTGGTAGTCGTGTAAACATTGATGTGTGTTATGTAATAATATAATGTGATTTAAACGATAATTTTGATGATGAAATTGGAACGTTCATAATTTTGGGATCGATTTAGAATGATGGTCATAGTTTGGGGATGAGACTGAAACATTCAAAAGTTCGGAAACCAATTTAGAATGAGAGTCATAGTTTAAAGATTAAATTGAAATATTATACCACATTCTCTCGAAAATTATTTAACAGTATTGGAGAGAAAGGGAATAGTTTTAATAATAAATTTGATTGGACCAACTACTAGTTGGCCTAGCTGAATGAGGTGTTGAATTACTTAAATAAGGTAAAAAATTTGAATCATATCATTGTAAAGGGAAAAAAACTAGATTAGGAAGATCACCTACATATTGAACTCTGATTTGAATTAGTCGACCAATTAATCGAATGTAATTAAAAATAGTAATAATAAATTTGATCGGAAAACAATGGCTCAAACGATCAAAAAGAGACCCACTTTTACGCGGCCTGGGAAGATCCCATGACAGCCGTGAGCGGTGTTGACGGCGGTTAAAGTTAACAGTCTTTTAGATGAGTGAAGTTTTAGGGACCGTTTGGCGCGTTCAACTTTTAATCCATTATCTTTTAACGGAGTAAGGGTAAAGAAAGGTAAAAATTCTCTATAGGTACTTGTATTATGATGTGGAGTTCATTTTGTTTATGTGCTAACTATAAATGAAAAACTGTTAATTTTATGTGATATTTTTAAGTGTGTGACATGTTTTTTTTCTTTCAAAAACATCCTAATTGTTATATTTAATTCTTTTTTTGAACAATTGTTATATTAGTGAATCGGACAATGACATATTTATCATGTATTTTGTGTCATTATCAAGTTAATTATCATTGGCCAGACAATGGCAAGTATAACGGCAGCTTTTATATATATATATATATATATATATATATATATATATATATATATATATATATATATATATATATATGACAAATTATACTTGTGGTTACTGAATTTTTAAAATATTTTCACTTTGGTACCAAATTCTTGAAATTTAAACTATAATCACTAAACTTTTAATTCATTTTTATTATGGTCACCGCCATTGAAAACTGTCGTTGAAGCATTCTTCCCCAAAATCCTAATTTTAAGAATTGACAATTGCAGAAAAAGGTTGATTTTTAGAATGGGGTTCTATTTAACTAGAAAATTAATATAGTTTGGTTTTAATTTGATCTGACGGTTGGAAGTGACAAATCATAATTTTTTAACTTTTAGTTTTGATTAATATTTTATTGATATTTGAGGAATTTGAGAGATTTTTTGATGAGTTTGAACTGGTGAAAAAGAAGAAGAATAGTTTGGTGATTTTTTTGATCGAATAAAACACCAAACAACGATAAAGGAGACAACAACCCAATAAAAAATACAAGCTAAAACTTTATGATCTGCCAATGTTAACCGTCAAATCAGCTTGAAACCAAACTATGTTAATTTTCTGGTTAAATGAAGACTTTTCATCGATGAGATTGATCGATGGCAATTCCATTCATCACAAAAATCTATTTTTTGTGGCGACTGTCAATTCTTAAAAATTAGGTTTTGGGAAGAAAATTTTAACGATAGTTTTCGACGATAATGAACATAATGAGAATGAATTAAAAGTTTAATAACAAAAGTGAATGTCTTAAAAGATCAATGACCATCGGTGTAATTAATCGAAAGATAAAGCAGCTTCGTAAAAAAACATTAACGGCATTAACTGAACGCATTGAACATAGTCTGAATTTAAAATTGACGTCAAAAGGATCCGTTAAAATGATAAAATCCGCCGCATTGGCGCACATGGCCACCATCTGTAACGTCCCTGTCCGTTTCCTTTTTTAAATTAAAAACTATATATATTTAATTTTTTTCTTATTTCTATGATTTGTTAATTACGTTTAAAAACATTTATTATTTATTTATCAAAATTTCAATTATTTCCCGAATTTTCTACTCACGTAAGTAGTACGAACATCATTAACGTTAGCATGTTCCAGTTTTTTTTATCTTTTATTTTATATAATTTTTTAAAAAATAAATTAATTATGAATTTATTTCACATTTTTTAATATTTATATTTTCTACTAGTGGGTCGCACCCTGGTGCTGGCGGGATGAACCCCGGGTGTTGGCTGGACTCGATCACTAGTCTGCGGTCCGTGACATTCTCCCCCGCTTGAGCTAGCGACGTCCTCGTCGCACGGTTGGAATGATACTGTTTCACCTGGGTCTTGAACTGCCAAAGAGCCTCGGCTGGCTCCCAATTACCCTCACTTTCG
The DNA here is from genome assembly GCA_019671005.1 of Hibiscus mutabilis. Classification (NCBI taxonomy): domain Eukaryota; kingdom Viridiplantae; phylum Streptophyta; class Magnoliopsida; order Malvales; family Malvaceae; genus Hibiscus; species Hibiscus mutabilis. The sequence goes on from CM033756.1 coordinate 7,412,551, forward strand.
GGAAGTTCCTTCCACTGAACAAAGTACTCATGTCTAGGCCGATGACTCGGTCGTCGGATGACTCTTTCTGCTTAAACCTCTCGAATTTCATTCTCGTATGAGAATTTCATGCCGACTGGCGCTCGGTGTGACTTGCCTCGATCTGGATCCTCCTCATCCTGATGAAACGGCTTAAGTAAACTGACATGGAACACTGGATGAGCTCTGATAGTTGATGGCAACTCCAATCGATAGGCCAAGGTGCCTACCCGCTTCACAACTTTGAACGGTCCCTCGTATCTTCGCACAAGCCCTTTGTGCACGGTTGGGTTACGTAAGAACCCAGTCAATTTGGCAAGGACAAGGTCACCAACTTGAAAATTCACGTCCCTGCACTTTCGATCTGCCCATTTCTTAGTCCGTTTTCCCGCCTTGTGTAGACAAGCTCGGGCTAAGTCATGATGCTCTTGCCACTCCTTGGCAAACTTGTGTGCTGCTGGATTAGGCCCATCATACTTGGTAGTAACTGCGTTGGGTGTGAGCGGTTGCTGCCCGGTCACGATCTCGAACGAACTTTGGTTGGTCGTCTCGCTCCGTTGTAAGTTGTAGGAAAACTGGGCCACATCTAACAGCTTTGGCTCACATAGTGCCTCAAATAGATCTCCAATAAGGCATTCACTCGTTCGGTTTGCCCGTCCGTCTGTGTATGAACACTAGTGGAGAAGTTCAGGCTTGATCTCATAAGCTTGAACAACTCGGTCCAGAATCTGCCCGTGAATCGCGCGTACCGATCACTGATGATCGTCTTTGGCACTCCCCAATACTTCACCACGTGCTTGAGAAAAAGACGAGCCGCTTCTTCAGCTGGGCACACCTTCGATGCTGGAATAAACGTCCCATACTTGGAAAACCCGTCAACAACCACCATGATACTAGACAGGTGTTGGGCAAACCGACAATAAAGTCTATGGAAACACTTTCCCATGGTCGTTCGGGAATAGGCAAAGGCTGCAACAGTCTCGCTGGCTTCTTCATCTCAATCTTGTCTTGTTGGCACACAAGTCAAGTCTTCACATAGGCTTCAATGTTTGTCCCCATGTGTGGCCAACAGTAGTACTCGGCAATCAAGGCTATTGTCCGAGTAATTCTTGGATGTCCGGCTCATTTTGAATCATGACACTCTTTCATGATTTCTTTGCGTAACTCTCTGAACTGAGGCACTTAAAGACGGTGTCCTCGAGCATACAATAAGTCTCCTTCGAGCCAAAACCTCCTGGTTTTACCCTCATTGGCATGATCAATCAACATCTTGGCCGTTGGGTCATGGGACAACCCCTCTTTGACGCGCTCTAGCAGATTCCCCATGGGCAGGATAACTGTCTCAATATTGTACCTTCAGCTTAAGGCATCGGTAACTGAATTCACCTCCCCTAGCTTATACTCTAAGGAAAAATCAAACTCTGCTAAGAATTCTTGCCAACAGACCTGCTTAGGAGAAAGCTTATTCTAGGTCAAAAAGTAACTATTAGCAATATTATCTGTAAATACCACAAACCTCGACCCAAGAATGTGGTGTCGCCAAGTGCGCAAATAATGCACTATCGCGGTCATCTCTTTCTCATAGACCATGTACTTTTTCTCGGTCTCATTGAGTTTTCGGCTTTCAAAGGTAACCGAATGTCGATCTTGTATCAGGACCCCGCCAATAGCAACATTAGATGCATCAGTGTAGACTTCAAATGGTTTGGTGTAATCAGGCAGCACCAATATCGGTTCATTCACCATAGCTTTCTTCAATTCCCCAAAGGCATTCTGACAATCGTTGTCCCAATCCCAATTTCACGAACCTTCGGTAGTAATTCGCAAGTCCAAGGAATGACCGCAACTCGGTCACCTTGGTCGGTGGCTTCCACTCGTCGATGGCTTGGACTTTGGCTCTATCCATTTGGATTTTGCCACCACCAACAATATGGCTAAGGAAAGGAATATTCTTTTGGGCAAACGAGCACTTCTCTCATTTCACATAGAGCTCGTTCTGTCGCAAGACTTCGAACACCTATCTCAAGTGCTCAACATGCTCCATAAGAGTCTTGCTATATATAACAATGTCATCAAGGTAAACCACAACGAACTGATCAAGAAAGAGTTGTAGTATGTTACCTCTCCAAAAGTACTATTTTTAATGCCAATCTTACAATGCTTTTGCTTGTTTTTAAGTACATTTAGTTGCATTAGGATGTTAGAATCATGCATTTGCATAAGGAGTTTAGAGTTTTGTCTATGTCAGTGTGAATGGTTGTTTTGTTGGCAATTTTACAGGTTTGGCATAGTATTTGGCCTAGAAAAGCAACACAGGAAGGAATGCCAGAGAGAATGTCGAGTGTTGTTGGTACAGATGGACCAAACAATGCCAAGCACCGGATGACAGAGAAGTGAACTTGATGCCATGCCAGAAGGCTGTTGGACCCCGAAAAAATAGGACATGATCAGGCTCCGAAAAAATAGCAATTGGAACAATCTCTAAAAAAATAACGGATAAGATGGTGCAAAGACTTGTTGGCAGACTCATGCCAAGCTTGGATGCCAGGGCAGCGTCGGTAGGATGACATCAGCCTTAGTCTGATCAGCTCTCATTCAAATCTGGATAAGAAGATAATCCCTTATCCTCTAGGCAGTTAGAATTTAAAATTTGAAGAGCTAGTCATATCCCTTCTTTGCACGCCTATTTAAACACCAACCAAGCTAGACTTTAAGAGGAAAAGAGAAGATTGGATCATGAGGAGTTGGTGTGTGTGTGACGATTGACGACCGAATGCACCGTGGAAGGGTGGTCCGACCAACTTGGACGAGAAGCCTGGATCTTGAAGGGCTGCATCGAGAGACCCTTTCTAGACCATTCTCTCTCTCAAATTATTTTATCTTGTTTTTAATGAAGATGTATTTCGAAAACGTTTGTGGATTGTTGGTTCACTCCCTCACCATAAACTAATTTAATAGTTGGTGGGGGATGGTTGGTTTTTATGTTATTTTCATGCTTTAGCTTTTAATAATAAATCTGTCTTGGCAAAGTTTCATCTATTCGACAAACTTTAATATTTCCTAAATACTCTGCCAAGTGAGAGCTGACACTGTTGGCCTATTGCACCTTAATATCTTAACAGACTTGGGGTGGCAACGAATAAGTTGTCGAATATTGAGGAGAGAAGCTTCGAGAGTAGTCGTTCAAGTAGATGAACTTACTTCGGGAGTGAAATCTACCCCTTATGAGTATAGATTGGATCTTAATCAAATTGGTTTATTTAAAAACAAACACTATATAGATATAAGGGTTTTTACATGATCAGTTTAGGGGTAATGACCATCGAGGGAGGCTTTGCTACTTTTGAATCTGCTCGGCAAATAATGCCAAGACAGGTTGTTGTTAACGGCTGGCACGTTATGAATAACGTGAAACCAAACATTCCCTGCCAACGCTCATCATTCATTAAAACACCTTCCTTGCCAACATCTTTACTTTTCTTTCATTTCTTTTCTTTTTAATTATTTTCCAAAACCAATTTCAAATCAAATCAACTTTTTCTTAAGGCAAGTAACAATCAAGGCAATTGAATTCTAAGACAATATCTGTGGGATCGATACTCAGCTTACCAGTTGTGCCTGTATTACTTGCAGATCGTGTATACTTGCACGCAAAAGATTCATTTTGGCACATTCTTATATTTCCCAATACATATTTTCTGCCACTTTTGCCAGCATTTCACCTAGAGAGTCTACAAGTTTTTGGCGCCGTTGCCGAGGATTGCAACATAATTGATTGTTTTTAAATTTTTACTTGTCTTCTTTTTATTTTCATTTTTATTTTTACCTTTCATTTTATCGGTGTATGACCAGAAGCCATCTTGTGGTGGACGAGTGGCCATACGATCCAGAAATTGAGAAAACCTTGCGGAGGTTAAAAAGAAGATTTCGAGAGATGAACCAAAGTAATAGAGGGAATGGTGTGGTGAACAATGAGGGAAGTCCACTTAACAATGAGATACCACCACCACATGCTGCCCCAGTTGTTAATGAGAGGCCTATTAGAGAACATTCGGCACCAACCATTGACAATTTGATGCCATGACTTGTTGGCACAGAGGTAAACGCTGTCAATTTTGAACTTAAGCCACTAATGATTCAAACTCTTTTGAATGTAGGTTAGTTTGATGGCGTACTCACTGGAGATCCGAGGCAACATCTTAAACAGTTAATGGAGATTTGCCAGCTATTTCAACAAAATGGAGTACCTGAAGATACCGTGAAGATGAAGTTATTTACTTTTTCTTTGAGAGACAAAGCAAAAGCTTGGCTTAATTCCTTGCCACCTGGCTCAGTCACTTCATGGGCAGACCTATGCTCGAAGTTCTTAACAAGATTCCAGCCACCAACACTCACTGCCAAGCTGCGAGGTGAGATCATTACATTCAGGCAGGTTGAGAATGAGACCTTATATGATGTCTGGAAAGATTCAAAGACTTGTTGAGGAGGCGTCTTATGCATGGATTCCCGAATTGGACTCAGATTCAAACCTTTTACAATGGATTGAATGCACAAACGAGGACGGTTGTTGATGCTTCAGCAGTTGGCTCATTGCTTGACAAGACATATACTGAGGCTGTTGACATTTTAGAAATGATTATAATCAATGATTTTGAATATCCTGTTGCAAGACTTGGGACTGGAACTAAAACCAATGGGAAATTTCAGGTTGATGAACTAACATCCATTCATGCCGAGATTTCCAACCTTACGAGCATGGTGAGAACGTTGCAAAAGAACAATGAGTCCCAAGAAGTCAAAGTACTAGACCCATTTTGTACAATCTGTAGAGAAAATCATGTGGATGAATGTCCTGCCAACCCTCAATCGGTAAATTTTGTTGGCAATGTTAATCGTTACTATAACCCTAACTCCAATACTTATAATGCAGGTTGAAGACAACACCCTAACTTAGCTTGAGGAAATCAAGGAGGTAACCAGTACAATGCCCAGCGCCAGAATACTCAGAGGCAGAATAACAATGCCATACCAGCATTCTATCAGAATGCCATGCCACAGAAAACCCAAAACAATTTTCAGCAAGGGCAGAGACTCAACCAAGGAGGCACTCTCACAGAGTACATGGAAAGGAATGATGCCATAGGCCATAGTTTGGCTGCGTCAATGAGAAATTTAGAAGTCCAGCTTGGGCAGATTGCCAATGCACTCAACAATCGACCCTAGGGAGCATTGCCAAGTGACACAGAAGATGCTCGGCACAAAGACAATGAGCAGTGCAAAGCTATAACTCTTCAGAGTGGTAAGTAGTGCGAGATGGAGAAGGTTGCTAAGCAGCCAATTAATTGCCAAGATGAAAAGCATGTGCCAGCAGATGATCCCAGGGAAGCAGAGAAAGAGGAAACAAAAGCAGATGATACCAGAACTGATGTCAGACAGCACTCTGATGCCAGCATCGATGCCAAACAGTTTGATGCCAGCACTGCGTTGGCAAAGCCAGCAGAGTAGGCACGTATTTATCCGCCACCACCATTTCCAGCAAGACTTCAAAAGTATAAGCAAGATAAGCAGTTCAAGCGTTTCTTGGAGGTTCTTAAGCAATTGCAAATCAACATTCCATTCGTAGAAGCCCTTGAACAAATGCCCAACTACGTCAAATTTATGAAGGACATTCTGTCCAAAAAGAGGAAGTTGGAAGACTTTTAAACTGTTGCCCTGATCGAAGAATGTAGTGCCATAATCCTAAATCGTTTGCCACCAAAGCTGAAAGATCCGGGAAGTTTTACTATTCCCTGCACCATTGGCAATAAATTCATGGGCAAGGCACTATATGACCTAGGAGCCAGCATCAACTTGATGCCAATGTCAGTTTTCTGGAAGCTTGGCATAGAAGCAAGACCTACCACGGTGACACTTCAGCTGGCAGACCGATCCTATGCACATATCAAGGGTAAGATTGAGGATGTGTTGGTAAAGGTACACAAATTTATTTTTCCAACTAATTTTTATCATTTTAGATTATAAGGCTGATATTAATATCCTGATTATTTTGGGGAGGCATTTTCTTGCCACAGGTAGGGCTTTGATTGATGTTCATAAAGGGGAACTAACAATGCACACGAATAATCAGCAAGTTAAATTTAATGTGTTTCAAGCTTTGAAATGTGCAGATGAACCTGATGAGTGCCAAACAGAGGAGATGATGGAGTCAATTTACACTTTGGACACGGTACAGTTATGCTAGGATACAAAATTTGATGCCATCAATTTAGATGGCATAGCTGATCTGTTTGAGGAACCAAAAGAACCAGTCTTGGGGGCTGAAGAGGCGAGTTATTTTGAGCCACTACAGTTGGCCGACAGAGAAATCAAGGCATCTAAACCATCAATTGAGGAGCCACCAGCATTGGAACTGAAACCACTGCCAGATCACTTGAAGTATGCTTATTTAGGTGAACGCTCAACTCTGCCAGTGATCATTACCACTGGTCTCACTAATGATCAGGAGAAAAGGTTGTTGGCAATATTACGTGACTATAAGCAAGCATTATGAGGGACTTTGGCAGACATCAGAGGTATTAGCCCAACCATTTGCATGCATAAGATTTTCTTGGAGGAGTACCATGGCAAGACCATTGAAGGCTAAACCTAAGCATGAAAGAAGTAGTGAAAAAAGAGATAATAAAATGGCTTGATGTCGGGATTATATATCTCATTTTTGATAGCTCTTGGGTTAGCCCAGTGCAATGCGTGCCAAAGAAGGGTGGCATGACCATGGTACAAAATAGTGAAGCTAGGTTAATCCCCTCCAGAACTATCACTGGATGGAGAGTGTGCATGGACTATAGGAGGCTGAACAATGCCACGAGGAATGATCACTTACCATTGCCATTCATTGATCAGATGCTAGACAGGTTGGCAGGTAAAACTTTCTATTATTTTTTGGATGGTTATTCAGGTTATAATCAGATTGCCATTGCCCCTAATGATCAAGAGAAGACTATGTTCACGTGCCCATATGGGACGTTTGCGTTTAGAAGAATACCATTCGGCCTATGTAATGCACCGGTAACTTTTCAACGTTGCATGATGTCCATTTTTTCTGATATGATCGAGCACAACATGGAAGTATTCATGGATGACTTCTCAGTGTTTGGCAAAACAATTGAGGAATGTCTTCAGAGTTTGGAGCAAGTCTTGAAGAGATGCACAGAGACGAACCTAGTGTTGAACTGGGAAAAATGCCACTTCATGGTGAATGAGGGCATTGTTCTCGGGCACAAGGTAACTGAGAGAGGGTTAGAACTGGATCAAGCAAAAGTTGAGGTAATTAAGCAACTACCGCCCCCAACAAGTGTCAAAGGTATAAGAAGTTTCTTAGGACATGTCTGTTTTTATCGGCGTTTCATTAAAGACTTTTCGAAAATTGCTAAACCCTTATGCTTGTTGTTAGAACAAAATGCCACTTTTGCATTTAATGATTCTTGTTTGAGAGCATTTCAGAAGCTTAAAGAAAAGTTGATCAATGCCCCTATAGTTGTGGCACCGGACTGGAATGAGCATTTCGAGCTAATGTGTGATGCCAGCGACTATGTCATCGGAGCAGTTTTGGGACAAAGGCATAGCAAGGTTTTCCATGCCATCTACTATGCCAGCCGAACCTTAAACAAAGCACAACTAAATTACTCTACGACCGAGAAAAAAATTCTTGTTGTTTTATTTACTTTTGACAAATTTAGATCCTATTTAATTGGTAACAAAGTTGTGGTTTTTACATATCATTCGGCATTAAAGTATCTCTTGGCAAAGAAGGATGCCCAGGCTAATCCGATGGACGCTCCTACTTCAAGAATTTAACCTTGAGATCCGAGACAAAAAGGGCAGTGAAAACCTGGTAGCTGACCATCTCTCACATTTAGAGCATCATCTTGAAGATGGTTAGACCAGTTTGATAAGAGATGAGTTTCCTGATGAGTATTTGCTTGCAGTTAATGCCATGCCACAGTATGTCGATATTGTCAACTACTTGGTAAGTAACATTCTACTACCATACTTGGCATACAATGCCAAGAAAAGGTTTTTTTGTGGGAAGTTAGGCAATACTATTGGGACAAGCCAATATTGTTCAAACAATGTGCTGACCAAGTGATCCACTGGTGTGTATCTGAGGATGAATAGCATAACATATTGCATCTATGCCATGCCGCACCATATGGAGGTCACTTTACTGGAGTAAAAACTGCTGCCAAGGTACTGCAGTCAGGATTCTTTTGGCCCATACTATATAAGGATACCCACGAGTATGCCAAGGCTTGTGATCAATGCCAACGGACAGGAAACATCTCTGGCAGACACCAACTACCGCTTCAAAACATTATGCTTGTAGATTTATTTGATGTATGGGGGATAGACTTTATGGGTCATTTTCTACCCTCATTTGGTAATGTATACATTCTTGTGGCCGTTGACTACGTATCTAAGTGGGTAGAAGTTGTTGCTCTGCCATCGAACAAGGTCGTTGCGAAGTTTTTACATAAGCATATCTTTACTAGATTTGGCGCCCCTAGAGTGATCATTCATGATGAGGGCACTCATTTTAAATATAGTCTAATTTTCAAAGCCTTGTGCAGGTATGGTATACAGTAGAAAATTTCCACAGCATATCATCCGTAAACAAACGGGCAAGCTAAGATTTCAAATAAGGAGATCAAAAACATCTTAGAGAAGACTGTTAATCTATCAAGGAAAGACTGGTCCTTGAGACTAGATGAATCTTTGTAGGCTTACAGGACTGCGTTTAAAACTCCTTTGGGTACATCACTGTTTAGACTTGTTTTCGGAAAACCATGCCATATGCTAGTGGAACTTGAGCATAAAGCCTACTGAGCCATCAGAACACTTGGCATGGCATGGAGAGCTGCTAGAGAAAAAAAGTTACTGGACCTAAATGAGTTGGAGGAATTCAGAAGGCAAGCCTATGAGAACGCCATGATCTACAAGGAAAAAGCAAAACGTTGGCATGACAGCATGATAATGCCAATATATTTTGAGGTAGGCCAACGTGCTTTGCTATTCAACTCACGGCTTAAGTTGTTTCCAGGGAAACTCAGATCAAGATGGACGAGCCCTTATGAAGTTGTGAAGCCCTATACTCATGGAGCTGTGGACATTAAGAACTTGAAGACGAGAGAAATCTTTAAGGTGAATGGCCAACGCTTAAAGCACTACATGGAAGGTGATCAGAACAATGCCAAAGAGGTGATCCTCTTGGCAGAGGTAACATGAAAACACCCTCAGGTTTGAACTTTTGTAAATATTAGGTTACTGTTTCTCTTTGTTTTTAGATTTTTAGGTTTTTTTTATTGTTTTTCTTTCTTTTTAAGTTTCATGTTTTTATTCATTTAATGTGTTGAAAGGTTTCCTTTGAGTTGAGCAGATTCATTGTGCCAGGAACAATTCCAGGGTCGCTGGCAAGAGCCAACGCTTTAACAGAAAAATCTGCCAGATGCAGTGCCAGAGTAGCTTGGCATGCAGCAGTGCAAAAGATTAAAGGAAGAGGGAAAAACCCTAGTTTTATCGGCCCAGTAAAAAATTGAGAGAGTTATCTTTATTTGACTTTAAGCCCTAGCCGCCCAAATTTTGGTTGAAATCTAAATTTCAAATCAATTACCTTATCACTCCAATCCTTACCCTGTCTTATCACCTATCACCTTATCACTTCAACCTTATCGCTCCACCTATTTTTAAATTAATTCTTTTTATTCCCCATCATTATCCCTAATTAATACTCTCATTAAAACACTCACCTAAAACCTTTCACTTTCTTACTCTTACCGGTTAAAGAAGCCAAAACATCTCTCTCACTTTTTACTTCTTTTTTGATAAACAAGTACAAACCTAAATCGTTCTTTGCCTTCATCTCTCAACATCATTCCAAGCTTCAACCAGTTTCAATAGCCTCATCGTCTCTTCCCTTTAAAAGATTCTTTAACGAGGAGATCGAGAAAAAGTTCGAAATAAATTTTTCCTCGATGAGTTTTTGCTACGAGAAGCACTTCGAATTCAAAACGGAGGCAACAACCGACTTCCCTTCAGAAGTTATGTCTACGATTAACTTGCACAAGTGGAGTCTATTCTGCCAGCAAAAAGGGAAGATCTATGCCACCATCGTCCAAGAATTCTATGCGCACCTTGTGATCAATGATTCGTCTTTCCTGATGATTAGGGGTACGTGTGTGCGTTTTGATGAGGGATATATTAATAATATGTTTGAGTTTGATGGTGCAGGGGATGAGTATTTTGAGTATATTGATTCGATGACTGCTGCCAATAGGAAAAAGCTGCTGACGGATCTGTGTGAACTTGGCACGATGTGGACATCTCATCGACGGGCCACCAGACGGTGAAGAGGCTGGTGTTGAAGCCACAAGTGAGAGGCTGGAATCACTTCATTAAGGCAAACCTGTTGCCTACATCCCACAATAAGACGGTCTCGGAAGAAAGGCTGATTTTGTTGCACTCTATCATAAAAGGGCGCAAGATCAACATTGAAAAGATTATCATAGAAGAGACTTATAAGTGTGCTGCGAGAGGTAAAGGTAGTTTGTTTTTCCCTTTGCTTATTTCTAACATTTGCATACGCCATGATGTGCTTAGGCTTGATGAGGAGTAAGGCCAGATAATAAAGGGAACGACCATCACTGTTGCCATATGGAGAAACCTCACTGCGGTTGAGCCAAAGGACAAGGCCAAGAGAAAAGCAAAAATGGCCACGCCTAAGCCAAAGATGTCAAAAGTTGTGCCAGACACAATGCCTGATACTGTGCCAGACGGTTCTGTGGCAATGTTGTCTCAAACCTACCAACGCCAGGAGATGATACTCAGTAAGATGGAAAAGGCTGGGGAGATTAATGTCAAGCTACGACATTACATGTAGGCCAGGGATGTGATAATCAGGGAAACTCTCAAGAAAATATCTCCTGATGTTGTGCCAGAATTCCCAGAATTCCCTACCGAGCCCTTTGCCAGTGATGAAGCCATGCCAGCCAGTCCATCCAGTTCAGAGTCTGATGCTACAGTCCCACTACCTCCAGTTCAAGTTGAGTCTGCCAGTTCTGATACTGAGATTGAATTAAAGGAACCCAAAACCAAGTCTGCCAAAGCAAAGTCTGCCAAGAAGCCTGCCACGCCACCAGTGAAGCCTACGCAGTCCGATGCCACCGCTACTCCTACCGCATCAAACCCTGCCAAGATTGTGGAAGAAGTCCTCCGGGATGTTAGAGCGTCCACTGCCGTAAAGCCAACAATGAAGGGAAGAAAGAGAATGTCCCCTGATCGTGGGCCATTTATAAAGAGAAAGACCCGAGTCACACGAGAAGAAGTCTCCGAATGGGAGTCATCTTCTTCCTAAACTCCTGTACATTGCATTCACATGACCATGCATTTTATTTTATTCTGTTATTTTGTATACATGTGTTGTTTCATGCATTGGGGACAATGCAAATCTTGGGTTTGGAGTGTGCATTTCTTCACATTTATGCCATGCATATCATGTTTAATTTCTGTTGCCATGTCATCGAGGTCATTTAGAGTAGATGCATACCGAACCGCTAAAAAAGAAAAAGAAATTTTATCTCGGTTTAATTTTGAAAAATGTTAACAATTGTTAAGCAAACTTAATTTGATCTAGGTGTCTGTCGAATGAGGAGAATTTAATCTTTAGTTGTCATGCCATGCTCGTAGAGTAGTATGACAGGATTGCTTGGCAATTGATCTCTAGTTTAGTGAATTGAACTTGCACTTAACACGTAAGATGTATCTAGTCCCTTAGCAAACTTAGACTTTTTGAAACTATGCCCAGATTTAAAAAAAATGATGCTAGGGTAAAAGAAATAAATAAGACAGCAATGTTCTACCAAGGCAAGAAAAAAATAAAACTCTCATCTACCTTAGGGATAATAAGCTACTTGGGGCTTCGTGGTTTGCTCCATCTTAGTTTTCAAGTTCAAAACCTTGGGGTGTGAGTTGAAGAGAAAACCTAGTGATGTCTAGATTAAGGTAGGGATTCGTGGTATGCTCCCTCTTATCTCTCACGCTAAATAGTGTCACGAAGCAAGCTTAAAAGAATGCCAGGATAAACCCTTGGCAAAAAGAAAAAAATAAAAAAATCTGAGTTTAGGTAGTAAAATTTGTCTGAGGGAGTGAAAGGAAACTTGATGCATATTACCTACACTCACGCAATCTTCATGAACTTTGACTAGAGTTATATTGCTGCACTTGAATTACTACATGCTTGACATTATTGCACTGAGATACTGAGGATAGAAATATAGCCAAATTCTGCTTGCCAGCACGTGTTGGCATTCAACCAAAATTTTGTCGAGGTAACTTTTCACAGTTTTTGTTTTTATTTTGATTGCATTACTTGAGGACAAACAATGAGTTAGGTTTGGGGGTGTGTTACCTCTCCAAAAGTACTGTTTTTAATGCCAATCTTACAATGCTTTTGCTTGTTTTTAGGTACATTTAGTTGCATTATGATGTTAGAATCATGCATTTGCATAAGGAGTTTAGAGTTTTGTCTATGCCAGTGTGAAGGGTTGTTTTGTTGACAATTTTGCAGGTTTGGCATAGTATTTGGCCCAGAAAAGCAACACATGAAATAATGCAAGAGAGAATGCCGAGTGTTGTTAGCACAGATAGACCAAACAATGCCAAGCACCAGATGGCAGAGAAGTGAACTTGATGCCACGCCAAGAGGCTGTTGGACCCCGAAAAATAGGACATGACCAGGCTCCGAAAAATAGCAATTGGAACAATCTCTGAAAAAATAGCGTATAAGATGATGCCAAGACTTGTTGGCAAACTCATGCCAAGCTTGGATGCCAGGGCAGCGTCGGCAGGATGACGTCAGCCTTAGCCTGATCAGCTCTCATTCAAATCGGGATAAGAAGATAATCCCTTATCCTCTAGGCAGATAGAATTTAAAATTTGAAGAGCTAGTCATATCCATTCTTTGCACGCCTATTTAAACACCAACTAAGCTAGACTTTAAGAGGAAATGAGAAGATTGAATCGTGAGGAGTTGGTGTGTGTGTGACGATTGACGACCGACTGCACCGTAGAAGGGTGGTCCGACTAACTTGGACGAGAAGCCTGGATCTTGAAGGGCTGCATCGAGAGACCCCTTCTAGCCCATTCTCTCTCTCAAGTTATTTTATCTTGTTTTTAGGGATGATGTATTTCGAAAACGTTTGTGGATTGTTGGTTCACTCCCTCACCATGAACTAATTTAATAGTTGGTGGGGGATGTTTGGTTTTTATGTTATTTTCATGCTTTAGCTTTTAATAATAAATCTGTCTTGGCAAAGTTTCATCTATTCGGCAAACTTTAATATTTCCTAAATACTCTGCCAAGCGAGAGCTGGCACTGTTGGCCTATTGCACCTTAATATCTTAACAGACTTGGGGTGGCAACGAATAACTTGTCGAATATTGAGGAAAGAAGCTTCGAGATAAGTCGTTCAAGTAGATGAACTTACTTTGGGAGTGAAATCTACCCCTTAGGAGTATATATTGGATCTTAATCAAATTGGTTTATTTAAAAACAAACATTATAGAGATATAGGGGTTTTTATATGATCAATTTAGGGGCAATAACCATCGAGAGAGGCTTTGCTACTTTTGAATCTGCTCAGCAAACAATGCCAAGACAAGTTGTTGTTAACGGCTGGCACGACATGAATAGTGTGAAAATCAGGCATTCTCTGCCAACACTCATCATTCATTAAAACACCTTCATTGCCAACGTCTTTATTTTTCTTTCATTTCTTTACTTTTTAATTATTTTCCAAAACCAATTTCAAATAAAATCAACTTTTTCTTAAGGCAAGTAACAATCAAGGCAACTGAATTCCAAGACAATCTCTGTGGGATCGATACTCAGCTTACCAGCTGTGCCTGTATTACTTGCAGACCGTGTATACTTGCACGCAAAAGACTCATTTTGGCACATTCTTATATTTCCCAATACATATTTTCTACCACTTTTGCCAGCATTTCACCTAGAGAGTCTACATAGTACCTTGCTCATAAGTGTGCAGAAAGTGGCTGGAGCATTTGTGAGGCCGAAGGGCATCACTAGGAACTCATATGAACCGTAGCGCGTAACATAAGCCGTCTTCAGCTCATCCTACAACAATTCTGACTTGGTAATACCCGGACTTCAAATCTAACTTGGTAAACCACCTTGCACCACCAAGCTGATCGAACAAGTCCGCAATAAGTCGGATCGGATACTTGTTCTTCACTGTGAGCTTGTTCAAAGCACGATAATCGATGCACATTCAAAGTGACCCATCGTGCTTCTTCTGAAATAGCACTAGAGCACTGTAGGGTGCCTTAGACGGTCAGATATACCCTACTTCTAGGAGTTCTTTCAACTGTCTGCGCAACTCCTCTAACTCATGCGGAGCCATTCGATAAATGGCCTTGGCTGGTGGCTCCGTGTTCGACACTAGTTCAATTCTATGATCTACCTCTCTTTTCGGTGGTAGATTCTTTGGTAACTCGGCAGACATCACATCTCAAAATTTTGACAATACTTGTCCTACCTCATCGAAGACCTTCTCAATCATGGTAGGTTTATCTTCCACCAATACTGCTAGAAATGTGGGTTCCTCCTTGCACACCCCCTTAGAAAACTGAGTCGCTGAAAGTATCTTGGCCCCAACTCCGACCTCTCGGCTTACCGGAATAATGCACTGATGCTTTGGGTCAAGGATACGTAAACAGTCGGCAAAAAAGACAGGAAACACATTAATTCGATCAATGAAGCTAAACCCAATAACAAACTCAAAATCATCAAGCGGGATTACCTTGATGGCTTTCTTACCAGTCTAACCTCTAATGACGAGTTTGACTCTTTTTGCTATACTGACAATCAGAGTTTCTTTGGAATTGATGGTTTTAATAAACCCACTAGCCTTCTCAACACAAAGGTCGAGTTTATCTGCTGCTTGTTCGGACATGAACAACTCTGAAGCACCGATGTCAACTAGTGCGTTCATCTTCTGGCCAGCTACTGTGATGTCTACAAACATCAGCCCCTTCTTCTTGTTGTCTTTTTTGACATCCATGGAACTAAAGATGGATCCAAGCTTGAGAGTCTCCCTCTCATCGGCATCTTTCTCTTGGACGACAATGACTTTCACATTCTGCAGACAGTTCCTCGCCATGTGTTTACCTCCACAAGTGTAACACTGGAAATTTTCATTTTTCTTTTCCCATAGCATGTGACCCTTCCAATGGGGTGGACTCTCATGGCCGCCTGAAGGCTTTTCGGATATATTTTTCACTGACTTCTCTTTGTCTCCTCCCCAATTGCCTTTAGGCTTGGCTTTTGGTTTGGATGGCTCGAATTTCTTGTTCTCAAACTAAGCAAGGGACTCTGCTACGGTTAGGGCTTTGGAAAGACTTGTAACCTCCCTCCGCTCTAACTCCATTCGGACCCACTTCTGAAGTCTATTTGTGAAATCAAAGTAGCCTTAATCTTCACTCAAACTCGGCAGTTAGAGCTTAAGTTTAGTGAACTTCTTCACATACTCAAGGATAGTCTCATCATGTTTAAGTTGACGCATCTTCTACCGCGCCTCTAGTTCAGCATTCTTTGGATAGAAATGCTCATTGAACGCAAACTGAAAGTCCTTCCATATCTTGAAGGGAATTGTGTCGTCTTCTCCATCGTCACATCTACGTCGCCACCACAAAAGAGCGACATTAGTAAGATAAACAGAAGCAGTGTTTATCTTGGTTATATCATCATCGATACCCATCAAACGAAAGTATTGTTCAAGACCCCAGATGAAATTGTTTATATCTTGGGCTGCACTCGACCCACTAAACTTGTTAGGTCGCGGGGCGTCGATCTTCAGCTTGGGTGTTGCGACATCGACAAGCACTCCACTCTTCATCGCTACTTGATAAATGCGAAGTTCACTCTTGAGCTCCTTCATCTCCTCCTTCATAGAAGCTATCTCAGCTTCTAGGGAGTTATCTCGGCTGTCTAGCTTCTCATACAACTCACCAAAAAGGTTCTCAACATCCTCTCTAATTCTCCCCTCGATGACTTCAATCAGATCGGAGCATGACTCATCATCGTCTCGGGCCTCCTTGACTTTCTTCATGGAATTCTTAAGTCTAACGAACCTCTGATCCAAGACTGGAATGAGGTCCTTGGAACTTCCTCACTTCTTATCGCCATTGCGTGTTGTGACTCCCTCGGCTGCTTGAACTTCGGTGGAGTTTTGTGGTGCCATTTCTTTCGATCAACTTGGCTCTGATACCACTTGTCACGCTCGTAGAACTGCAATAACTCGAACGTGCAACCTTAGTCGACTTTCGGATGCTGGTGCAACTAAGTAAGCCTGAAAATGATCAAGCAAAGACTGCTTAGACCCTTGCGGAAACGAAAAGAGCAACAGAAAGAAATAGCTCGAAAAGAAGCAAGAGTGTTTGAGTGAATGTCAATGTATTCCTCAAAGAAAGAGTGAAAAATGAGTGAGTAAATGAAGTGGGGGCAAGCCTCTATTTATAGTTGATGCCCCTTACATTCAACGGTGGAATTTAAATTACATCAACGGCTCAGATTGGTCTAAATCTCTAAGGATCCCTAAATTTAAGGAGAGCCATGAAATTATTAATTAATTAATAGAAAATAATATTACATTGCTGATATCCTTCCATGGAATTCTTCAAACTCGGACTGGGCTTCCTTATGCTGATTTGGACAGGCCCAAGATGGTGAAAAGAGCCTCGTGGGCTGTCTGGCACTGCGGGTCGCACCCTGGTGCTAGTGGGTCGCACCTTGGTGCTGTAGGGTTACACCCTGGTGCTGGTGGGATGAACCCCGTGTGATGGCTGGACTCGACCACTGGTCCGCGGTCTGTGATACATGCATTGCACATATATACAAATTAGTTAATTTTACCAAACGGTTTTATACAATAAACTAGTACAATTCACTAGTCAAATCAATTAATGTAATCTATTATTAACTATTAGTTAATGTAATTCTCTATAATTATATGATATCCGTTAAAAAAATAAATAATTGAGAAATACGTATGGAATACGTATATCGGAGGAGTCGAGACATTGACCGTCAATCACGTCGTGACCGTGAAACAAGGCGAGCGGCATATGGACGTTTGGTTGTTTCCTTTAGGTTCGTTTTCATTGTTTGCTTGCAATTAAATATTTTTGTTATATATATATATGTATTATATTGCATTTATATTATATATATAATTTTATTATAGTATTTATTTCGTATAATTGTACTTGGTGTTGTTTGTGTGTTGAATTGAGTCTAAGTAGTTGGTAAACTAATACCTAAGATTTGATTTACTTTTTACCGAACAACATAAGTCTTATTCAACACTTAAATTTGATTAACATACCAAATAATTTTATAATATAAATTTAGACTCCTAACAATCTCTAGATTAAGTGGTTAAAAGCTCTTAGTTGACATCTTCCCCTCCTCTAAGTTGTGGGTTCTAGACCCATTAAGAACAAAATTTCTCCTTTTCCCTCCTCTAGGTAGAAATTATTTAAAAAAATTAAGTCATGAAAAAATTGTTCAAAAAAAGCAAGATTCATTAAAATTATTAAGTCATGAAAAAAATTGTTATTAGTCTACTTTTTATGAAAATTCAAAAAATAAAGTAATATATATTTGGTTTAACAACTAGTTTCCGATCTACTAGCAGATTAATTCAGATCGGTTTTGCAGAATAGAATTATGGGGCGACCCTTGCAGTTTTCTCCATTCACAACGCCAAGATTTTAACCACCGACATTACTTAAGAGATCTAGTGTCTCATCCCACAAAATCAACTAGTTGTCGGTAAATTCTATCAACAAAGAAACATTTGATTGGAATCATTAATATACTATCTTCTATTCAAGCAAGGTTGGTATGGTCGCTATTGTAACATATAAAAGATTGTAAATTTAAATGTATATTTTATTTATCAAGATATTTATTGGAGAGAGTCTAATGACTAATTCTTCACGTTTTGTTGGTTCATATAAGGTTAGATACTAACTACAAATTTTAAAGTTAGTCTATGCTTAAAACAAAGACCGAATTCTCGTCCACCGATAAATTCAAATATATTTAAGTACATACTTGCCTTCAGTTTCTCTAATCTCAAACTAATAAGAATAATATAAAAGAAAAAAATATCATTAAATTGAATTTTATTAATGTTAAGTACATGGTTGTACAAATGAACCATATGTTATTTTTTTCAGTTACAGAGTTGTACAAGTTAAAAACAATACAAAATTTAACAGAAATGGATCTTTAGGCTTATTAACAATAATTAGTGATTAAAAATTAATGGAAAAACATATAAAAATGACGAATAAAT
This sequence comes from Hibiscus mutabilis, assembly GCA_019671005.1. Classification (NCBI taxonomy): domain Eukaryota; kingdom Viridiplantae; phylum Streptophyta; class Magnoliopsida; order Malvales; family Malvaceae; genus Hibiscus; species Hibiscus mutabilis. The sequence continues at coordinate 7,431,003 of CM033756.1, forward strand.
CATTAAAATTATTTGAAGTTCTTAATCATCCGTGTCCTTTGCTTTTTCATCTTAACCAAGCTTTCCATTACAATTTCTGAAGCATTTTCCACCACATCCGACAAATTCCTACACAACATTGAAAAAAAGAAAAGTTAGTAAAAGGTAAGTTCCACACGTTGTAATTATGAAATTAAAGTTAGTTTTAAAAATGAATAGGTCCTAGTAGTAAGCAGCTTGGTATCGCTTAAGCAGATCTCGAGTTCAAGATATTGTGTATATAAACTATCTTTGCTGGAAGCAGAGATGTACCTAGAATGGGGCTGGAGGGGGCGGTAGCCCTCTAAAATTTTGAAAGCCCTATACGATTTAGAAAATTTTTAAATTTTTTTATGTATTTCCTATTGAAAATATGCTTTCGCCCCCCTAGAATTTTATAAGTTCGCCCCTTCTAGAATTTTATAGGTCCGCCCCCTAACATAAAGTTCTGTGTCCGTCCCTGGGCCCGGAAGACTCACCCACCAAAACCAATTCCTAAGTTATAAATCATAAATTCTAAACCCTACAACTTAAATTCATAGACTCTAAACCCTACAATAAACTTCTAAACCCTAAATTGAACCCGTTTCTAAGAAACAAAATTTTTACCGCTAATATATAAAATATTTTTCCATTTAGTCGACAATTGTCATGTGTCCTGAAAATAAAAAACACACGTTACTACATCAAAAATCTGCTTGTGAATTTTTATTCTACCGTAAGTGTATTTATATATTAACAAAATAAATTAAACCCTAATTTCAGTCAAAGAGATGATATAGTTTATAAGATTGAGCCAACTTACCCTTTTGAAGAGTCGAACGTGATCCCAACAGTATCCTTAGCCTCTTCGAGAGCCGTTTCGAACCGTCGAAAATCCTTCACCGTAACATTCCCATTGTCGACTATAAGAAGTTGCGAAGGTTTAACGTCGCAGAAGATCGGAATCACCTTCTTCTTAGGCTCCGAAAATAGAGCCAATTCATGAAGGCAAAAGTAAGACTCGCAATAGTTGGGCGAGAAAACAGCGACGCCAACTTTACAATTCCGTATCGCATTGTCGATGTTGTCGAACAGCTAATCCCCTGGCTTCATGTTCTTGTTGTCCAAGAAAGGTTGCAGGTTCCGTCGGGAAAGGTGGTCGTAAAGTAACGTCGCTATAGTTCTCTTGGTGTCAATGCCTCTATGGTTGATGAAAACGTCGCAAAAAGCTTTGGTTTTCGTCGCTATCCCATCTTTCGCTGACATTTTCGTCGCTGTTTGGCGGGCAAGAAAGTTCCGTCGCAAGTTCATAATGACAGCTGATGAATAACGTTGCATATGCATGGCTTTGGATCAAACAAAAGGAAAAATATACGAGAAACCCTAATTATAATTTTCTGTCTTTTAATTTAAGAATGTTCGTTGCTAATTGTGGATATATGTGAGTGTATATATATGTATATATGGGAGAGTTTGATTGAATGATTCTAAGGTTGGTTTTTGAATCTTGGTTTACAAGAATGTTTTACTTCTATAGTTGATTTGAAAGAAAATATGAAAAGATTGAAAATTATAGTGACTAATTGGACAAATTGGAACCTTGACGAAATCTATGCCTTTGGACAATTTGGAACAAATTTTCCATTGACCATTCAAACAAGTTAAAATTTGAAAACCCTTTTTTTACTATATTTTGTTTAAACACGTGTTGTATCATGTAGATCGTATGCGGACATAGACAGAGCTAGAATTAGACAATGGGAGGAACATAATTACTTAATTTCAAAATTAACAAGGACCTAAAAAGCATTTAATCTAAAATTTGAAAAGAATAAAACTTAATTTCACAAGTATTTAAACTAAACTAACAAAGACTAAAATTTTCATCAAACAAAAATATTTGGGTTACTAAGATAGCTTCTTCCGTGCATGCGAATCGTGGGGGTCGATATCGTATCTGTATTATGTTCTTAAATTGTTACTAAATAGTTTAAGTTTCATTATAGTGACAATTTTAGCATGTTTCAATTGTTTTACTAATGTGTCCCGACCTATACAAATGGTTACTAATTTTGATATTTTAAACTAATTTTTAATATTATGTGTTAAACATATTTTATTAATGCACTAAAAATAAAACGTAATCATTTAGTTAAATAATTGATAAATTTAATTTTTTTTTATTTGCATATATATATAGATATGACCAAGGAAAAGGAAGCAACAAATGCTATGTGCTTTGTCTACTTTTGACTGTTTGATCAAACAAAGGCACCATGAGCCAAACAGAAACATTGTTAGTCTTGAATTCCTCCCCATTAAAAGAATTTCTGGAAACTTGTCTCACTTTTTCATGATTTGGGTATCGACATACACCGACTAATACATTGAGAAAAATAAGTTAAATCGAATAATTCGTATATTTATGTCGTGTTTATGTATGTGTAGTAGTATTTTTGGGAAACACAAGGATAGCAATGGAGTTGGATAGAAACTCGATTCTGACCGGGTTGAATTGGACCGAATTTGTTGGAGTCGAAGAAATTTGTCATTCTTAAATTTACACGATGCATTAAGAGTGAGGATATTAAATTGGAGGATATTAAATGTCAAGAATATTTAATCGCACGTCTTTATATGTACCAACAACAATACCAATCAAATTAAACTCAATCAGATTGATTTATTTGGTTTTAATGTTAATATATTAATTATTATTTTATATATAACTTAATATAGTATACATGTAGCATGGTTCGCATTTTATCAAAAATAATTATAAAAAAAATTAGTCGCTCTCTTTCAAATTTTTGCCGCTTGCAACTTTACTTTTCTTCTTTTGGTTGGCGGTCGGCAACTAATTTTAGTATTGGTTGTCGACCACCGAGTCTATTATTTTTCTTATTTTTTTTGTTTTTCATATTTTATTAAGAATTTCTGCTTTTGTGGCATGCGTTTCCTCTGTCATTATGATACGTTTTTCTTTAATTTTTTACGGTTCGTCTCATCTGTCCTTGTGGCATAATTTCAGCATACCTTAGCGGTCGGTTGGTGCTTGTACATAGATCTTCACGGCGCTAATCTTTAATTATGGTTATGTCGGTGGTCTTAGAAAGATGGATCTCCACTCGGTTGATGGTTGGTTGCTGATGTAATCAGACTTGGGTAGCGGAGCAATCTGTTTGATAACTTGGTTCGCTCACCACTCATTTTTTACCTCGTAAAGCGTTTCGTTTGGATAGAGACAAGGAGATTTAGAAAGGTTTCTGAATTTTAGTATGCTAATTTCAATAGGAGTGTCTGCTTTTCTTTACACAATTGTAAAAGACTTTTAGTAGACTTTCTTTTTTTCTCTTTTAGTGCACTTGTTCCTTTGATTGTAATAGATGCTATAGGTTAACGAGTTTAGGTGATGGGTTTCAAGAGATTTTTATATCGTTTCTGATTATGTAATGTCGTTAGGTGATTGATATTATTGATTTTCGATGTTGTAGGCGTGATTTTGATGAGTGACATATCGTATTGTAAGACACATCTTTGGGATGTTTTATCTTTAATAAAAATTAACTTTTGTTCTGAAAAAAGAAACGAGTTTGATTTAGTTGATTTTGAAATATTAATTAAAGTAGTTAAGTTGGTCCGGTTTAGTAGGTTAAAATATTAAGTCGATTGAGTCTCGATTTTGAAATCTAAAATCAAAATAATTGACTTTGAAAAATACATTAAGATTATATGTTTTTAAATATTTAAACCTAACCTCATACCCAAATATATTACCCACCCAAAGCTAATACAGCCGAATAATTTATATGGATTCGAATTCCGATATAAGAATATAACACCTTACAATTTAATAATTATTTAAATTTAAATTCAATTATACAAATTTGGTTTAGTTCGTGTAATGAGCAAGTTTTTTTTTTCCCGCAAGGCAAGATAATTTTTATTAATAAAATTAAAGACCTCGAAAGGATACAAAATAAGAGATAATCTGTCTCAAGACAAAAATAATCTCAACGAACAAAAACGAGATCAACACCAAAATTCACCTAACAAATTCCGACACCTCAAAACTCAATTGAAACAATTGTGTAATAACTATAATTTGATTAACTTTTCCCAAAAAAATTATGTTAATATTTTAGATTTATTTTGATTAAAGTCTCGTTATACATAAGCCATATTAAATATATATTCTTATTATAATTAGATCGTTACATTATAATAAATTAGTTTTACATTAAAATTTATAGATTTTTAATTAAATTTTAAAAAAATGATTACGTCCTAAATTTAGAGCAGCTGGACTTTTTTCATAGATATGAAAGTTCATAGAATTTATTTCAATCTTTTGTATTTTATTTGAAATAAAGGTGTTTATGGACGATGTCAAGTTAAGGCCTGATTTTTTTAAAAACTCTTAATTCTGGGCTTAAATCAGGCCCAACTCGACCCACTTAAACAATTCATTTTTAATTTAAAAGTAATAAAATATTTTTTATAATTGAAGTTAAATAAAAATGTATTTGAATTTATTTAAATTGTATTGAAACCTGGTCAGGGGACCAACTAGCCCATAAAATTTAATTTGAAAGGATTAAGTTGGCAAAATAATAAAATACAGGGACAAAATTGTCCAAAATGGGATAGTCTTCCATTACGCTTCCAAATAAAGTTTACAAAGATTGGGATAATAACATTACTCTTGTTTACTACCGATAATCTTCCATTATATCATCAAGTAATGTTATAAACCAAATGAAGTAAAGACGGTGGCGGAATTTGAAGTAAAAATTTGAGGGAACCAATTTAAAATTTTAAAAATTTTGAAGGCTTAAATGAAATTTTTGAAAAATGTTGAGGGTTTAACTACATTTTTTAATAATTTTGAGAGATTTAAAAATTTTGAGAGAAAATTTTAATTAAAAATATTCAAAATTTTAAAGCTTAATATGAATTTTTAAAAATCTTGAGGGGACCCCATTGGTCCTTTAAAGGATCCACCCCTGATTTCAGATCTTATATTACTCGGGGTAATGCAATTTTTTTTTACAAATCCTAATTTTAATCCTAATCCTATCTAAAGGAAAGGGAAAATACGACTCTAGGAGAAGGAATGAGAGTGTTTCTATTGGGTATAAAATTCATGACCCAAAAGAATACGAGGGAAGGGGACTCTAGAGTAATGCAAAATTAACTGAACCAAATGCATTATTAATATATATATCATTACAATTAATTATAATAAGAGATTTAAGAACAAACACATTTGGTCGGTCGACCAAACTATTCATCTTTGTTTTTCATATTCTTTTAGATTATAAGTTTTATATTCATTAACAGCTTTTCACTTCTTTCTCTTAAAATTTTTTTTTTCTCTCCCTTTTAAGTAAAATTAAGATAAAATTTAATATTTGTCTAAAAAAATTTAACTTTTTATTTTACTAAACTAATAAAAAAGCATGTGAAGTTTATTTTTCTTCTTTTTGGTCAGAGGTTATTTTCATTTCATTAATTGAACTTATTTAGGATTATTAAATAAACTGATTTGCATGTGATTGGACCCCATATCGGAGAAAAAATAAAAGCAAAAATATTAATACCACTAATTCCTCCTTGATACGCGTATGGAAAATTGTGGTGAAGTCCCCCATCGCTTACATATTGATTTTGACATAACAAAACAATTAAATAATTACTTTAATAATTAAAATTAATTAGAATTAGAATTAAAAAAACGATAGCAGATCATAATTATAATTATGATGGTATCTATTCATATAATTAAAATAAAATAAATTAGGGTAAACTACCTAGATGACCACTAAACTATTAGAGCGTATCTATTTTGACTACCAAACTAGGCAACTCGTCAATTAGACCATTAAATTTTTAATTGATCAAATTTTGACCACCTCCGTTAAAAAGCTAACAGAGAGGTGACGTGGCAGTTAATAAATTTTTATAAAATTACACATTTAATCCATATTATTTACGTATTATATTAATTTGATTTTAATTTTAATTTAATTAAATAAAATTAACCAACCAACCAGATGACGACATGTGTCACCACCTGATTGGACAAATTTACTCTAATTTTTTATTTATTTTATTTAATAAAATTTTACCCAATCAAGTGGCGACACGTGTGGGAAATAATCAAAGGAGAAACAGAGTGGTGGGAAGCTTCATGAAAAAAAATCATAAGGACTAAATTAAAAATTAGAGTAAATTTGTCCAATCGAATGGTGACACGTGTCGTTATTTGGTTTGTTGATTAATTTTATTTAATTAAATTAAAGTTATGACCAAATTAATACAATAGGTAAATAACATGGACCAGATGTGTAATTTTATAAATTTTCGTTAACTGCCACGTCACCCATCCATTAATTTTTTAATGGTGGTGGTCAAAATATGATCAATTTAAAAGTTTGATGGCCTAATTGACGAGTTACCTAGTTATGCCCAAACAGTTCGGTGGTCACCTGAGTAATTTACCTAATAAATTATTATAATATACAAGAACAAAGTCAGATTGAACTATGAAGGCATATTGATTAATTTCAAAATGAATAATGTCTTAGAAATCAATTAAATTATAAAAGTTAATGAAGGTAAGGTTTAGTTGTAATGATTTTAAAATTATGGGGACTGGATTATAAAAATTAAAAAAATTTAATAACTAAATTTAGTTTATTTTTTAAATCATACATCTAAATATTATAAAAACACATTTAAATTTAATAAAAATTCACTAATGGGTTTTTACTTATTACTAATAGGATAATAGAGGGACCGACTTCATGAAAAAATCACAAGGACTAAATTTCAAAAGTTCAGAGTAAAGGGACTGGAGGGTTAATTAAACCCTCTATAAAATTATAGTAAGTGTGATTAGTGAGATCTCTCCCGCTGTTACGCTGTAGGTCCATGTGCATCAGCATTGCCAGTTGCCACACCTCTTCATTAAAGTTTTGGCGTTCAGAAAAGCTCAAAACTCTATGATTTTACTTTCTCTACGAATTGAAAGATCAGAAATTTCCCTTTTTTTAAGGAAAATTTTGTAATTTCCACTTGGGGTTTTCCCAACTTTCTTGAGAATCTGTTCTTTTTGCTAGAAAAAGAGATCTGATATAACAGTTTTCACTTCGGTTCCTCTGTCTTTTCTTCCTTTTTTGTCTCTCAAAAAGTGCACAACTTGAACATTTATTACAAAGGGTGTTCAAACTTAAGACAGAGAAGAAGCCGTTAGTATTTGAGTGGCAAAAAGCTGTTGGGAACATTGTCTTTAAAGTTTTGGTTTGCTTGATTTGTAAGAGTGGGTTTTATTTCTTCAGTACCTGGATCAAACCTCATTACTGCATAAAAGAAAAGGCAGAGAAAAAGCCAGCCAATACCTCGTTTTTGGTGTTCTTCTCAGCTTCATAGCTCAAACAAGGTTGTACCTGGATTCATGCTAAAGTTTGGGTTTTGTTGTCCAAAAACTTGTCTTTAGTGTATTTTGGGTGTTTTAGGTTGAAATGGGAAGTACCCTTTTCATACTTGCTATTGATTCAAGGGTTCATATGCTGTATTGCTGTGTAGTTTAAGAGTGTTGAAGATTGGGAAAAAAATTGCATCTTTCTTTGAAGTCAAATATGTTGATTTTAGTGTTAATATGATGTAAGATTAGTTTGTTGCTCTTGAAGATTTAGTGGGATAAGCTTCTGAGATAGGATTTTTGGTGGAGGGATTGAGTTTGAAAGAAAGGCTTTAAAGGGTTCACTAGGATTGTTTAAAAATGGAGGAAGATGTGAAGAATGATAAAGAAATGAGATCATTGGCATTAACGCCAACATGGTCTGTTGCTACTGTTTTGACAATCTTTGTTGTGGTATCTTTGATTGTGGAGCGCTCGATTCACCGCTTAAGCAAGGTAAGAAGCCGGTTTTTAGCTTCCAATTGTTGGTGTCTTTATCATGTTTGTAGCTTTTTGTTGAATGAGATTATGCAGTTATGAGTTTTTAGATAGAAATTCATTAAACTCTCATGTGCTAGGTCAATATCTAACGATGAAATTCTGTTTAGTTTAAAATTGATGATTTTTTCTTTTAAGTTGATGACTAATTGTGTTGTTGGTTGCTAAAAATTAATTGGTCTTTAAGTGGCTAGTTATGATGTCTTGACAAGCTTTGTTGTAGTTTCTTCGATTCTGATTTTCCCAGTTCACTGCAAAAGCAATGTGTTTGGTGTTGTTCATCTTGTCTACAAACACTTCCGGCTCGTATATTTTAGTATCTAGCACGTTCGGACTATTTTTGAGTTAAATTTGAATGCTTTTTTAAGAGATTACTACTGTTGGTAATTTATAACTTTCAAGAGATTATGTGGGCAAGAGCAAGTTCAAATTCGTTGAATATGATATGATCAACTTTAGAGTTTTTGCTATGCCTTTTTACATGAAATCTATCGATTCTTTAAACTCTTGATTGACTAAGAAAGTTCTTTACACTGACAAAATATGCACCAGAGGTTTCAGGTGAAGTAAAGTTTTTGGTAATGAGGTTCTTGGTATCCTTAAAATTGTCTTATGACTTTTTCTACTAATTTGTTTCAGTGGTTAAGGAAAACTAATCGGAAACCTCTGCTTGCTGCGGTGGAGAAGATGAAAGAAGGTATTTTCGTATATTTCTACATGCGGCCGGTGATATTTTCTGATTTGGTGTTTGAATGACAATTTTTCATCAATTAACTTTAGTCCTCTTTCTTTTTGTTCATCATATTTATGTTGCTACTTTTGGACTTCGACTTCAGAGTTAATGCTGCTTGGTTTCATATCACTCCTTCTAATAGCAACCTCGAGCATAATAGCCAATATTTGCATTCCGTCAAAGTTCTACAGTAGTACCTTTGCACCATGCACCAGGTCCGAGATTGATGAACAACTTGAAGATGATCCTTCCAAGGAACGTAAGCTTTTGACGGCTTCTGATTTTTATTTAGGAGAATGTTGAATGGCATGGACCTGAATACCTGCAAAGAGGCATGTAACTAATCTATATATTGACTCCTCATTTTGCTATATTAGTTAATTTATTCTTTTTTGGCCTTTTCATTCTTTTTTTCTTCCGTATATGATCTAACATTTTGAAATTATTCTATTCTTTCAGGGTCACGAGCCTTTTGTTTCATACGAAGGCCTCGAGCAGTTGCATCGTTTCATTTTTGTCATGGCAATCACACATGTATCATACAGTTGCCTAACAATGTTACTTGCAATTGTGAAGGTTAGGCCTTTGAATGTAAAAAAATTACTCCTAAAGTTTGCAATTAGTAATAGTAACTACATAGCTTCTTCATATACTCGGCATTGGAAAGAACATTTTGCATTTCTCAAATGCAAAACTTCTTTTCCCGAGTAGCTCGTCAAATGTAATTAATGATAATTATGGTACATGCTAGTTTTGTCATGTTAAGTAATTCTAGGTTATATTGCTCGGACTCTTCATTTTGTTTCACTTATCTATGTCCAACACGAATTTTGATGAAAGCACAAATTCAACAGTTTTATATTGATATTATTTGATTACGTCTTGATATTGTAACTGTTTCGTAGATTCATAGTTGGAGAACATGGGAGGATGAAGCTCGTATGGATCGACACGATATACTAAATGGTAAGTTAAACTGTATATTGTTGATAGGCTCGGATAATACTGTTTTTATTATTATTTATGTTGATTTAAAGTTTATGATGGAGAACCGAATCTATGTCTATTGTTCTGGCTCTTCATTTTTCTTGTACCCATGTTTGGCACCTGTTTTTGATACATTTTCGGACATGGATATGGGAATGCGATCCTCTACCATGTTAGACACATACCATATTCGGCATTCACACCGTGTTCGAGTATAAAAGGGTGCCATTACTGTATGGTTGCATTTATTGATTTTCTAAGAATGGATTTTGATGTTTCCATACTTGTGATCAGCAGTTGTCAAAGTTATTTAAAAGATTCTTTTTTGAATTTTTATTAGATATTAAATGATGATTGGACTTTACATGCTTCAGAAAAAGCAAGAGAGTCGATAATGCGAAGGCAAACAGCTTTTGTCATAAGCCACACATCGAACCCTTGGACCAAAAATAGTCTTCTTATCTGGGTGGTAGGTGTCAAACATTTCTTCTTGCTTTGTTTACTTTGAAAATCAGATTGAATTATTTCACTGCTATGCATTGTTTTGTAATTATTTATATAATTGCCTGCAATTCTTTATTTTCAACTGGCAGAAATGTTTCTTCCAGCAATTTGGGTATTCGGTTGTTCGTGCTGACTATCTCACTCTCCGTAAGGGCTTCATCATGGTATGTGTTATTTACAGTTTGACAAACAATCATATTTTCCATATAATTACGAAGTTAGGATTAATCGCTTTTCATCCCTCTTACCTTTTTAGAAGATAAAATTATATAAGAAGTTTAAATCTACACCCGGAAGTTGGTCTTTTGTTACAATATTCGTGTTTCGATTACAGACGTGGACCATGGAATAGGACAATCTGCACTTTAAAACATGTTTATTGCTGTTACTCTTGTATTTACCCGCTTTTTCTTTCGACCGGCATGATTAGTGTTATAGGTACCTGTAAATTCTACTGTTATTATCTCATACTAATTTATACTACTGAGAACTTGGTTCGTATTCTTCTTCAGCTTTCTGTTCTGAGCAAACTTTAGATGTAAAAAAGTTCTCTCGACACTAAATTGCCTGTTTCCTTTTGTTTTTCGTATTCATGGCAGAATCACAACCTGACGTCAAAGTACGATTTTCATAGCTATATGATTCGTTCTATGGAGGAAGAATTTCAACGGATTGTTGGTGTTAGGAAAGTAATGTTTTCATAAAGAACTTTCTCATTGCTTTCTCTGTCAAATTGTCCCAAAGGTCTGTTTTTGCTCGTATGGAATATCTCGTTTCTTTTTAACTGTGAATCCGATTAGAACATCAAATGACTAGTGCGGCTGTGAAAATTATATATGCTTCGTCACCCGAAAAATTTGAAATTCATATATGATTTAGAATTTTTTTTAAAATTTCCTATGTGTTTTCTATTGAAAATCTATTTTCGCCCCCTAAAATTTTATAAGTTCGACCCCTTAGAATTTTAAAAGTTCGCCCCCTAACATAAAATCCTGAGTCGGTCCTTGTGGTTATCCTATCTATCGGTTTTTACTTTTATAGTGTTTATGCCACTACATAGCAAAATGCGTATTCCGTTTCCAGATTTTCACACTTGTATTTATATCTTTGGGTGTCACTGTGGGCTTCATTTCCGCATCGAGGGTTGCTAAAGTTCTGTTTGTTTAATATCTTGCAGTGGTCCACTCTGGGGATTTGTTGTTGCCTTTATGCTGTTCAACGTGAAAGGTACAGTACATTGTAAATTGAGATTGAATTATTATGCTTCATAAGTATGTTTTCATGTTGTTACCTCCCAAGCAATCCACATTTTTGGGTTGTTTAAAGCGGAAACGAGTATGTGGGAATGACAGTTCTCATCTCGTTGCCTATCTGAACTTTCGGGTATAAGAATGATAGTTCTGATCTTGTTGCCTACCTGAACTTTCAAGTAGTGTGTATTCATATTATAGGCAGTTCCGCTAACTCACTGGACTCATAATGCATTGGTTATTTTTCTTTCTTACAGGGTCTAATCTATATTTCTGGATAGCAGTCATTCCCATTGCCGTAAGTCTTCCGTCTTTTCTTGTCGGTATTATTTTTGGCCTTCACTGTTTATGTTACTTGGACTCAAGTTTGAGAATATATGCCTAACAATAGAAAAAGCCAAAACAGTGTTAGTACGGAAAATCTAGCTAGGGTGATTTCAGTTGCCTAATCTTTTTGTGTTATTCTTATTTTGTATGTTCATAACTTCATGTGCAGCTTGTTCTTCTTGTGGGCGCAAAGCTACAGCATGTCATCGCAACTTTGGCGCTGGAGACTGCTAATCTTACCGGCTCTTTTAGCAGACCGAAGCTGAGGCCTCGGGATGAACTTTTCTGGTTTAAGAAGCCGGAATGGTTGTTATCCCTTATCCATTTCATTCTATTTCAGGTTGTTTACTGCAATGCAATCAAGTAAAAGACTTTGTATTATTCAACACTTGCATTTAATCCGACTAATGTTCTCGTCTCATTTCTATGCAGAATGCATTCGAACTGGCTTCATTTTTTTGGTTCTGGGTATTTCTCTTCTCCGACTTGATCAGTATCTAATAACAATCTCGATTATGATTTTGAGTTGAACATCAATCTATAACTGCATTCAAAATTCATTCCTCTCTTATGATATCGTTGCAGTGGCAGTTTGGCTACAATTCATGCTTCATCCGAAACCATACTCTTGTTTACATACGACTTATTTTGGGGTATGACCATGCTTTTATCTCGTCTCGATTTTATGTATGGATTTCATTGATCATGTGTCCTTACTTGATTCTCCTTACCTCGTAGGTTTGCCGGGCAATTCATCTGTAGCTACATCACTCTCCCACTCTATGCTTTGGTCACTCAGGTATTACATTTGTTCATTAACATCCCTTTCATTCGGAGAGAACGATCGAAGCAAATTCGAACATTAAGAAATCACCTGTATATAGAGGATTAGTTGCTGAAATTTCCACTTCGGCCATGAATTTACCATTTTCTCTGGAAAAGTTCTATCGAGCATGTGTTCATGCTCAGAGGAGCAGCTACATATCCCCACACCCTGAACGGACACATACCACTCCATCTTTCAGTGTTACTCGGGCTCGGATACGAGCATCGGGTATTAGTATGTATTTAAAAATCTTTGAAAGCTCATATCCGACTGTCCTTTTAACTGCTTAAAAATAGTTTTTTGTAGTAAAATGTACAGTATCATATCTATCTCAATGTTCGAGTCATTTTTTTTTCAATGGAGAAAATCATTTTAACCGATGATTTTGCGTGCCGCATCTACTGAAACTTTGTCCTTACAGATGGGAACAAACTACAAGGCAGCACTAATTCCTCAAAGGATACGGGAGACAATCCACGGATGGGGTAAGGCAGCAAGGAGGAAGAGAAGGCTCGGACGTTTCACAGATTATTCAACCATACACACAGACACAAGTACGGTAATGTCGCTCGAGGAAGATGACCACTAGTTGATTGATATACATGAAGACGACAATGGCGCATACACTGAGGTAGAGTTGCAACCGCCACCAAATGTTATATCCACTCCTTCCCCGGTGTTTGCTAATGAAACATCGAGCAGGGTCGGTACACCTTTACTCAGACCGTCGTCTTCTATTTCCGCCACGACTATCGCTGGTTTACAGAAGGAAGATTTCCAAAGATCATCCTCTATGCCAAAATAATAATTTACAGAGGAGAGTGACACAAAACTACAACAGTTGTGTGGTAATGGTTTTAGGTATAGGGTTATAAAGAGAATAACAAAAATAATAATTTGTATGTTCGCAGATCATAGCCTATGTTGTTCGGATTTTTCATTTTTCGTAAATCATCCGTATCTGACATTTCTATACATGTATTTAGATATGGTTATAAAGGTATGGTTTACTCGTTACATGTTATTCAGATTTTTCATTTTTTGTAGTGGTAGCTCGAATTTATAGAACACATAAATATATGGAAAAAATTTTGATACACACGCCGTGTACGTGTCTTTTAGTTTTAGAGGTTAGGGTTTTAGTTTAGGGTTTAAGGTTTAGGGGTTTAGGTTGTAGGGTTTAGAATTTAAGGTTAGTGTTTAGAATTTAGGGTTTAGGGTATGTGGTTTAGTTTTTTAGGGTTAGGGTTTGAAATTTAGGATTTGAGATTTTATAGTATACATATACATGCTTGTGTAAAATTAATTTTATATAGCGTGTGTATCAAAATTTTACCCTAAATATATATTATATAAAAATCTAAAAGAATTCTAAGTTATTTTATGGAAGATAAACTAAATTTGATTAATTGATGTTTGAAAAAGTTATTGCAAGTAATTTCAATCAAAAAATAATAATTTTTATATTATGAGATATGAATTCAAACATTTTTATATGTAAAGTGTATAAAACATTAAACAAAATTATTCACACAATTATAAAAATGAGTGAAATAAAAAAAATTCAAGTAACGCTTTGCAGGACAAACCCTAAACCCCCTATTTTTATGTAAGAAAAATAAATAAAAAAGTGAAAACTCTCAAAATACCAGAAAATTTCTTTGTTTTTGCCCGCTCCCCTTTTGTTCCTCTTCTTCTTTCCATTTTTCCCCAAACCCTAGATCATCTAGCTCTCTCTATTGGGTTTTCAGGGTTTTTACTGCAAAGGAACAAGCTTTTTGTTTCAGGTGCTTGGAAATATGTGAAGGATTTCATGGATTTTTTGTTGGGTTTTCTCGGTTTATGAAGCTTTTAGGTAGTTCAAAATTTGTTGGTTTTGAACCATTTGATTGGATAAGGACAGCAGGAGGATAAAACTGAGTGTATAAAGAACTGTCATTTTCAAGGCTGGTATTGAATTTGTATTACTTTGTTAATCTTAGAAGCTTACTTTTGGAAGTGATTTTTTAAAGTTTAGTTTGTAACTACGTTGAATTGGATTTTGGTAAAGTCTGTAGCTTTATTTATTTATTTAGAAGAAGAATGGATTATTGTTTATATTCATTTGGTTGATTGCTGGTGAAGAAATGAGGTTTTGTGTTATGTTGGACTTCTTGTTTTCAGACAGGATAGTTAGTGACTTTAGAGTAGCTTAAGAAGGTTTTGTTGGGCGGCGGTTTTGGTGTTTGATGGGTTGCATTACTTGTAACCTGTAAGTATTCTGCTATTGAAGAAAGTAAGGATAGTTTCAGAGATAAGACTTAAAGTGAAGGCTCATCGGATGTGAGGGTATCGACGGCAAATTCTTCACAAGAACCGGTATGATAACAGTGAAGTGAGGATAATGATGATTGATAAACAAGTGGTCCGCTTTTGTTACATTATGAGAAATTGGTTATGAAGAGGGAGAAGATGGAGTTCATTTCTAGTCAACAGTCGGGGATTAGTACAGTTCCAAAAGCAACTGAAGGAGATCAGGTGGCTGCAGGGTGGCCTGCTTGGTTGGCTCTGGTTGCAGAAGAAATAATAACCGGATAGGTACCGGCTTGCAGACTCATTTCGGTATTTAAGTAAATGTTAACTTTGTTCTACTTCTTGGTTGCAGAGATAGTAAGGAATTCCTTGTTATCAACAACATTGTTATCAAACAATACTGAATTGATTCTCGAGGCTTTGCTAGACCAATAGCCACCGTCTCCTTCCGGCCAAATAGCAGAAGTCGTGTTTGTTATCACCATTGGCTTAGCTTGCATACAATCGGTACCGGAACAAGCATAAATAGATACTAGAGTTTATCTAAACAAAAGAGGAAAAACAATCAAGCAGACAATATAAAAAATAATAATGTCTAAATCACGACTTAGTTATTCAATATTACTAGAAAACGCCAACAGAGCTACCAAATACCATACTCAAGAAGACACTAGCTGCTAAAATCATCACACTTGAAGTAGTTGCAGTGGCAAATGCCTTGGCAGGCGCAGGAGCCGGCTCCGAATCGCTGGCAGGAGAGCCTATTGGTGTATCAGTTGGTGTCTGAGGATCTATCGGTGATTTAGAAGGAATAGTCTGTGGTGGAGCCGGTGGGTTCAAAGTTGGTGCCTCAATAGGAGGCTTGAAAGAAGATGATGGAGTTGAAGCTTGGGGTGACGTTGAATGTGAAGATGGAGATGGAGATGATGTTTTAGGAGGATATGTTGGGGCTGAATATGGTGCAGGTGATGTAGATGATTGTTTCGGAGGTTCAGCAACCGGTGACAAATATGTAGGACTAGGAGTCGAGGTTGGCCCTGCAACCGGACCACGTTGATTGGGTGAGTGTGCTGACCATGGAGATGATCCAGGTGATGGAGATGTAGGAGCCAAGGCTGGCCCTGAAACCCGACCATGATGCTTGGGATGGTGTGCTGACCCTGGAGATGTTCTTGATTCTTTAGGAGGTTCAGCTATAGGTGATGTATGTCTAGGAGACAAGGCTGGACTAGCAATAGGATCATGATGATTTGGAGAGTGAGCCGGCCCCAAAGATGGTCCAAGAGATGCAGACGATCGTTTAGGAGGCACAGCTGCAGGGTATGGAGATGTAGGAGCCAAGGCCGGCCCTACAAAACGACGGTGATGCTTCAAAGATTTCGGCGGCCCTGATGGTCCATGAGATACAGATGTAGGACTAGGAGCGAAGGCTGGCCCTGCAACATAAGAATATAAAAACCGAAATCGAATCAACAAACAAAACACAAGAAAATGGTTATGAAAATTGAATCGAAGCAAAGCACACGTACAGAAGAATGAAAGACTTACCAAGGTTGCCATTGGCATGAAAACTCTGTCTACCTGCCCACACATTGCCACCAACAAAGAAGTTCCTATAGGCATCAGAGAAAGAGAGAAGACAACCGATGAACACCAAGAAAAGGCTGAGAAATTTTTGAGATTTCATCTTGAAAGATATCTGTGATTTGCATACAGTTACATACATATATATAATGAATGTATGTAAACACGTTTAGGGAATGGGAAAATATGGGAAGAAACTCCAAAATCATGGAAGCAAAAGGATTCTTTGATTTCTATTGATGAGAAAGAAAGAAAAGAATGTGGAAACTAAAGATTAAATTGCTAACATTTGGAAAATAAATGAGTGATTGATGAAGGAATAATGCAAATAATAGGAATTACAAAACTTAAAGATACTAAATTGATTCAACTGCCTTTTTTGATAAACTTGTCATGTTTATTTCATATAATTAAAACAGTAAATCTTGGTACAATTAATGCAGATTTACTGCTAATACTCCTTCCGTCCGATCAAGAGTGTTCATTGTTGACTTTTCACGCAATTTTAGAAAGAAAAAATTTGTGTAAAAAGTATGATGTAAAATAATTGAAACGACAATTTTACCATTAAAAAGTTAAATTTTGTTTTGTTGGGAAACTAAAGAAGGGGTATAAAAAGAAATATGTCTTTTAAAAGTTGTTAATTTTTTCAATGAGACATTTTAAGTGAGACAATTTTAAAACACAAAAGGGACATAGAGAGTATAAATTAACAAAAATAACACAGGAAGGATTAGGTAACTTTAAACACAAAAACAGTGAAATATTCAGCTAACCATATAGGAGTTATTGGACTGAAAAACTTTGCTCTAACTCTTGAATCCAATATCTAAAGCTGCAATTATATTTTCTTTCCTATACATTCTATAGGTAAAATGTAAAGATTCGAGAGAAACATGCTTCCATTACCTTCGGGTCAAGCTCTTTGCCATTGTTGCCTTCTTTAGTCTTAAGCTCCCAGAATATGACAGTGGCCTGGTGTTGAAGATGTATCACCGTAGCTACTGTACTCTGTCAGGATAACCCAAGCTGATCTAGAGTCTTTACTTCTGTCATGGCCTTTAAGGGGCCTGCTTCGCTCGTCTTTCCACATCAACACCTAGAGCATCGTTTTGCCTCCCCACGAATCGGAATTGAGGTGTATTGTTGTGGAAACCAGTCACCATAAGGTCTTCGATTCTATATCGATTTAATCCTGAAAAGATTAGATCATTATCTGATGTGTTAATATTGGCATTTGATTAAATTCAGATGATGATATAGAAGTAGTTCATAACATCAACCAGGCTTCATATTTACAAGATCAACAGGTTCGGTATCCTCATCATTGCTCTTTGTTCCTATAGATTCATTGTGAGACACACCACCAACTGTTTTGGAGATTCCGTAACACATTCTTCCTTTATCGGAACGAATTCGTAATAAACTGCATCAGGGAGAAATGTGTAATAAACATCTGAAGGTTTATGAGAAAAAAGAGACTAGTACAAGGTACCAAACGATGCCGTTAAGTTAGCCGTTTTACCAATGAAAGGTAGCAGCTTTGGCTTCCCACCTGAAGTCCCAGTACTGCAGTTAATCAAACAGATAATAAGCTTATGAGAAAAAACAGAAACAGAGAGGAAAAACACAATGCACACACAAAGCACAGCAATCCATGCCTAAGACCGAACCTGGTGATGGGTTCAGCTAAAAGTAAACCTGAAGACGCCTCCCCATTAGCAACACTATCAATGTAAGGCTTGAGATCTTCATAATCAACAATGGGGACATTCGTGTTAAGGAGTTGCTTGTCGATTTGGCCATGAAGGAATTGCCTTAAGTACTCTGTTCCTGCATTTCTGCTTAGTATATCACCCAACAACTGATCTTGGATTTGCTGAGCATTTGTGGTCGGCTCCTCCAACATGTTCAACCCTGATTCATACTCATCTGTTGCCATAATCAAATCTGGAACTGACATCCGACCTGAAAACAACTCGATCATGGAAACTCTCCTAGTTGTGGGGTGTTTGTAACTTTAATAATTCAACGTCCATATGATACATAAAAGCTAAAGTGTTCAAAGTTTCAAGTTACATAGCACCCACATGCCAAGTAATAGTGTACATGAATCCAATTGTTTTGTATTCAATTCTCAAATAGTTTTTTAATTGATTTTACCATTGTTCGTATACCAATTCCGATACAGTAACAAATACATATTCACTTATACATTTACACCGAAGAAAATTGAAATACAAATGATAAGAATGGCAATCAAAATGTTCTTTAAATAACAGATTCAAAACAAATAACATTAGAAGTGATCAAAAAGAAGAACAAGTAACATAGAAACAAATGAAGGTAGTGCTAAACAAGAAATTCACAAGGCATAATATACATTAACAAAAGGAGTTCTTTAAACATTGGAAGGAACACATAAAGAGTGAAAGATTCAGCCAATCATATAGGAGTTCTTGGAATGAAAAACTTTGCTATAACTCTTGAATCCAATATCTTTAGTGCTTCCTTAGGTTTGATGCAAATGGGGGTCTTGTATTGGCTCAAAGAAGCTCCTCGGGACACAAAGTAATGCATCAGCACCTCAAAAGTTCCTTGTTTTACAACCCTAATCTCCAAAGCTGCAATTATATTTTCTTTCCTATACATTCTATATGTAAAATGAAACGAATCTTCGATTCTAGAGCAACATGCTTCCATTACGTTTGGGTCAAGCTCCTTGCCATCGTTGCCTTCTTTAGCCTTAAGCTCCCAGAATATGACATAGTGGCCTGGTGTTGAAGATGTATCACCGTAGCTAGAGTACTCTGTCAAGGTGAGTCCGAGCTGATCCAGAAGTGTCTTTGCTTCTGTCACAGCCTTTAAGAGATCCGCCTCGCTTGTTCTTTCCACATCAACACCTACAGCAACATTTTCCCTCCCTACAAATCGGAATTGGGGTGCATTGTTGTGGAAACCGGTCACCATAAGAACGTCTCCAACTCTATATCGATATAATCCTGAAAACATTAGCAAATTATCTGAAGCGTTAATATCGACATTTGATTAAATTCGGATTATTATTTAGAAGTTGTGGGAAATTTTACCTATAGAACTTGTGACAAGTAGTTCATAACATCGACCAGGCTTCACATTTACAAGATCAACAGGTTCAGTATCTTTATCATTGCACTTCGTTTCTATAGATTCTTCCTCTATCGGAACAAATTCGTAATAAACTGCATCGGGAAGAAATAAGTACGAGACGTCTGAAGGTTTACATAGAGGTTCTAAGTTGGTCCCGTACATATGGTACCAATGTACTTTGATTTAGGCCATAGCTTTCTGATTATTCCATCCCATGATTTACATCTACATATGTTTTCTATCAAGTTGGCCAAGTCCGAATTAGGCTTCATGATTGATGCTGCTGCATTTCAGCATCCCGAGTCAGTGATCCAATCACTTATTTGACCACTTCTTATATTAGAACATAGTTCTTGCCAATTGTTTTCAAAAAACTTGATACTTCTAAGAACCGTGGATGCGAAGTGATAAGTGTTCAAAAGTACTATTTTTATTACCCTTTTTACTCATATTATTGTTAGACTTAGGCTCATATTAGTTGCATAATTAGTCATTTATGCATTAATTCATGTTTCTTTCCACCGTTGAGCTTGATTACATAACTTGGTGATTTTTGTGGAAAAAGATGCTGCTTTGGTGTGCTTTTGTGTGTGTGCAGAATCACTTGCCTAAACAAGGCTAGAACCAGTTGCCAGGGCAGTGCATGAAGGAGATGCCGACGCAGTTGCCAGGACAATGCATGAAGGAGATGCCGAGCTAGTTGCCAAGACAATTTTCGATAAGGGATAAGATGATATGGTAGTCGAAATTGGTGACTAGATAAGCCCAAGATGACGTGGAGCAAAGTTAAATCCTAAAGGAGTTTGATTTCCATGAAAATGTCAAAGAGAAATTAAATCCCAAAAAGATAGGAGACGATCTAGAAGGAATTTAAATATAATAAAGAATTATATTCTTTTAAAGTATTTAATTCCAACTTAACTTCCTCCTCAAGAAGGATTTTGACCTAGCCATCTCCTATTTAAAGGAGACCAAACCGTCAAACTTAAGGGATCAAGAAGGGAGATTTCGACAAGAGCAAGAAGGGAGAGATTTCGACAAGAGAGAGAGAGGCAAAGGGGGAGAGTTCGATTGAGAGAGGAGAGCAAGGGGCTGATCGATTTCTTCTTCTTCTTCTTTGCTTCCATTAGATTTATGGTTTGAGGATTATTCTTTGTATATCTTTTGAACTCAACCATGAACTAACTTGATTGGTTGGGGTTATTGTGTTTTTGTGGTTGTGAAATCTTTTGGATTTTGTTTAGGTTTTTGAGTTGCAATTCAATTTTCAAAGTTTGTTCATTCTTGGTTCTCAATCTTGTTTGCGAGTGAATTGAGAGAGGATCTCGGAATTCAATCATCTATTTATCTAATATCGGGAGAGTTGGATTCAAGAAACGAATGAGCATGGTCTTTATTTAATCTATTGATGGTGAAGACTAATTCGGCTTAGGGATAAGTTACAAATTTCAACGGCTAAGAGGAGTGCAAGATTGGTTGTTGTTCACCCTTGATTCACGCAGGGATGTATCATCAAGACGTGTGCAATTAACAGTATTTCGTGTTAGGTATAACGAGGAATCATTAAAGAACGTTTTGTCGAACTTTGGAAGTGAATGCTCAATTGCCCAGGCGATCGACCCATTCTTAATTGCCCAGGCGATCGCGGGAGCATTGCCCAGGCAATATGATCAGATAACGCGGGGGAATTGCCCTGGCAACACGGCAGAATTGCCCTGGCAACCAACCAGGCAATTGCAACCAATTTGCCCTAGCAATCAACTAGGCAATCGTGACAGAATTGCCCTGGCAATCCGGCTGCTACTCAATCACCACGACGAACCATTCGATCATCACTCCACAACTCACGATAACCTGGCCTATTCTCTCTTTTGATTTCGTCTATTCTTTTAGTTTATTGCTCTTAGTTTACTCGTTAATTAGAACTCCTATTATCAATTGTGTTTTTCTTTTCCAATGCAGTAACTTAAGCAAAGTGACCCAAACCAATCCCTGTGGAGACGATACTCGATACTCATATCACTTTATTACTTGCGACGTGTATACTTACACCGTTTGCGTAGCACTCAATACGCGCAACACGAAGATCGAGCCAATCATGACAACCTCGTCTCGTTGTATTAAACCGAAAAGTAGTTGACAGTACATGCTTTGCTTGGTATCCGGGCAAAAGATGGTTTCAAAGGGGCTTGTGTAAAGCTTAGGCAAAACGGCTCTAAAGCTACTATCCTTGAATACGCTTGCTGAGACCGCGCTTGCCTTGAGGCCAGAAGGAGTTTCAACCTCTGCTTTGGCAAACATAAGTTCCATTCTTTTACAGGCTTGGTTTACGTCACCAATGTGCCTGTAAATGGATAAGCCGAAGCAGTTAGTTTTAGGACTCTTCCATGCAGAATCATCAACAAAAAAAAATGATCGATGCTATTTATGAATCGAAACAATTGGATTCGGTTTTCATTTGCTATGTTAATTATATGATTGAAATGCATACATTATAATTATATAATGTTCAATATATTAGACCCCAAACCTAAGTAAACAAGCAAAGTCTTTATAGCAACTTTACCCACCATCACTTGAAAGTTGGAACTCCAAACTCACATATCATGTAACCATATATAGACACTAAACAATCACCAATTTTTCAAGCCACCAACGTAACATGTAGTCGGATTTAGCTGTAAGTTATGTACGTGTTGGCCACGGATATGCGTCGGCGATTGACCGATGATTCTCCTACTCGATACTCGATAAAATATTAAACAACGAATTTTACAAGAAGATGAAAGAACTCAGCAATGTGCCATTGCCATATATATGTTCAATCCATTGATAAAATTGGGATGGGATTCCTTACTTTATTACCAAAGACCAACGCAAGGTACTGAACATTGCCATTCTGTTAGCACTTTCAACCGTGACAGGTATCAACTTTGGCTGCCCACCTGAAGTCCCACTACTGCATGGACTCATGAGTAGTGTTAGGAATTTGTATACGAAAAAATAATCAAAGTGATAACAACATAAAACGAGGCACACGAGAAAGAAGAGATTTAACATGGTTCAGCCTTGGCTATCTCCAACGGATGAGAAACAAATAAATCACTATCACGTAGAAAACACAAAGAGTACAAATATATAATATTCTATGTATCTCATAACCCGCTATATATATCTCAAACTCGATGTATGCAAAACACTCTCGAATTACATCTCTATAATATCTATTTCTAGGACATATTCGTTATAGTTTCAGAAATTCTAAAAGTATTACATCTCGTAAAATTCTCATCTTATATTGTTCGCTTTGATTATTTTTCCGCATACAAATTCTTAACAAAGAGAAAACAACAACAACAAAGAACGAGGGCAGAAAAAACGCAAAAGCTAAGAAACTCATGCCTTAGATAGAACCCAATGAAGGTTTCAGCTGAAAGAACATCTGAAGATGCCTCCCCATTAGCAATCCTATCAATGTAAGGCTTGAGATCTTCATAAGCAACAATGGGCACATTCTTTTTGAAGATTTGCTTGTCAGTTTGGCCATGGAGGAATCGGCTTAAATACTCTGTTCCTGCATTTCTGCTTAGTATTTCACCCAACACTTGATCTTGGATTTGCTGAGCATTTGTGGTCATCTCCTCCAACGTATCCAACACTGATTCATGCTCATTTATTTTCATCATCAAATCTGAAACCCGGTTTTGATCTGAAAACAACACGATCCTGGAAGCTCTCCTTTTTGTAAGGTGCTTAATTTGTTTTTTATTGCAACTTGTTAAATAAAAAACATTTGATGCAAGTGGAAAGTTTTTTATATAGACATGTTTATTTTACGGTTTAGAGTTTAATTTA
Source organism: Hibiscus mutabilis (assembly GCA_019671005.1). NCBI lineage: Eukaryota > Viridiplantae > Streptophyta > Magnoliopsida > Malvales > Malvaceae > Hibiscus > Hibiscus mutabilis. The sequence continues at coordinate 7,454,453 of CM033756.1, forward strand.
ATATTAAATGGTTAGAGTTAAGAGATTGTTTTTTTGACAAACAAAGATTATAGTTGGTAAGGATTAAAAGTTGTAGGAATTCAGATTTTAATTTTTAAAATTTAAATATATATATATATATATTTGTGTAAAAAAAATTTACACCGATAATGCATGAAAATAATAATCCTAATATTTATTCAGAGTTGTACTTACATTAGGCCTTAAAGTTGTATTCGATTAGATTTATTGATTTTTTATAGTGGTGCTAGAGTAATGAAAATTTTCAAAATATATATTAAAATTAAAAAAAAATTAAAGATAGAAGAAAAAAATTCAATATATCACCCTCTCTCAAATTCAATTATTAACAAGGATTGATACTCAATTACGAAGAAAACTTGCATAGCAAGAAATTCTCTCAAATTAAGTTTTCTACCTACAACTATATAAGTACAATCATGTACATGTATTTGGAAAAAGAAAGTATTTTAATTTTAATTTTTAGTATTTATTCATGGATTAATACTCAATTACAAAAGAAACTTGCATAGCGAGAAATCTGCTTTAAATTTTTTTATTTTAAAGAAAATGCAATTATGTAAGTACAGTCATGTACGTGTTTGAGGTGTGCGACAAGGTCCGTGTTTGAGGTGTATTGTTGTGGAAACCGATCACCATAAGAAAGTCTCCAACTCTATATCGATATCATCCTGGAAACATTAGATCATTATTCGGTGCGTTAGTATCGGCATTCGATTGAATTCGGCTCATGGTTTAGAAGTTGGAGGAAGTTTTACCTGTAGAACCTGTGACAAGTAGTTCATAACATTGACTAGGCTTCACATTTGCAAGATCAATAGGTTCGGTTTTTTCATCATTTCTCTTCGTTTCTGTAGATTCATCGGAAGACACACCGTTTAACCGAACCCGGTTTAGAGAGTTTGTAACAAAATCTTTCTTTATCGGAACAAATTCATAGTAAACCGCATTGGGGAGTCCTCCGCAATAGGACTCAAGCTCTGCAGTGTAATGCATCATGGCGCCTGTGCATATGGCACCAATGTACTTTGTTTTAGGCCATAGCTTTCTGATTATTACATTCCATGATTTACATCTACATATGTTTTCTATTTTGTCGGCCGACTCCAGATTAGGCTTCATGGTCGATGATACTGCATTTCGGCATCCCGAGTCAGTGATCCAATCACTTATTTGACCTGTTCTTATTTTAGAACATAGCTCTTGCAAGTTCTTTTCTGAAAACTTGATACGATGCGAAGATCGAGTCAATCACTACTATATTGACATCTAACAAATACAAGGATTTGAGAAATACTCATAAATCTTTGAAATCTAAATCCAAATTTTAAATTTCAAGTTCCCAGACAAAAATACCAGTAACAACAGAGTTTTTCAAACACTTAAAACAGTAAAAGATTCAACTGATCACATAGGAGTTTTGGGGCTGAAAAACTTTCTTATAACTCTTGAATCCAATATCTCTAAGGCCTCCTTAGATTTGATGCAAACTGGTGTCTTATATTGGCTCAAAGATGCTCCTCGGGATATAAAGTAATCCGTTAATTTCTCAAAAGTTCCTTGTTTAACCACTCTAATCTCCAAAGGTGCAATTATATTTTCTTTCCTATACATTCTATAGGTAAAATGTAACGAATCTTCGATTCCAGAGCAGCATTCTTCCATTACCTTTGGGTCAAGCTCTTTGCCATTGTTGCCTTCTTTTGCTTTAAGTTCCCATAATATGACATAGTGGCCGGGTGTTGAAGAAGTATCACCGTAGCTAGTGTACCCTGTCAAGATGAATCCGAGTGGATCGAGAAGTGTCTTTGCTTCTGTCACAGCCTTTAGGGGGTCCGCTTCGCTTGTTCTTTCCACATCAACACCTAGAGCAACATTTTCCCTCCCTACAAATCGGAATCGAGGTGTGTTGTTGTGGAAAGCAGTCACCATAAGAATGTCTCCGACTCTATATTGATATAATCTTGAAAAGATCAGATCATTATCTGATGCATTAGTTTTGGCATTTGATTAAATTTGGCTCATGATTTAGAAGTTAAGAGGAAATTTTACCTGTAGAACTTGTGATAAGTAGTTCATAACATCGACCAAGCTTCACATTTACAAGCTCAACAGGCTCGGTATCTTCATCGCTGCTCTTTGTTTCTATAGATTCAACCAGATTTTGAGAATTTGTAACACATTCTTCCTTTATCGGAACAAATTCGTAGTAAACCGAATTCGGTAAAAATGTGTAACAGACATCTGAAGGTTTACTAAGAGGTTCAAAGTTGATCCCAACAGCGCCTTCCGAGCAAGCATAAAAACCTGAAACTAATGGGATCCCTCCACAGTAGAACTCAAGTTCTGCAGTATATTGTATCATAGCCCCTGTACATACGGTAACAATGTACTTTGTTTTAGGCCATAGCTTTCTAATTATTCCCTCCCATGATTTACAACTGCATATATTTTCTATCAAGTTAGCCAATTCTGGATTAGGCTTCAAGATCAACGATGCTGCGTTTTTGCACCCCGAGTCAGTGATCCAATCACTTATTTGACCCGTTTTTATATTAGAACACAGCTCTTGCCAGTTATTTTCTAAAAACTTGGAACCTCTTAGCACCCCGGATGCAAAGACCGAGCCGATCGAGACAACCTCGTCACATTGTATTAGACCAAAAAGTAATTGACAGTACATGAATAGTCTCGAAAGGGCTTGTGTAAAGCTTGGGGCAATATGGCTCTAAAGCCACTCCCCTTGAATGCTCTTGTCGAGACGGCACTCGCCTTGAGACCGGAAGGAGTCTCAACCTCTGGTTTGACAAACATAAGTTCCATACTTTTACTAACTTGGTTTATGTCACCAAAGTGCCTGTAAACAAATTAGTCAGGACTCAATATGGTTATATATTTAGAAGTTATAAGAACATGAATTTCAAATTCACAAATATCCATGAGTATCTCAACTTCATCACAAAATGGGCATCAAATAAATCTCTGAGCTTGAAAAATAATTAAAAATGTTACATTTTGATATGTTTTATCAAACAATTTATACTACTTTTGAAATCAAAGCTCACAAATGAAACCTCAACGATTATCGGTATGCATACTAACAACCAATATCTTAGGCCTAAACCAAAGTTAACAAGTCCCACCATTGCTTAGAACCCCAAACTTACAAACAGTTATATAACCAAATGTAGACACTAAACAATCTGCTGCTTTCATTCTTTTCCTTTTGAAACATGAGACAAAATCACCAATATTTCAAGTCACCAGTATAACATATATAGGATACGTATGTTACTCGTATTCAAATATGAATGCTTAACTTGCAAACACATTTGCCTTATAAGGATTTTCATTGTTTGCTTATTTGTTTTTCTCTTGTAAGATAGTGTATTCAAGACTTTGGAGTATAAGTCTTGATTGTGAGGGTTTTTTTTTTATCCCATAAAAAGAAAGGCAAATTAGTAAATTGTGGAAAATCTTTAGTATGAATAGCTAAGGTAGTGGAGGTAAACTTAGTTTAGAAGTCGAACTACTATAAATTATTGTGTCAATTTTTAAATTCCAATTGCTTCCACCACTATCACTCAAGAACCAATTCACCCCTCTTGGCTATTCGGTTGATCGTTCGAGCCTCCCAACAATTGGTATCAGAGTGAGACTTAAATCGTCGGTCTAACAACCACTGAGAAGATCTTAAGAGTGCTCGATCCATTTCTACTTTCAACCGACCTTGGAGAGCTAATTTGTTCGACGTCAAGCTCAAGGATTTAAAGATGAACTCTCAATCCTCCTCTCAATTGCAATGGTGGCATGCTCATACATTAAAGATGGGTAATCTCTATGCTTAATCTTTTAGATTATTTCTTTGGTTGCTTATTTTTAATGATAAAATGTACATACATATATAATTGTTAATTTTTTATAAATGCATGACATCGAAAGAGTTTTTATGCATAAGTGTCTTTAACACACTCATTCTTATTTTTGCATAAACTCTAAACAGACATGAATAAATTGAATTTCATGAATTTTTAAAACTTGATATTTTTATTGAAATTTAATAATTTTCTTAAGTGTCAAAGTATTTTGAGCTAAAATTTTAAATGGAATGCATTTATTAAGGGAAAGCTTTTGCTTTCAAAAGAATTTACTTACTCTCCATTTTTATTTTGAACCATAAATGATTTTGAATTATTTTTTATATAACAAAAAGAGGAGAGATAAGTTTGAAATTTTTAATTTGAAAAAGAAAATGGAGAGTTTTAAATATTTTTTAAAAAATATTTTTTTAAGGGGAGCATTTTCAAAAATAATTTTTAAGTGGTTTTGTTATATAAAAAATGAGAGATTGTTGAGATATTTATTTTGATATAACTCAATAAAAAATATTTTTGGACTTGAACAAATATTGCAAAATTAATTTAAGGTCCATTGAAAAATATATTTGAAAGGTTTTTGAAAAGATTTTTGACTCGAACAAATTTTTTAAATGTCTTAAAAGTCAAAAATTGACAGCCCGTATCGGTACGGTCTTTCCTTATATCGATACGCAAAAATATTTTAATTTTTACAGAGCACTTCGCGTACCGATACCCGAAGTATCGTATCGATACGGATGTATCGTGTATCGATACGCTTTGCATTTATGTGCAACGACTCTTTCTTGTTTTGGCACGTATCGATATTCAAGGTTGCAGAAATACATTTATGGCTGAAATTAAAGTCCCCAACGACTAATTTTTCATTCCATACTATAAATACAAGCTAAAGACACTCGAAGAAAAAGATGATGGACATCTAAGCTTAAAGATCAAGAGAGCATAATTTTATTGTCTATTTCTTGTAATCTCCTGTATTTTTTTAGTCCAATTCTAGTGAGCCAAAAAGTGTAAATACCCACATAGTGAAGTATTTTATTTACAAATGTCAAGACCTCATTGTTAAGGGATAAGTTCTAGTTGATCCTTATAAAAACTAGAGAGATGGTTCTATCCCGCTAAAAGATAGACCTTAGTTAGAAGGTGGAACTACTCTAAAATCGATCGTGTGGGAAATCCTTAATGTGGATGCTAAGGTAATGGATGTAGACCTTAGTTAGAAGGTCGAACCACTCTAAAATCGATAGTGTCAAAATATCTATCTTTTTTTATTTATGTTTTTCTAATTTCAAGAAAAAAACATTTACACTTTTCATTAACGCTAATTTTGGTTGAAGACATCAAGCCTTTTAACTAATGACAAATTTGTCTCCGTTCATACAAGAATATATAATTGAGTGTTTTGATGAGGCTTTAACAAATTTTCAATGTGTTGAAGATGTCATTTAATTTTTCAAACGTGTTTGAAGACTCATATTAAATTTTGTTTACGGTCAATTTGATACTATTTTTAAAAATTAGATCATTTAATTTAAAATTCGACTGTTTGAGGTTAAAGTAAAGGAGTGCTTTCAAATATATAAAATTTAAAATGTATTTGGCGATGCTTTTATTGATAAACAATAAGAAAAAAGAAACAAATAAGTAGTCACAGTGAAAAGTAAATAATATTTATATTAAGAGACTTTAGTTCAATTGATTTATTTGCAAAGTGTGTATATTGTCAAATATTTAAAAATATATAAAAATAAATATTAATTTATACACCTTTAAACTATTTAAAAAAACTAATATAATAGAGTTCGGTTAAATTTATGATATTCTCATTAGCCAAATACTCTTTTGATTAATTGACTAATTCATTCTTCTTTAAAAAAATCGATTTTTTTATTAACATTTGGTTCTTTGTATTTGAGTATCAATAACAGATACGATAAGAAAATCATGCATATTAGATAACAAAAGAAAAAAAGCGTAACGTTATATTATAACAATAATTATAACGATTGCACAATTAAAATAGATATCGATATTGAGCAAACACATTTGTCCGGTTGATCAAATTGTTTATTTTTATTCTATTATATTTTCTTAAGTTATTAGTTTTAGACCCACTAGAAACACCATTTTTTTAGAGTTTTTTTTTATCTCCTCTAGATAAAATTAAAATTAAAATTGATAAAAAATACCAATATTTTATGTCACTCAACCTCTTTGTGACTTTTTTAATTCGTTATCTTGAAAGCCTAAATTATATCACATATTTATAAGATAAATAATTTGATTATAAGTTTTTTTGCCATGCTAATGATAAAAACAATATTATTTATTAAGACATGACAAATTTAATTACTATTCATACTTTTTTTTCACTAAACATATTGATTTAATGAACTTAATTTGTTACTGTAAAACTTCTAAAGAATAATTTAAAAATGTTAATGAGGGAAAATAATTAAAAAAAAAAGGAAAAACTCATATTATACCATGCTCGGTTCATCAAGAACCGGCTCCAACTGTAGTCGGCTCGACCTTCCTCTTCTTCTATTAGCAAGCATTTGGAGCCAGCTTAGCTGATGATCTTATCGGCTCAGACATGCAGCGCGTGAGCACAAACGGCTCATACCCTTTACCCCCAACAAGCTTCTGATCAACCACAGTTGCAGCAGACTCACCGCCGCCGCTTGCATCACCCGTAGTACTCTCCTCCGTGACCAACGGTGTATCAACCGGCAAAGGGCAAGAAGACGCAGCCTCCGCCGCCGCCGGCTGTAACGAAACCGGAGGCTCATCTCCACCGTCCTTCTGCTTTACCAATGGCGGCTTGATGAAATCCCTGCTACACACCCATGTCTCCTTGGATACCTCCATTGACAGCTTCGGCTCACACATCATCAACAGCAAACAATCCGGCAATAAATTCTGCCGACTTCCACTCTCCTTTGACTCATCTCCCGGGTCGGGTTCCATGGCTTCCGGGCATTCAAGTTTGGATCTTTCTTGCTGTAGCTTCTCAGGATCATCAGATGAAACTTGGGTTAAAGTTTCTTCATTTTCAGGGTCTTGAGTTTCCCAACAAATGTCAGCAAAATCAGCCATTTTTACAGGATCAGATTCGCATCTCATCAGCAACAAAGCATCCTTTGGTGGACTAGCTTGATCTTCTTCAACATCCTCAAAAACATGTCTCCTTTCATTACAAGAACCAGATCTTACTCCTGTCTTGTCTTCTTTGCTGTCCCTCTGGTTATCCATGCAAGAAGAAGACCTGCTGCCACAAAACGCCCTCAATGCTTGACAAATTGTCAATGGCAAATGCACCCATTTCTTACATTCTTGGCCTGTAGTACTGTTATACTTACCTCCATTGTTAGATCTGCAAGCTCTCAGCTTTTCCCCTTGCTTCTTCTTGCTGATCTTGTTGACTCTAACTTGACCTATACAGGTAACGTTTGGGGAAGAAGGCTCAGGGTTTTCAAAACCAGGGCCTTTCTTCTTGTTCCCATTAGAGAACATTAGTGAAGCTTGTTGTTGACCACTTTTCAAGCTGCTATTGTTTTTCACCATCAATCTTCTGCTAAAATAATGGCCTGATCCTGAAGTGAAACAAATGAAGAGATCACTTATACTGCTACTGCTGCAATGGGTTTTCTCTGGATCCATCTTTTTCTTTGTTTACTTCTTTTGGGGTTTTATTGTTACATCATTATTTGATTAGAACCAAGAAGAAATCTCCATAATAGGAAAGAAAGATTGGATCTTTTTGGTGATGATGGTCAATGAAATGATGTAAGAAAAAAAGAGTTTTTGTTTTGGTTGATGGTGAAGTGGTGGGGCTGCAAAGATTTTACATGTACGAGGAGGATTAATGGAAGAGAGAGAAGGAAATCAAGAGGAGAGGAGAGGAGAGGAGAGGAGAGGAGAGGAGAAGAGGGGTTTAACTGCAAAAAGTTGATGAAATCTAAGTTTTGTCTTTTGGCAAAATCTTTCTCTTTGTTACTTTCAGATTCCATGGGTCCATGGCCACTTGTGTTTCTGTGTTTTTCCTTTTTAAGCTCTCCATGGGGTGGGACGAGACTTGGGAGTCATCTTTTTAACATATAATTTAGGTATAAAATCTATATTGTTAGATACTTTTCTATCTAGAGATAAAATAATACTAAATATTTAAATATATTTAATTTTATATTTTGTATATTATATCAACAACAATATCAATTAAACTGAATTAATAAGTTTGCTCAAAGTTGTAAGCAGCTTGATATTACTTAAGCAGGTTTCTAGTTCGAGGCATTGAAAAATCATGTGTGTAACTCGGGTCGGTCTAAATTAATCAAGGCAAAACATTGAAAAATCAGGAGGGCAACAAAAAAATATCAATTAAATTGAACTCAATCGATTTAATTATCAAATTATTATATTAGTTTAATCATCAGTTTGAACATTAACTTAGATAAACAAAACAATAACTTTTATTATCGATTTAAACTGAACTCAATCGATTCAAGAGATGATTGTTATTGTAATACCAATTTTAAAAATTAACGACAAAGAGATCACCAAATTTAACAATTATTCTTTGAATCTTTAGTTGTTTCGTAAGGCTTACTCATAATTCTGTTATTTTTTTCATCAGTTGATTAAATTTGATAAAAATTCGAGTCAAAAGAGATGAAAAAAGTTAAAGGGCTAAAATATTTATTTAAAAATTTAAGACGAAAATTGTTATTGAGCAAAAAATGGTAAGAAATGGGACAATTCAATTCATGTTGAGAGTACATAACTTTGAAGTTTGAAAAATTGATTCAATAACTCAAAAATCTAAAATAATTGATTTGTTTTGATGCTCAATCATACAAGGGAAACTTTAAGGCACAAGAGATTTCATCTCTTTTCAAACATCATATAGCTTCACACCCGACATATAGTTTAATCGGTTCATATAATCCAGATGTGAAATCTAATAGCCTCTGAGATTCGAATTCCGACATTTGTACTGAGAAAAATAATGTTCATAGCTTCAAGTCAAGATCAACATGTCCTCCTACTTCTCCACCTTTACAATTGGTCATGGATATTGTAGCTGCTCTGTCAATTTGCACCATCGCTGGTGGTAAGAAGCTATAATAAGGTCGATACGACTGTTGTACTCCACCAACTGCCCGCCGGGCAATCAGATCTTCGAAGCTTGCCTTTAACACAAGATTGCGTATGAGCAAATGATCAAATAAGATTAAACAAAAAACAGAGACGGTGTACTTTGTTGTTTGAGCTCACCTGATAAGCTAATGATTCGAGGTCGGGCAATTCACAATTGTAGTAGGGTAACATGGCTGAAGGGTGCTTGAATTTCGAGCTCGAACACATCGGTGTAGTTGTTGGAGGGGCTAATGTGAGAAAATCTCCATCAGAGGCCCCATTTTGTTTGATGCTTTTCTTGGATTTTGATTCCATATTTGAGGTTGAACATGAAGGTCCTTCCCTGAAAAATGATGCAAACTAACAAATAAAAATGGGGGGGGGGGGGGGACTTAGAGAAAGGGAAGTAAGGATTTGAATCTTAAACCTCAATCGGACCTGAAACTCGGGGTGCCGGGTTCGAAATTGAACGTGCTGCCATTGCTACTCGAAGCTGCTTCGACTTGTCCATTAATGGAATGAACAATTGGAGGATATTTGCTGAAGATAGGGGGACCTGGAGCATTGTCTAGAGAAAAGGGATATGATCTCTTCATGCCAACCACCTACAATTTATCGTAACCAAATTTACATAACATCAAAGGTCTAAAAGAGAAAGAATGATGCATTCCTAAGTGAACTCAAAACTGAGCTCAATCCGTTCATGCAGTCACTTTTTAAATGTGGTATTCGACAAATTTGAAGTTTGAATCCTGACATAAAGCCTTCCTTATCGGATTAGTTTCAGGGGGTAGTCGAAGAATTGGAGAACAGGTTCCAGACGCTAAATACAAATCCCGGACTTATTCGATACTACATTTCAAGGATGAGTTTATCATAAGATCAATTGCTTCATGCCAACCACCTACAATATATTGTAACCAAATTCACACACTAAAGAGAAAGAATAACGCATTCCTAAGTGAACTCGAAACTCAACTCAAATGGTTCATGCAGTCATCTTTAAAAGTGGTATCCAATAAATTTATAGGTAGTCGAAGAATAGGAGAAAAGATTCCAGATGCTAAATACAAATCCCGAGCTTATTAGATACTACATTTCAAGGATGAGTTTATCATAAGACCAGTTGATTCATGCCAACCACCTACAATATTTTGTAACCAAATTCACACACTACAGAGAAAGAATAATGCATTCCTAAGTGAACTCGAAAATCAACTCAAATGGTTCAAGCAGTCACCTTTAAATGTGAATTCCGGACCCATTCGATACTACATTTTAAGGATACCCACATGAACTAATTGCTGTAAACTAATTTGGGTCCATTTGGCATAAAATCCAGACTATAAACATCAAGAATTTCACAACTAACAGCATAATAGTAAAATGGAAATAGATATTTAAAACTATGAATTTATTATTGGATCAATAATTGAAGGGAAACTGAGCATATATATACCTTATCATCTTCAGGCAATAAAGGTGCACAATTTCCATAATAGCTTTGGTTTGAAGGGGGCTCCATTTGAAAATTCAGTACAGATGTTGATGAAGTTCTTGATGACAAATTCACCTGCATTAATCAATTCAAACCCCAATTCATTACCTATCAACAATGGCAGAAATGAACCAATTATAACAACACAAAAACCAACATTCTTACCATTGAAGAAGGTGTTTGCTGAAATGTCTGTTGTGCTGCCCTCTGCATCAAACCAGGCAAAGGCCAAATCGGTTCGGATTCATAAGGCAAACTCAGGTTTGTCCTAAAAGCCAAACCAGGATCCAACCCGGAACACTCTTTCTCAATGTTGTCATACTCACAATCACAAGAACCCCACAATTTATTTTGACCATTATGAACCACGCTCCCATTGCAGGCCAATGGAACAGTGTTTACATCAGTATTCGTCGCGGGAAAAGGCGGTCTAAACATCGAATTCGAAGGAAGGAAACTCGGGATAGGCAAAGGAAAACACGATGCCGGTGCCGGTACCGGCATTGATGATTTATGAGTAGCCCTTGGTGGTGAAACAACAACAGGTGATTGTGAACACGGCAGAATTGAAGCATCTTTCTTTTGTTGTTCTTCAATCCTAATCTTCTCAAGTTGAGCAACACCAAGCCCTCTTTGTGGAACCTTTTTAGGCCTTTGTTTCTTTGAAAATCTACCAATGAAATTGTTTCCAATTCCGCCACCACCACTGTCACTATTACTATTACCATAAATCTGGGAAATTTGCTCTTCTTGAGCCATTGTTTTCACTAGCTTCCATATATGGTCTAAACACACACAAACACAAACACAAATTTTCCGGAGAAAATTATCGATTCAGAGGAAAACCCAAGAATGTAAACAGCATTTAAAGTAACACCCAGAGCTTAAAAACACTGGTTGAAGAGAGATATTTGAAAATCAAAACAAAATATATTATAAAGGATTAAAAGAAAAGAGGGAATATCTAGAGGAAATATACAGAAAAAGAAAGCCAAAATCTCGTAGATAATGAAAGTCAAGAGAACAAACCCTTGCGCTTAGCCAGGTTTTAAGCTAAGATAGTGAGAAAAAAAAGTGGAAAAATAAAAGGAGATCACAATATCTGAGAGGTTTCAGATTTTCTCTCTAAAAAGCCGAGTTTGTCTGAGATGAAAATTACATGCGAGAAAGTTGTAAATTTGATCATTGTTTTCGTGAAATTCAAAACCATGCAAATCTTTAGCTTACTAAAAATATATATTTTCTCTCTGGTTTCTCGCCCAAATCCTCGGTCCAACTCTTCCTCTTTTCATTCCTAAGTCTCCTGCACCCTCTCTGTCACCTTTCTTTCTTTTATTTTTCTCCAGAAAATTATGTTTTCTAGGCTTCTAAAATTCATGTTATATCACGAACTTAATTCAGTTGATTCATAATTCAAACTGATTTTAAATTTTAAAACGTTCTAATCAAATTAATCCAAAAATTAATTCAAATAAAACATGTTCGAGTGTGACAGGAGGGTGCAACATTGACATGCCGTTAAAATTGAAATATGTTCCGGTATAATAATAATTTTAGTTCTGAAATTCGTACATTTATCAATTTAGCTCTAGTTCATTAAAAAAGTAATTCAATAAATTTAACTTTTTATGTTTAAAAATATCAATGTTGCACTTTCCTGACGCACCCTCCGACCAGTTGTTGTACTCTATGTTATTGTCTCTCAGTTCGATAATCTATAGATATCAACTAATAGCCTGATAAAAATAGTCATTTTACTACTGGACAACTGATAGACTAATGGAACAAACCCACTATGACCTTAACGTAGTATGTTAATAGACACAATCACTTCACAAATATAATGAATATTTTAAATTATGACCAAATTAATAATATATATTGTCGATTTTAACAGTATAGTGATTTGTCTGTCATAAATCTTTTATTACGTGCTTGAATTATTACTTTTTATAAAAATGACATATTTATTATTAATTTTTTAATTAAATAAAATACGGTATCTTTTACCTATATTTTCACCTACCACTTCTAAATAAGAACACAACTTTATGGCAAAGCCTAAAAGATTAAATATTCTTAATCTTTATTTAGTTTACGCTTTGAATGTTTAAAATTACATGATAACAAAATGATCCTCGAATAGGAATATCTATATATGTCGGTTGATATTGTTCTTCATCATCATTTGAACCGTCCAATAACGTGATTCAAATTAATATGAACTTGAAATAAATCACCAAGGTATTATTTTCTTCTAATTGGAATCATAATTTATGAGTTCAACTCAACTTATGAGTAGGGTCGAACGTTCGATCGGTTCGAGTTGAGTTAAAAACTTTTAAGTTAGTTTAGTTTACGAGTCTTATTTTGCTATTCAAATTTTATTAGAATTTTTTTTCAAATAGAGTCGAGTTTATAAAATTCGAGTCGAATCAAGTCGAGTTTTCAAGTTTCTATACAAATTCAATTGTAATTATTTATGATGTTATTTAATACATATTGATTCTAATTTAAACGGCTTTCTATACCATTATACGATATATATATATATATATATATATATATTTCTTCATATTTTCACTTGTGGTATACATAATATATCGGACAGAATTGACAAACTCGACTCGAACTTGAAAATTTATCAACTTATTATTAAAAATTTCAAGTTATTAAAATTTCTATTTTATATCTCAAACTTTATTTGAGCATTTTCTTAGTAGAATCGAGTTTATAAAATTACGAGTCAGATTTTTTCGCGTCGAGTCGACTCGAGTTTTGCTCATCCCTACTTATGAGCAAGTAAAAACTTTACATGCAATCCTAATCAAGTCCAAACATAGCTATACGATTATAAAATGATTAAATTACTGCAATTTTATACACGACACGAATATAATATATATATAATATGAAAATTAATTAGTACACAAATATATCAAACTCGATTATTAACATATCAAAATTTATATAATTTTTAACCTATTAAATATGATTATGGCATAAATATAAGAATCTAAGCAACGAGAATTCATCTCAATCCTACAAGTTAAAATCCAATCAAATGGTATCCATATGAACAAGCTTTAAATATTCTATCAAAACAAAAGGTTGGTAATATCTATATAAACCTATCCATGCAACCCATTCTATGCAAACCCTAATCTGAACTTTCAAATGGCTAATCTCAATGTTCTCTTCATGTTTTCCTTGCATGTTTTGTTGCTGATTTCGAGTTCTGCAACTCGTTCAATTTCGGTTCCTGATCAAGCATTTGAAGATGAAATGAAAGCGCGTCCTTCATTTTACGAATTCGACTCTTTTCGTCGTCGATATTCACCACAATTGAAACCAGTAGTGTCCGTTACGTCTGCAACCGATACAAAATCGACCGGTCATGAATCCATGCAATTGAAAAGCGGTGAAAAGCGTACATTGATAGAGGAAGGCAAGAAAGCCATTAAAGCTAGTATGAAAAGGAATGTCGGAAATGCTTTAGAGTCGAAGAGAAAAAGTCCAGGTGGCCCTGATCCTCATCATCACTAATGATCTCTCGTCTTATAACAACAGTCAATTACACTAGAAAAAAAAAAGATGACGTGGTTTTTATTAGATGAATGTATGTTAAACTTCACTATTAGTATGTATTAGACTTTGAACAATATATACACAGGTATACGTATGTATCTGATATTCGAAATTATTTGAAGAACACATTCTTCAAGGCATAATTTTATGTCAAGAGTTGTATTTACAAGCTTATTACTTGTTATTCGAAATAATTTGGAGAGCACATTCTTCAAGGCACCCTTAATAGAAATCAGAAAAAAAAAATGAAAATTGTTAGAAAAGTAAGAAATTATTAAAAATTTTATTATTTTTATCAGCTGTCTAATTTGACAAAAAAATAGAACTACGTTAGTCAAAAGAGATTAAAATAAAATTTAAAGCCTAATATGACTTTTTTGTTGAAAGTTTTGAAGATAAATTTTTTTATTACACTTAAAAAAGATAATATGAATATGAACGCGACCAGACGTGGTAAAAACTCGGAAGTTATTTGAATGTGATTGATATAATTTAGATATGTTATACAATTTTTATAAGAGTTATATTTTTATAGACAAACTGTGTGAAAAATTTACGCAGCTCGTAATATTTAAACAATAAAATATTATCTTAATTCTAAACCATAAATTTTAAATCTTAAAATTTAACCTCATTAGTTCTAAACTCGAAACTTCTGCCCCTAAAATTATTTGGCTTTTATAATTCAAAATTTAATCATCTTGCGTATTAAAATATTTTTTTTATAAATAGGAACATTATAGGAAAGTGTGTTCAAAGAATTAGATACGAATTTGGAATCCTAAAAGATTCGAATCGTTAAATTCGTTAAACTAAAAACTTTTGAGGTTGGCTTTTGATGTGATCTTCCTTTTATCCAAATCTTCCTTTTTATTTATTCATTTATCACTTTGGGATGCACAAATTCTCTTTAGTTTGACGTTTTTAATTTAATTTGTTTTATTTATAATTTAAAAGTTTAAGCTTTATATATTATTTAAATTATTTAAAATCGTATCTCGTTAAAATAATTAATAGTTGGTCTTTTAAGTTATACATGAATAACTTTATTATATGTTCGAATTATTCATTTAGTCTAACCAAAAGTAATAATACATGAAAATCGAAAAATAATAAATACGAACAGAATTTAATCATATGATAATATGTTTTAAAAAAATATTATTATTTTCTTATTTTTTAATCGATTAAATTTTAATTCAATTTACAATCACATATAAAAGTATAACATAGCGGCTTATCTCTATCCTTTTTGCCGTTCCTAACCGACCAATCGAATCAGTGTAATAAAAAAACTAGAAGCTTGTTGATAATTAAAAAGAAGATTTATTTGGATCATTACAAATTGGGTCCATCAATTGGTCTAGTAAAATAATTCGTTAAAGATTTATATTCTGATACTGTAAATGATATAAATTGAGTTAAAAAAATATTTTATAATAATTTTTTGTAATATTTAATTTAAATTAATCGATTAAAAGATTTAAGACGATGAAATTAGCAAAAAAAAGTCTATTTACATATAGTTCACACTTTGAAATTTATATACGGTTAATATTCTTTTTTATCTTCGTTTGAATCGTTAAGAACTCAATTCGAACAAAAATAATATAAGTGGTTTGGATTTGGATCATGGTTCAACTCGGTTTATGAACAAGAAAAATTTATTATCAGAGATGGAACCAATAATCAAAGTAAAAGAGAGCAAGATAATTAACCATTAAAAAGGATTATTAAGTATATAAACAAACATGAACAAATTAAAGAAGGTGGACCCCTGTCCTCAATAGTTTTAGTCCAATAATAATTTAAGTCCGTATAAATTTAAATATTAAACAAATTATTATTACTCTAAATTTTGAGTTTAAAACTTTAAAAATCATTATATTTTTAAAATCCCAGTAATTCGACCCTCTCAATGTTTGATATTGAAATTGACTTCATATTCAATTTTATTCTTAAACTTTTCTGTCCGTTTCAATAAAAGCTGGTATTGAAATATTAATTTAAATCGAATAGTCAATATATCTAATTAGACAAAATTAAGGTACCAAAATATATATTAAAAGTTAAAAGTTTGGGTCAATTTAAAAAGTCTTAAGGAATCAAGCCTTTCTTTTTTTTATTCCGAGATTGAAATCAAACTCCAGACGAAACTGATATCTCCTCCTGCAAAACAACAATGGCCGACAGCAACTCCACCAACGCCACTGTTTTTTGCATCAGAAACTATAACCAAAGAACTAAACCATCTATTTCCATTAATTTCAATTTCTACTAGCCGGAATTGAATTACTATATTACACAATCATAGTCTTTTTCTATAATTCGACTTTCAAAACGACGGGACGACGCCGTACTCTGTTTCCGCCATGAAAGCTGCTGCAAAAGCTGAAGTTGGCGGGTTAAGCATGCGGTCGAGGTTGTCGGTTTCCGTTCTTTAGACGAATCGGCCTTTGATTCTTGGCCTTGATTCGGCGTAGGCCTTCCGGGAAGCGTATCGGATTGTTTTCTCAAATTTTCGGTTCTTTCTCTTCTCTCTGTACCTTAAAACTCGAGCCTCTCGGTCGACTCCTCCGACTTGGGAAGCTTGGTTGGTGGTCGGAGTTGACGAGTCGGGTACGTTTGGATCGGCCATGGTTGGAACGATTCCCACTTCAAGTGACGAATATGAAACTTGAAAGTTGTATATAGTTTGGTCAAATTATGAATTTAGTACCTCTGTTATGATTGATTTTGATATTTAATCCTATACTTTAATTTGTATCAGTACATTTCAAAGAGAATGGAAGTAAAGAATTTAATCCTCTACTAAGTACTAACTAATAAAATTATTAGAACAAAATATGCCAAAAAAGTGAAGGATTAAATACCAAAATTCCATCTTGATAGAGGGATTAAAACAGTAATTAGACCATTTAGTTTCTGCCACCAGTTTCAGAAATTTGAAGAAAATTGAGCAGTTTATGTAATTGAAGAGAGTAGATTCAAGTGTTTACGCTATGCCCGAGAGACGACGGTGTTTGGTCGCTGAAAGCAGGGAGCTTCGATCCACGATTGAAGTAGATTTCGAAACAATTCCCATCGCCGATCAACGGAATCGTTGCCGGTTT
Source organism: Hibiscus mutabilis (assembly GCA_019671005.1). Taxonomy (NCBI): domain Eukaryota; kingdom Viridiplantae; phylum Streptophyta; class Magnoliopsida; order Malvales; family Malvaceae; genus Hibiscus; species Hibiscus mutabilis. Next base: position 7,471,690 of record CM033756.1, read on the forward strand.
GGTTTGAACCGGAACTACGCTGTCCATGGCGACGTTATGAAGCTGTTGAGACGAATTCTGGTCCCCGAAATCGATAAACGGATCCAATTCTGAGAAGAACGAATCCCCTGTTTTGATTTTATCAGTTTCTTCCGTTTCTTGTTTACAATTGGTACCGTCATGATCCGTCGCCGGCACGAGGAAGCTGAAAGGGGAAGATTTGACGATGGAATCAGCCGAGTCGAAGAAAGGCTCAACGGGGACATGTTCGTGGCGGCGAGCCAGAGGATTAGCGGAGTGGATGTCGGCGTCACAGGTTACGCAGAGTGCCGCCGCGTCGGCCTTGCAAGTGACCACCGCCGGCGCCTGCTCGCAGACTTCGCACATCCACACCCTCTCGTGGATGGAATGGATCTTGGAGGCGCAATTCAAGCAGAGGAACACCCAATCAGCACGGCGGTAGATAACCGCCGTCGCTGATTTACATGCGTCGCATGTCTTGGCGGCCATGACGGCGGCGCCCCGCCCCACCCGCCTAGCTCAATACCCATACTCGCAAATCGAATCGAATCGAATCAAAGCAAAACAACTGATTTTTTTAAAAATTTCTTCGGATCAGACGTGGAGTATGGGGATGGTTAGATTTTGATTCGGGTTTTGAAAAGGATTTAGGTAATGTTAGCTACTGAAGGAGGGATACGTGGAATGATTCCTAGTCATGGAAAATTATGGCTTTTTATATATAAATGCTGGGATTTTAATAATGTCTTCGGTTCGAGTAGATGTCCTTTGTCTGTGCCGACTCGGCCCCAGCGGGAAAAAGATGAATGAGACTGCCCTTTTGGTCTAAGGGTTTTTTTTTTTTTTTCAGCGACAGAATTAAAGTTTGGGGTAAGTTAAAGTTTTGTAAAAGTTTAAAAAATAACTTTTGGCAAATAAGGTTTGAGAAGTTAGTTTGGGGGGTAAATTAAGGTTTTAACAATTAAAAGTTGCTTTCTTTTTGTTGTTTCTGGGCAAATTAAAGTTTTAACACTAAAAAACTGCATGTTTTTTGTTGCTTCTGACTTCTCAAATTAGTTTTTTTCACCCAAACGCAACAAAAAACATGGCTTAAGTCTAGGAGTATAAATGAGAAGAGTGCTCGACTAAACTGTTCATGTTCGCTTAATGTTCGTTTATATTTTTTTATTAAGTTAAATAAATAAATATTAATAAAATTTTATGTTCGTTTAATAGATAAATGAATACAAACATATGTGTGTTTGGTTTATTTATGTTCTCGATTAAGCTCATTTGTTTTTTTTTTTGTTTTTTTTATATTTTTAATATTGGTGAATATATGGACTAAATTGAACAAGGGTAAATTTTGAAGTTCAAATTGAAGCCTAAAAAGCTTAAGGACTAGAGATGTAATTTCACCATGGCGAACATATAAATAAACATTTTCACGAATGTTAAACGAACATGTTCACGAACATAAAATCAACATGTTCGTGAACATTAAATAAACATGTTCACAAACGCTAGACAAACAACTACGAACATCTTGAAAAATAAGTAAACAAACATGAACACAATATTAAAATTTTAACGAATACGAACCGAACGTGAACACTTTCAAAAATAAATAAACGAACATAAATAAAATCTTATTCGTTCAAGCTCAGATTATTTACACACCTAGATTTAACTTTTCACCGGACGATTCAGAAAAAATGGAGTCACCTAATCGAACCAAAATACTAATCGGTTCAGTCAGTAAATTGATTTTTTATATTAATTTAATTTTTTTTATTTTACACACTTTTATAATATTTGTATTATTATCATTTTAATAGTTTGATTGTTGTATTTTTATCTTTTTGTTAGTGTAGTTCAAACATGTCAAGTTTTGAATAAATTAAAAATATATATTTGAAGTTCATAATAAATTACTCTGCTTTTAAACGTTTATAAAATTAAATTAATCGTGATAACTAATTTGATAAAAAAAAATTATATAAAATCGAATTAACCGATAACTTCAGATTTCACAACAGATACACATCTCTTTACTCTTTCAAGCTTAATTTAGTTAGTGTTATTGTTAAAAAAAAATCTTAATTTTATCCAGCATATTATACATGAAAAGTTTTTTCTTTTATTTTTGAATAGTTTAAAGGTGACTAGAAGGTAGTATCTACTCATACATATTATTAACTATTTAACAACGTACTCACACCTTACAGACAAAGGGATTGAACTTGGGTCTCCTAAAATAAACATCATCTATTTTTTTACTCGGATTATTTATTGGGTTCGAAAGTTTTTTCTTTTATATATACTAAATTTTATCTTTTAAAATATTAAAATAATAACTATACAAATCGAAATACGCAATTAAGGTTGAAATTTAGATATCCTAAAAAAAGTAGCGTTGCCATACTACATTGTCCCATATTAAATAAATGTTTTGTTTAAAGTGGGAAAATGACAATATCTCTTGTCTTCCCTTGGGACCATCTTTTTAATTTGTTGCCCCTTCCGTTGAGGAAAAGCTTCTAGTTGTCTTTTATTTTTTTCTATTTTGAATATTTTTAATTATATTTTTTAAAAATTTGATAAAAATTATTATTCAATATATGAAGTTTAATTAAGAAAAATAATTAATTTTTAATTTTTGGAAACGTAATAATTTTGAAATTATTTAGTGCTATGGTAAAATATATAATAAAAATAAAGTCGTCGGTACGTAAGAATAATTTTACACTAAATTGTTATCTATTAAGTGAAAAAGAAAAAAAAATAGTCATGGGGAAGAGTCGCAAATAATTGGAGAGGATTTTGTCCGGTTCGAGGTGATTTGGTCGATCGTAGCCGTGGGATAGAGTAAAAAACACGAATAAAGAAAAAATAATTTTAATTTATTATTATGTGTCTTTAATTAATATTTTAAATAATAAATAAAGCATATGTCGATAGATTAGAGTTGCTTTAAAATTTTGATAAAAAAAGAATTACTTGTAAAAGAAAAAAAATCGAATAATTATTTTGATAAATTATAAATCAATAGTAAACATTTATTTAAATAGAATAATTAAATATATATATTTTTCATCGATAACAGTTGCTATCAGAGACTGAAGAGCGCCAGACGTACCAGACACATGAGAAATTATTTTATAAATCTGACTCATCAAGTCATTTATATTTCTTATCCACTAAAAATTAGTTAAATAATTATTTTTTATGTCACTCATCTATTTACAATGAGTTTTTATGTAACAACTCATTTTCTATTTATATGGCATAAAAAATAAAAAATTCATATTTATTAAAAAAATGATTTAGAAAAAAAAATTATGTGACTAATTTTTAATGAACGGACCGGGATCATATAATAATTTTTCAGACACAGATGCGTCGGCAAACTGTGTCATCTCTTGGGAAATCACCTTTATAGTCCCTTAAATTTTATAAATGTTAATTAGGTTACCCAATATTTTTTTTAGAAAATTCATTAATCCTCAATTTTTTTAAATTTATTTTTAACTAAGTTCTTTCAAAATTGTTGAAATTTCTCCTTAAGTCTTCCAAAATATTTAATTAGACCCTCAAATTGTTTTTTAAATTCTCATTAAATCCCTTAAAATTTTGGGAATTTTTAATTAAGCCTTTGATTCTTTTGAAAAGTTTAATTAGGCCCCAAAATTTCCACCAAGATCAACCACTGATTTTAATATTATATTTTCGTTATAAAAAATATTCATATCATACTTACAATTATTGAAAATAAGAACTTCTATTTATTCTCATTATTATTATGGAAAATGTTATAATACAGAGAATAAAATAATATAATTATACACAAATTCATTTGATAAAAGGTGCTCATTGCTACTAAATAAGGAGACGGGTAACTAGAGATCAAATCTATAGGTTGAGCAGGTGGGCGCCTTCTCTGGTTTGCCCCATCAATGACAAAACCGTGGCGGCGATATGTTTCGAGCTCAGCCCCGCCTCTTCGATCTGATCATTTTGAGATCCATGCTCAATGTATCTGTCTGGTAGTATCAATGGTCGCCACTGCACCAAGTAACATTGATTTTAGACATATAATCATACAGAACCTTCAACTCGTTACCACTAGGCAAATATCAAAGTTAATGGATGCAGATTTTACCTTAAGCTTGCCATCTAGTAGTCCATTCAAGTACAAGAAATGAGAAACGTGGGTGCTGAACCCTCCGATTGATCCTTCTTCGGCAGTGATCAGTATCTCGTGTTCTCGACCTAGCTGCCTTATTAAATCTCCGTCGATTGGCTTGCAAAATCGTGCATCTGCCACATTTGCAGAGACGCCGAGCGTTTGTAGCTGCTCTGCTGCCTTCATGCAACTTTGTACAATTGTTCCATACCCCAAAATCGCCACTCTACCGCTTCCTTCTCTTAGTACTCTACCCTTTCCAATCTGAACATATTCGGAATTCGGGTTAAGAAAATCGAACATATGCTGTGTGTCCACAACAACTACAAAGATCTTAGAGAATAGAATTGGTGTACCTTTAAAGGCGTTCCTTTGTTGTTAGGTGGGAGAATAGAACCGATGCCATTGCCTCTGGGGTACCTAAAGCAGCTAGGACGATCATCGATGGCGGCAGCCGTTGCCACCATGTTCATCAGCTCGGTCTCGTCCGAAGGTGCCATCACCACCATATTCGGCAAACATGCCATAAAAGTAGTATCAAACGCACCGCAATGAGTTGGTCCATCTGCACCAACCAGTCCAGCCCTGTCTATTGCAAATCTCACTGGTAGCTTTTGAAGATCAACATCATGAGCAACCTGCAATACCAAAACTCTTTGTTATTATTTATCAGATTTTGATCACACATCACTTCGAAATTAGCTTATAACATGAATTGCCTGATCGAATCCTCTTTGTAGAAATGAAGAATAAATGGCACAGAATGGTTTCAGCCCTTCACAAGCTAAACCAGCAGCAAACGCAACAGCATGTTGTTCCGCTAAGCCGACATCGAAACAACATCCGGGAATCGTTTTTGGAATAAATTAAGCCCTGTTCCTCCTCCCATGGCCGCATGGATCCCCACTATTTTATCATCTTCTTCTGCTTCAGCTATTAAAGACTCTGCAAAGTACTGAGTATACGAACGTGTTCCCGACTTGCTCTTCATTTGCTTCCTGGAATTGGGATCAAATTTCACAACCCCTACAGAAAGAAGGAAAATCTATGATGACACAACTCGGATGACACTCATTTCGAGTCCGGGTAATATGGTATTGCATAGTACTCACCATGCATTTTATCAGATGCAGTAGGCTAGCCCCAGAACCACCGGAAGCTCCTCTCACATAGGAATCGAATTTTGCGGCAATTTCATGTGTTTGCCCTCCTATATTCTTCGTGACACCCTACAAATTATGTCATCAATTTAAATAAGCTAGTTTTTGCAGAGTTATCATAGGGATGTATGATGTTCCAAGGGTTCAATTTTGACACCTTTGCAGCTTCCCGTAGTTGGCGAAATTCCCTGCTCGAATGCAACTTTGTTAGAGCTTTGCTTAGAGGTCCGACAGGAGGAGCCGGACCGTCGACCGTGGCGGTCGGCAATGAGACTTGTTTGTTATCGTTCAAGATGATGATGGGATTCGATTCAAGATAACCAGCGTTGTTCATTGCTTCATATGCCATTCCGGCAGTCATTGCCCCGTCGCCGCAACTACATGATTGTTCTTCCCTAGCAAATCTCTTCCAACTGCCATCCCTGGAAAAAATGTAGTGTAACAGCCGTAGATGTTAATTTGCACTCTGCAGCCTGCAGATCATATGACAACAATAACTATTTTGATTGATATCTATGAACAAGTACCTAAACCAGCTGAAATGCTAGTAGAACTATGACCACCTCCAAAGGCATCATGAATGCTCTCTTCCCTTTTAGGAAACCCCGATAATCCGCATGTTTATCGAATCGAATGCATTCTCGATCTTCTACCAGTATGGGGGTAGGACTGCAAACACCAAAATTCAGTAAGTAAACCACTCATACATGGATTGAGCTAACTGTATACAGCAACAGACAAGACACAGTCATTACCTGATGGCCAACATCCCAAATAATCTTATCCTCAGGAGTGTCGAAAACATGGTGAAGTGCCACCGTTAGCTCAGCCACCCCCAGGCTTGAACTCAGATGACCACCAGTCTTCGAAACAGTGTAAACCAGCTCTTCCCGTAGCTCATCAGCTAACTTCCCGAGCTCCTATAGTTTCATTCAACAATTATATATGATCATTTCCTTTGTATATATATTTCTGCAATTTCAAATTATTGTGAATAGTGTAATAACTTATACCTGGATGGAAAGATTCTTCAGATGAATGGGATGGTTTATGGTATCAAGAAGTGGAGTGGATGATTTTTCATCGGAGAAATTGAGGAATCTTTTGATTTGTCTTGTCTGTTGATCTCCTTTGACCATCTTTTTCCTTTCTTTACTTGCATTCCCTGTTTCCATCTGCGCTACTGCAACTCCATTGATTCCACGCTGCAACATATAAAATCAACAGACAATGTGATCGATGAAAATCCTGATACAAAAAAGTAATGAAAAGATGGGATTTTTAATGTTCAAAGACAGACCTTGATATGGAAGGTTGAGGTGGAACTACTGTAACCATCTTGAGACAGGTGAAAAGGAAGAAAACTTGTTAAAAGAAGGGAAGAAGCCATTGCCGAGTTGTGTTGGTTTTGGGTGGAAATAAAGGTAATGGATTCGATGAAGTCTGGGGATGATGGGTGCCATGTGATGAGGGGATTTATAGGCTAAAGGATTCAGCTTTACTTTCTCATCATTTTCCCGGGAAAAGTCTTTCACTGTATAGCTAGAAATTACATTCCACCACGTGAAACACCTTGGAGATGATGGCCATGGACTACCGGATTACCCCCGTCGCCGTCACTGTCGTATGATGGCCATGGGGTATATTTCTTTGTTAGCTCGACATTCGGAATCGTTGTTTTCATTCGCAGGTTAGTAGGTTTGGCTTGTTTTTAGAAGAACACTATCAGGAAAGGATTCCAGCGCCTTGTCTCATCATAGTACAGTACTTAGGTCCTTGATTATATATTCGTAGGAACCTATGGTATATTGTAAATCGTATTTGGATTTTCAACGATGGAGTCAAAAGTTTATAATCTAATTTTAAAAGGAGCTCCATTGTATATGTTTTTGAATGTTTATTGTGTTTTACTGGGTTGTAATTAAATAAATTTTCATAATGAAATTGTTGATTGGGCTAAATTAGGTCAAAATTGTTTGGTTGGTTTTAGGCGTGAGGTCCAAATGTGACATTCGGATCGTGGGTATTACATACATAGTTAATGTTACAACCAGAGGCAAAACTGAAGATCTTTTTAAGGGTCAAAAGCATATTATAATTTTGGTTGAATGTTTGCGTTTTTTTAATGTAATGCAACTGTAGTTGCTAATTTATTTTGGTTGTAATTGGCATTTTTGTGTTGTTAGTTTCGTTTCGGACATTATGTAATTGCTAACATTTGCACTATTTTTTCCTCCACTTAAATGCAGGGATGTTTTTTAACGAGGTATAGACGAGTAGTTCCCCTTTTTATAAAAAAATGATACTATAATTTTTAAAAAGGGTTAAGATATAATTTTATCATCGTTTCAATAGATAGCTTTTTGAAACAATTAAATTAAATTAAATTAAAACTAAGGTACTTGTACATGAATATAATTACCTATATATATCCACATTAATCAAATCCTCTACACCACTATTGTTATACTATTGATGTTTCAATATTAATAATATATTAACGGAATCTTTTCATCGATTTAATTTCAGTTTAGACATTAATATCAATTTAGATAGGGTAAAATATACAAATCATCAATGAATTTTATTATGTGACTTATTTTAATCACTGAAGTTGTAGAATTATCAATTTACTTATTGAACTTTACACATTATGTTTTTTTTATCATTCCTTTGTTAAACATGTAACACCATTATGACATGGAAAAAAAAAAAAAACCTACAATCAAAACGACAATACTTTGAGGGTTGAAAGGTTTTACCTTTTATTACCCTGATAATGACTCTTTAAACAATATCCTAAACGTTTCAAGTGAAAATCAGAGATTTGGGGAAGAAAATTTAGGGTTTAGGATTGAATATCTAGGTAAAGGGTTTCATCAAATTGGACGATAATTTAAGTTTAGGATTTCATCGATTTGGAAGTAAATTTGGGTTTAGGGTTTCGTTGAAGATTGAGTGAACATTTGGGTGGAAGGGACGCAGTGAAATTTCAATCCGATTCTGGAGGAGGGAAAATTGGGTCTAAAAAAATCATTCGATTGTGTGGCTGCAAAATCAAACCAAAGTGATGTACAGTCGAGTGTTGTGTCCGAATGGTATGAGACACATGTTATATGGTGAGTTGTTCGATTCTTTTTATTTGCAATTTAAAAAACATAGATTGTGAATTAAGTTTTTACAGAATGTGTTTTTATTGATTGAAATCGAATGTGTTTTTACATATTGGATTAATTTTTACAGAATTTGTTTTTATTTATTGAAACCGATTACAGAATGTGCTGTGCTCTAATCCATGATAAAACCAAGTAACTAAAACAGTGATAATCACAGCAAAAATCTTCTTCCCCTGTCAATCGCCCTAATTTTTCTTATCATCTTAGCAATAATCACCTTTGCACGTAGACTCATACCATTCGAAAAAATTACATGATTTGCGAAATCTATTACCATCGTTGTTGCACCCAAAAAAACGCCTCTCAAAATTATTATCTAACTAAAATGTCTTCAACCACACCTGCGGATCAAAATTCCGTTCCCCTCAGCCATTGAATCCATCTCTCCACCCTCCGTTTCTTCTTCTTCTTCTTCTTCTTCAGTGAATATATCTTTACTTTTCCCTTTCTTTCTAATTTTATAGCCGCTGTTAGAGTTAGCGATTTTAATAACCTAAAATAGAATTGAACGATTTGAAGTATTATTTTATTTATCCCTTTGTGTAATTCAGTAAAATACTGACGTGTATAAAAATGTTAATATTTTATTATTTTTTTCCACGTCATAACAGTGTTATATGTTTAACAGAGGAATGAAGAAAAAATACAATGTGTAATGATCAGTGAGTAAATTGATCGTTTTGAAACTTTAATGACCAAAATAGATCACATAACAAAGTTGAGTGATGATTTTACTCATTTAGATATTCGTATAACAGTTATTTAAAATACTTTTTTTACAAATATATATTACATTGATTAGAAAACACTTACTCCGTCCTTTGACAAATTGAAGTGAAACCTTGATTGCATAATAGACTTAATATTATACATTTTATTGCAGTATGTTCAAAACCAGCAAAAAAATTCACATTCACTTGCTAAAAGGACTTTCCAGCTAATGACTAAATAGACGGATGATTCGAATTCAATCCATGAAATCTACTCCGCGGACGCCTCCCCGGGGTTGCCCCAGCAGTGACAAAACCGTGGCGGCGATATGCTTCGAGCTCAGCCCTGCCTCTTCGATCTGATCATTCTGAGATCCATGCTCTATGTATCTATCTGGTAGTATCATTGGCCTCCACTGCACCAAGTCACATTCATTTTAGACTTATAATTACACTAGTTCTTCAACTAAGTATTAAAGTCAAGGGCAAATTATGTAAATCATCACTAAACTTTATTCTCAAACCTATTTTAGTCACTGAAGTTTTAAAACGTTTAATTTACTCATTGAAGTTTAGACATTAAATGTTTTTTTGTCACTCTTCTGTTAAACTTTTGATGACGTCCATTTACCGGCGAATGCAAGAACTTTTTCAAGATCCGAATGGTGGAAAGCTTCATCGGCATAAGAGAAGTAATATACTGAAACGGGCTCCACTCGACGGAAAAGGAGGGAGATAGGCAAGAAAAAACCGAAAACTTTTTGCTCGATTTGTGGACTTGGGGGAACTTTCTGATGAAATAGAGGTCAGATTCGGACTCAAGAGGTGAGACAAAGCGACTGGTGAAATTTGGTACCAAACGACCCCCATCTACGATGTGCGTCCGACAACGGTGAACGGTGGAGTGACAAAAAACGTTCAATGCCTAAACTTCAGTGACCAAAAAGTTCAATGTCTAAACTTCAGTGAATAAATTGAACGTTTTAAAACTTCAGTGACGAAAATAAATTTGAGAGTAAAGTTCAATGATGATTTACGTAATTTATCCTAAAGTTAATGGACGCTAGTTTAACCTTAAGCTTGCCATCTAGTAGTGCATTCAAACACAAGAAATGAGAAACGTGGGTGCTGAACCCTCCGATCGATCCTTCTTCGGCAGTGATCAGTATCTCGTGTTCTCGAGCTAGCTGTCTTAGTAAATCTCCGTCAATTGGCTTACAAAATCGTGCATCCGCCACCGTTGCGGAGATACCATGCATTTGTAGCTGCTCTGCTGCTTTCATACAACTTTGTACAATTGTTCCATACCCCAAAATCGCCACCCTGCCACTTCCTTCTCTTAGTACTCTCCCCTTTCCGATCTGAACATATTCGGAATTCGGGTTAAGAAATTTGAACATATGCTATGTGTCCACAACAACTACAAAGATCTTATAGAATAAAATTGATGTACCTCTAAAGGTGTTCCTTTGTTGTTTGGTGGGAGAATAGAATCGATGCCATTGCCTCTGGGGTACCTAAAGCAGCTAGGACGATCATCGATGGCGGCTGCCGTTGCCACCATGTTCATCAGCTCGGTCTCGTCCAAAGGTGCCATCACCACCATATTCGGCAAACATGCCATAAAAGTAGTATCAAACGCACCGCAATGAGTTGGTCCATCTGCACCAACCAGGCCAGCCCTGTCTATTGCAAATCTCACTGGTAGCTTTTGAAGATCAACATCATGAGCAACCTGCAATACCAAAACTCTTTGTTATTATTTATCAGATTTTGATCACACATCGCTTCGAAGTTAGCTTATAACGTGAATTACCTGATCGAATCCTCTTTGTAGAAATGAAGAGTAAATGGCACAGAATGGTTTGAGCCCTTCACAAGCTAAACCAGCAGCAAACGTAACAGCATGTTGTTCCGCTATACCGACATCGAAACATCGATCCGGGAATCGTTTTTGGAATAAATTAAGCCCTGTTCCTCCTCCCATGGCCGCATGGATCCCCACTATTTTATCATCTTCTTCTGCTTCAGCTATTAAAGACTCTGCAAAGTACTGAGTATAAGAACGTGTTCCCGACTTGCTCTTCATTTGCTTCCCGGACTTGGGATCGAATTTCACAACCCCTACAAGAAGAAAAATCTATGATGACCCCGACCGTTCATTTTTCTTTAAAGACTCGTGTTCGATGCAACGTCAGTCATTTCGAGTCTGCATAACAGAGTTGAATTAACATAATTATACATACCATGCATTTTATCAGGTGCAATCTCAGCAGGGGCATAGCCTTTTCCCTTCTCTGTAATGACATGAATGAGAACAGGCCCTGGGGCAGGCATTGACCTGATTTCATTCAACACATAAACAAGGTCTTCTACATTATGACCATCAACTGGACCAATGTAGTATAATCCTAATTCTTCGAATAGGCTAGCTCTGGAACCAACGGCAACTCCTCGCACATAGGATTCGAATTTGGCAGCGATTTCATGTGTTTGGCCTCCGATTTGCTTCGTAATACCCTGCGAATTATGTCAAAACAACTTATATATGCTTGTTTTTGCAGAGTTATCATAGGGAAGTAATAGGTTCGAGAGTCGAATTTTGATACCTTTGCAGCCTCCCGTAGTTGACGAAATTCCCTGCTTGAATGCAGCTTTGTTAGAGCTTTGCTAAGAGCTCCAACAGGGGGAGCCGGACCGTCGACCGTGGCGGTCGGCAATGAGACTTGTTTGTTATCGTTCAAGATGATGATGAGATTCGAGTCAAGATAACCAGCGTTGTTCATTGCTTCATATGCCATTCCGGCAGTCATTGCTCCGTCGCCGATTACCGCAACCACATGATTGTTCTTCCCTAACAAATCTCTTCCAACTGCCATCCCTGGAAGAAAAAACAGCAATACAAAACTCCCGCCATTAGCATACGACATGATCGAAATCGATGACGAAAAGCTTCGAACAAGTACCTAAACCAGCTGAAATGCTAGTAGAACTATGTCCAGCACCAAAGGCATCATGAATGCTCTCTTCCCTTTTCGGAAACCCAGATAATCCGAACGTTTGTCGAATCGAATGCATCCTCGATCTTCTACCGGTTAAAATCTTATGTGGATAGGACTGAAAACCAGAATTCAGTAACCAAATCAATCATATTTGGATCAAGCTAACGCCTAACTGTATGTACAGCAACAGACAAGAAACTGTCATTACCTGATGGCCAACATCCCAAATAATCTTATCCTTAGGACTGTCGAAAACATGGTGCAGCGCCACCGTTAGCTCAGCCACCCCTAGGCTTGAACTCAGATGCCCACCGGTCTTGGACACAGTGTAAACCAGCTCTTCTCGTAGCTCATCAGCTAACTTCCCAAGCTCCTGGATGGAAAGATTCTTCATATGAATGGGATGGTTTATGGTATCAAGAAGTGGAGTGGATGGTTTTTCTCCGGAGAAATTGAGGAATCTTTTAATTGGTCTTGTCTGTTGACCTCCTTTGACCACCGTGTTCCTTTCTTTACTTGCATTCTCCGTCTCCAACTGGGCTACTAATGAAACCTTGCGATGGAAGGTTGAAGTGGAATTATATTTATATCCATGTTGGTGTTGAGACTGGTGAAGAGGATGAAAACTTGTTCTGAGAATGGAAGAAGCCATTGCCTTGTAATTGTGTTTGTTTGGGTGGAAAGATTTGTTATGACCGATGAAATCTGGGGAAAGCAAGGGCTGGATTTATAGGCTAAAGGATTCAGCTTTATTTTATGATCACTTCACAAAATTTTCTACTGTACATAAGTAGAAATTGCATTCCACGTTAAAACATGGGAGAGGACGGTCATGGCCTACCGGATTACCCCAGTCGCCATCACTGTCACCGTCATCCGCGTAAGCTTGTCAAAATAATCAATCTGAATTATTTCAAATCTGATTGTATTTGATAAGAATGCTGAAAAGACAACAAACTTAGAATAACTAACTTAAAATGATTCGAAATTAAATCGGACAGAAATGATACAAACCTTAAATTAATTATCATAATGTTAAAAAATATTCTTAAGATTTAATTGAAAACTCAACTTTTTTTTTGAAACACTCCGATTTTTTATGTTTTATTTTGAGTCAAAATAGTTTTATGTGGATAAAAACTGATAATTAGCTAAAGGTAAATAACTTAAAATGACTTGACAAAATGATATGTTAGTAAAAAAAATAATTTTATATTTTATATATTTTTATAAAATTAATTTTTAATTGATGTGTCATTATGTCAAATTAGTACATTTGTCTATATGATACTACTATATCAGCATGCATTGTTATGTAGTTTGTCACGTCATTTTAAGTCATTTATCATTAGTTGATTAGTATACTTCATCCATGAAGGATTATTTTGACGTAAAATAAAATGTTAAAGAATATATTACTTTTAAAAAATAAAGATTAAATTAACTATCCAGTCAAATGTATAGATATTTTTTGACATTATATTAAATTAAGGGTAAAACTTTGATACACAGGCTTTGTAAAATTAATTTTATACAAGTCTGTGTATTTACACTATAATAACCCAAATCCTAAATTCCTAACCCTAACTTTAAAAAACTAAACCCTAAACCTTAAACCATATACACTAAATTCTAAACGATAACCTTAAATTCTAAACCCTACAACCTAAACCCCTAAACCTTAAACTAAAACCTTAACTCTTAAAACTAAAAGGCACGTGTAAACTTTAGTATGCGTGACTTGTATATCAAAGTTTTTCCTTAAATTAATCCCTAATAAAATAATTTGAAAACATTTTAAACACAAATTAACATGATCTTAATTGATATGATAGAAATCCAATACTATTTATACAATTAACACGTTTTGTTTTATATGATGATGAGATTTTGCTTTTTCCCCCTTTTAGTATGCGTGATTCTGTGAACCAAATCCAAGATAAGTAGTGGGATTAAATAATATTGTTAAATGATACAATTAAGCACATTTTTAATGTAGGTTTAAGGCCTAATTTATCTAATATTAAGTATTTATATTTAAAATTTATTACTGAATTTTAAAAATATAAAAATTTATTAATTATTTATGCTTAAAATTAAGAAGCAAGGCCTAATTTATCTAATATTTAAATTTATAAAGACTTAAATTGTCAAGGACCAAATTAAAAATTTAGAGAATCTAATTAACAATATTTTAAAATTTTAATTTTTAATATGAATTTTTAAAAACTTCAATTTTCAGAAAAAATAAAGGACTTACCACTAAGATCAGTATTTGATTTATTAACAGGCTATTACATATGTCTTTTATTAGAACAACTATCTCAATATAGTTTTTTACCTTCACAATGTTCTAATTTAAACATTTGATCTTGTTTAAAGGGCACGCTTCATTGATCTGCCAGACTAATTGATAATTAATTCAGTTTTTATAATTTTTCATATATCGATATATAAGATAAAAATTGGGGAAAATCTAAATTTCCTTGATTTTAATTAATTTCATCCGAAATTAGTCTGATTTCTTCAATTAATATGTATAACTTTACATTAGATGATATATATAAATTATGTGCGAAACAAATCCAAGATAAGTACTAGAGAGTAAATGATAATGTTATTAAACAATGGGATTAAAAGATGTTCATGTTATATTTTAAAAAGTACTATTATTTTTATTATAAAATTTTATAATGTATTATTATTATTATATATATATACATATAACTAGGTGTAAAAGAAAAATGTAATTATATCATTTTTTAAATTTTCTTAAGGATCGAAGAATGTAATTAGAAATTTGTAATAACTCATTTCACCCGGGCCTTAAGCCCATTAACCAAACCCGAAACCCATTATCCGAATCAAACCCGAATATTAACCGACCCGACCCGGAAACCAAATAAAACCCTAAAACAAAATACCCTAACCCAAATAACCCTACGTCGCCACCGTTCCCTGCTGTCGCCTACCTTTCGGCTGTCACTTGCTATTGCCGGCAATTACAACCCAAAACCCTAAATTTAGTCCCTAAAATCCCTAAAATTTACCATCCTAAAATTAATTAAACTCCTACTCAACAACCCTAAACCAATCTCTGCCACCACCATACCCTTACCCATGCTTCTGCCACCACCATACCCCTATCTCAGACCCATATCCCCAAAATCCGGGTTCTCCATCCACATGGCATATCTGTAGACAATTAAAATAGGGGGAGTTAGTTTTATTTTGGGATATAAAACCCCACGAATCAGATTTGAAAAGGGGGCATTTTTAGTTCGAAAAAAAAGAGAAATTAAGGGAGCTTGTGAGATCAAAACTCTTGTAATCAAAAAATTTGTAAGTCTTTAAATCGAAATCAAAAACCACTTCTTTAGTTTCAAAAATCAAGGTCTTTTTTTTATTTTTATTTTCGTTTCGAATCAAAACAAAAAGGGGGGAAATCAAAGCTTACCGGCTTCGAGGTTGCTGTAGTTCCTCCTTCTCCACCGTGAGGTCTTCGCGTCGGTGAGCGGCGTTTGACAGTGGTGAGAGCGGCGGCCTGATATGTTTGAGAGGAAAGAATAAAACAAAGTTTTAGGGTTTATTATTTCTGCTTCGAATGAAAAATGAAACAATACCGTTTATTTTGAACAGCTCACGAAACGGCGTCGTTTCAGACGCTCCGACCCGCGGTGACCCGGTAATTCGGGGAGGATCCGCGTTTTTCTTCAATGGGTTAATTGCGACAGTAGTCCCTAGTTTCTTTCCCACTTTACCTTTTGTCTGTGGTCTAATCTCAGTTTCGGTCCCTATGCTTTATTCCCGCATCCATTTTCATCTCTTTTTTATTTTAATCTTGCATCTCTAATTTACATTTTATTCAGTTCGGTCACTGTTGTTATTGTTATTATGTTTTTTTTATTTTTATTTTCAGCCCTTTAACTATGGTTTGTTTGCATTTGCACCTCTTCATTTAACATGTTTTCACATTTATGCTCGTGCATTTCACATTTAATTACATTTTAGTCCTATTTTGTGTTTGTTTTCTTGCCATGTCATTTAATAATTATGCATTCTAGTCTTTGAATTTAATTTTAGGTTGTTTCATGCATTCCACGTTTTTGCCCATGCATTTTGTATTTTGTATTATTTTAGTCTTTATTTTTCTATTTCCATGTTGTTTTATGTATATTAGTATGAATCATGCATTAGTATCGCATCATGCATTTTAATCACTAGTTCTTTTTTTTATTTGGTTCACATATTTTAGCATGGTTATTATTATTATTATTGATTTTTTAAGTTGGATTAATATTTATGAATGTGTCAGATTAGCGTTTTATTTATGTTAGATTAGTATTTATTTTGTTAGTATTTATTTATTTTATCGCATTGTATATTTTTTGCCATGTTTTAAGTTGCATTTCGGAATATAAGTTTGTCAATGTCGTGCCCTTCTATCCGAGCGTAAATGGGGCCAGTATCAGGCGTAGTGATGGTGGTTGGGCGTTTACTCTCGGATAACGGTGCCTTTAAAATCTACTCGCATTTATAACCAAATTTTAATTTAATCGTCACTTTAATCCGGAAAGTCTAATATTAATAAAGTGATAATTATTAAAGTACCAATTTTGGGCGATGTGGGGGTGCTAATCCTTCCCCATCCGTAACCGACTCCCGAACCCGTCAATTTTAGATCTCTGGTTTTTACGGTGCCCGGTCCACCTTTAGTGGCCGGTGGCGACTCCATTTTAAAATAAAACACAGTTTTTGCAAAATCTCACGGAATACATTATTTTTAAAATAAAGTAAAACAAAAAGCATCACTTTTTTAGCGAGAGGGACATCGCTACAAAATCCCTAGTGTATAAATTTACAGATTTTAAATTAACTAACCAAATAATATCGGTTTGATCCATTGAATCAATTTTAACTGAATTTTACTCGTTTTTAGGGTGAGTAAAACCTAACTCAACGTTTCGAAAAAATTAATTTTCTCGACTTGATGTGACAAGAAAAAACTCGACTTCAATCATAATTTATAAGCTCGACTCGAAAAAAGTTTAAGTAAAGTTTGAGTTATAAAATAGAACTTCGAATAACTCAAATTCGTAGTAATCAATGGAATAGTTTTCATGTTCGAGTTGAGTCCCTCAATTTTGTCTAATATATGTATATCACATATGAAAAATATGAATATATATCGTATATGATTATAGAAAGTATTTAAATTGGAACCAATTAGTATCATAACATTATAAACGTTTACAATTAAATTTGAACAGAAACTCGAACAACTCGAATTTATAAACTCGACTTGAAAAATTTTCAAATAAAGTTTGATTTACAAAATAAAACTCGTTAACTTGACTAACTCAAAAAAAATATTCAACTCGACTTACACAGTTTTTTTGTTTAACCGCTGGTATTCGACTCATTTGTCAACTAATTCGGATCAAATTTGTCATATGCCTAATATAGGACAACCATTTCAACTTAATTTTTTTGTTATAATATTAAGATTCAAACTTTTAAATTTACTTAAAAAAAAGCTAATGTCTTATTTTACTAAAGTAACTAATGGTCGGTAGATGCTCACACAGTTGACATCGTACAAGAAAAAACAGACAACCACGAATTACACGCCTGAGACAGACTAAATTATTGAACTAGTTTTGTCTTTGTGTACGTGGCCTCTATCCTCCACCAATTCCATATATTACGGTCGGTGAAGCCACCCCTGAAATCCACACCAACTTCATTTGATTTCAGCCATTCGAATTCCTAACACATGAAATTGTAATTTCAAGACCTTGACCTTTGTGTTTATACACAAATATATATTATCTTAAAACATGGTTTTTGCATTTTTATTCGAATAAAGTATACGACATTATAAATAGAGTAAATTGAATTGGAATTATAATTGATTTTTGTAACACTCGATTTTGATTAGCCAATTATGAGTTAAATATCAATAATTATTAAAAAATTATTAAAAAATTATCGTTTTGGTCATTTATCTTTCAAAAGTTACAAGATTGAGATGTTGGAAATTTTATTTTGATTTAAATTCCAATAAATGTAAGCTCTATTTAATATTTTGATCATTAATCTGATCATATTTATAATGTCTTGTAGTATATGTTCATACTTTTACTTAATCTTTAGATAAGGCACACACATTTTACGTATAAAATTTTTCGAATCTGAATCTCATAATATGAACATTATTCTTTTTTTACTGAAACCACTAGTTGGGTTTACAATGTTTTGTTTCTGATAGCAACTATTCATGTGTGCGTATATATATTGGTTGTAAATGTATTCATTATTTTACTAATAACTTCCAAGGAAAATTATATAAGCTGGTGAAGAACTAAATCGAGTGATTTAATGATTAAACTGAATTTGATTATCTATAGACACTTCCGGATTCAAGCGTATTACTCAACCTACACTGATGACAAAAGATATCACAATAGTTTCCTGGAATCGTCAGTGGCCAAACCAATGTCTCCTAAAGGTGATCAAATCGAATCGAAAAATATGTTGAGTTGGGTCGGTTCAAAAATTTAAAAAGTTATACGTAATTTATTAAAATTGGGTCTTGAGACAAACGCCTAAATTAACATGAAAACAACTTGTGAATGCCAAACTATAAACGCACAATTTTTGTTAAACGAAAATAAAGAAAAAGATAGACCACGAAGAACACGAGAGTGACGAAACTATTTTTAAACCGGTAAAAATAGCTTGAAGATTGATTTTTGAAATTAGGGATTTTTTATTTTAAAAATAATTTAGAGTCGCCACCGTCACTTTTGATAAACCGGATACTATAAAAATAATCAGAGAATTGTTCTTTTAAAATTAGGGTTAAAAGAGTCAGTTACGTGTGGGAAAGGTGAGCACCCTACAAACGCTCGATATTAGTACCTTTAATTTTGCGGGGCATGTTAGCATTTTAAGAAAAAAATCGAATTTAATTTGATCATTAATTATTAACTGAGTTTGTGTTCCAAATAGAAATATTCTTTTTATATGGAAATATATTTTTGTATTGAATATAAATTGGAAACACTCATATACGTTCAGGGCACCTCTATTCATATTCCAAAAGTATATTTAGTATATAAAAGGTTTTCAATGCATGATAAATTATAGTCTTGTTCATTTTAAGTGATGATCTAAAAATGCTCTATTTGGATTTGTGTATTATTTAAATCTATAAATATTATTTAATTTAAAGATTTACATGAGACAACATCCAATTGCTTGAGAACCATCCATATTTAAAACCAAAATTATATATAATATTATCCTATCGTTTAATTAGTCTAATTACATGAGACAACACTCTATTGCAATGGGACATCATCCAAATTTAAACTTCAAAGTTTCTCACTTAATACACATTAATTCTCTATATTTGTCTAACTTATTCTAATTATTGAATTATTAAATCCTAATAGAACCTAAAGCTAGGCTTGTAAACGAACCAAACGAACACGAACGAGGGTGTGTTCATGTTCGTTCGTTTAACTTTAACCGAACAAACGAACGAACACGCACATAAACGAACACAAAATTTATTGTTCGTGTTCGTTCGTTAAGGAATATAGCTTGTTCGTGTCCGTTCGTGTCCGTTCATGTTCGTTCATTAAAATGATAAACGAACACAAACGAACATAAATAACATATATAATATGTTAAATATTTAATATTTTGGGTTAGTTTGATTAATTCAATTAATTAACCGATTTTAAACTGAATTATTCAATAATTTGAAATTTGAAAAAACTCTTAATCATTAGTCGAAACCTAAAATTATCTAACAGATTAAACAAATTTGTTTTGGTTCGGTCGGTTAGTTCGGTTTAACCGAACAATGAACACCCCTAGCCAATAAGAATGAAGCTTTTAACGAGTCATAAAAGAAGACTTGTCAACTTGAATAACTCGAAATTTTTTGACTCGACTCAACTGGATCTAATGCTCACCCCTAGACATATGTGAATAAATTTAAACGAACATAAATGAACAGGTTACCGAACGTTCACGAACATAAATGAACAAGCGAGCTATTTGTTCGTGTTCGTTCATTTAATTAAACGAAAAGTGTTCATTCATTTAATTAAACGAAAATTCACGAACATAAATGAAAAAAATAATTTACTAAAAATTAATATTTTTGTGTTTTGATTGCAGGAAATGAAAAAAAGCGGAAGGATATGTACCTTTCGATGAACTGTTGATATTTCTGGCTACAGAACAATGCTTCTGATCATTTTTTTTGACGATTTTTCTCTTTCACGACGTCTCTCGGTATTTCACATGTATAATTCTCCCTATTTTTTAATTGCCCAATAAATGTGCATCATTGCACAATATTTCTCTCTATTTATAGAGAATAGTGAAGAATGACGTTATGTTGACGTCACCGAGTGATGTCAACGGACGGCTGTTGATAACAAAATCATTATTTGCGTGAATTGATTTGGGCCAATATGGGGCTAACACGTGGCAGAGTTTGAGCGGGAATTTTAAATATAACTCATTTTTGTGCTTGTTGGGTTGTTGTTTACCGAATTTGAGCGGGAAAAGCTGTCAAAAATAGGATTTGGGCCTTTGCAACCGAAATCTGGGCTTTTTGAGTTATTTTTGAGCTTTGAGCTGTATAATGGACATTTAATTTGAATTTTGGGCTTGTTATTTATTTTGGACTGGTTTATCCATTTATTTATAAGAGAAATATTACATATATATTAGTCTGGGTAAAATTCGAGTATTATAGAGAGAAATTTAAAGTATATGTTTTTATTCATCAGAGAATGGATATACAAATGAGATGGAGAAAGACCTCTACTAATAATTGAATCCCCTCAAATCTGACGGGTCAAGTATTTAACCAACTCATTCTAAACTTTTGTTTTCTTGAAATTTTTATACTATTGTTCTTATTACGCATATTTAAAACCATCCTTGATTTCGAAAATAAATAAAGTATCCGGCCATTTACCACGTTCTTGATGGAATGGTATTGTTCACGAACTAATGGATTTGCATGTGCAATAATGCACCATATATAAATGCTGAATTTCATTGAATCTAGGAATAACAAGATTTACATGTAAGCAACGAAAACTTATCAATCTAAACCTTCAAAAAGATCTTCCCCTTCCCCTTTCATTGCCGAAGTTTTAAAGATAGACCATTCACGATCTGTTATCTTGTGTAACTCCAAAGCCTGTGTAAATGCAGCATCACCAACTGCACTTATACAAGTATAAAGTTTCGAATATTAAAAAGGGTCAAATTATTAAACTCTAAAATATGAAGGTTGATTAAATATTTGAGCTAAAAATTGGAGGTCAATGTCTAATTTATTTAATATTTAAATGTGCAGGAATTTGAATTTTCATTAGACCAAAAATTTGAATGGGTCACATTAAAATTTTAGAGGATTTAGTTTAAAATATTCAAAAAAAATTATACTGTTTAATATGAATTTTTAAAAATTTAAGAAACTAGAATTATTTAAAAAAAACTTATTAGAAGTTTTTAAATTCTTGGGGCCAACAAGATTAAGGCCTCGTTCAGGAATGAGTTCCAAACCAACTTTTGGAGCTCCAACGTAAAAGCTGCACCTAACAACAAAAAATTACGCACTTTTAATCAGCTTTTGCACCTGATTTGATCTTCAAACCAAGCTTTTTGAAAACGTTAAAAATTTCAGCTTCTCCCTAAACTATCATTTCTCCTTTATATATTTTTTTTAGTCTTTTAACAAAATAAAATCTAACTTTTCAAGGATAAATTGTCGTTTTAATTATTTTACATTATATTTCTTTTAATTATTTTATATATCTTTCTTACATAAATTTTTTTATCCTAAAACTACGTAAAAAAGTCAAAATTGACGTTTTAAATAAGACGTAAAGAATATTGTTTAATTTACTAATTGGATGAATCAGCAGGTGACGTGCGTCACGCCAAGAAGCTGACGTCACCTCCAAAGAAAGAGGACATAAACAAACATGTCCGAAATGACGTGGCAAATGCCGACGTGCGGTGGCGATTTCATCACAGGCCTAAGACAACGACAAGTCGACAACTACACTTTCGTTAAACTAAAGTAGCAACAAAAGAAATCCCCAATCCACCAGTAATTATTAACTGCAACGGGGTCCACCGTGCGATCACTTACATCAAATCTCAAATCCACCGCACAATAAACCCCATCACCAAATTCACCACCATCTTCATCCGTTGACTCCACTGTGTTTACCGTGAGCCAGACGTACATTATCCTTCCTCGAGAATCTCTTCTCAGCCCAGGAGTCGCCAGAGGAGACTGGTCTGCCCCCAAAACTCGTTAGAATTTCCTCGTTTTTTCTCAGTTTTTTTTTTCTTTTATTCATCGGAGTTTTACCCTTTTTTATTTACGAGGATTTGTTTTCTGCTGTTAAAATTCTGGAATAATCTGTTCTAGTAACAGTAAGAACCTGATTTCTGCTGCTGATGTTTTTTTCTCTATTTGAGTTGATTTTTGGTGTTTATCTGGGAAATTAGTGTGAATTTGAACTTTATAAAGATTTGCTATAATTCAGTGTTTTTTTTTTTGTTTAATGTTGATTTGTTTTGGCTGTGCAGATCTGGGAAAAATCGGGGTTTTGAATTTGATACTCAGAGAATGCAAACTAGAGGGAAGAGGAGTTTGGAAGGAGATGAGAATCAGCAGCCCGGGCCAAAACGCCCCGCTTTAGCCAGGTATTTTCTCTTTTGTTTGTTTGTTTGCTTGCTTGGTAATTAAAGAATGGAATATTCTTGACATGTAAGGTTGTGAACGGAGCAAATTGAGTTGTGATCGGCCAATGAATTGGATACCGTAGTTCTACAAAAAGAAATGTTCTTTTTTAGCCCAAGATGATCTTGCGGCAAGTTTGTAGGAAGCAAAAACAAGTAGTACTGTATAAATATCAAACCATCACGGTAAATGGGGGAACAGAAATAGAATGGATTATTAACTGTATAAAGTTGACTTTTTGTCATTTGATTGTGTGATGCACTTGGGGAGTTTAAAACCTTCTCTCCCTGTATAATTTTCTCTGAAATTATATTTATATGATATGCAGTGTAATTGTAGAAGCTCTCAAGGTGGACAGCTTGCAGAAACTCTGCTCATCTTTGGAACCCGTTCTTCGTAGAGTTGTAAGTTCTGTTTCCTATTGTTGTGGAGGATTTGAGGTGACTATTAGTCAATGAGTGATCAGTGCATCTGCATGTTGGGAAATGCCGGTATATCCCATGGTACAGCGGAAAAATTATTCGACGTATTTCGTCAGTGATCCATTACGAGGAACTAATCCGGGGTGAAAAGAGATGAAATGTTACCTTAAATAAATCTGAAAAATCGCAGGGAGTCGGAAGAATTCAATTATTCTAGCACGATATCGAATTCAAGTCGTCACAACAGCGTTCCTACCTCTACGCAATCCACCCGAATGAAACGAACAATATTTTACTTCTCTAACTGTTAGAGAGGTTTTCGCAAAAAGGCATATCACGGCTGCTAGACCTTATGCCTTTATATAGCATTCAAAAACCTAATTCTAATTAAATTCGGATTTATTAAATATACAATATATTTAACCTAATATAATTAAATATGTAGAATATGATTCTACTTTAATTAAGTTTCTTTAGAGATATATATATTTTAATAGCATTTAATAATTACAATAATTATCTAGTATTAAAACATATATAAACAAGATTATCTATAATTACAATAATTATAATAATCTTAGTTTTTTACTTATTACGTGTACAGCAAGTTTGTACACATGCTATCAAGTCGATATTTGTTCGTTTCAATTATAGAGTATGACCCTTGTAGGTTCATGTAACGTTAGTAGTAATATCTAGAGCAATTCTAATATTACAAGCTAATAGTGGCATCTAGCAATGCATCATTGCTACCTAAGTTACAGGAAGTCGTGGTTCGACATAACCTTCGTGATTAACTCTTTTCATGTATTACATTCTTTTGTCCTCATATCTAGATCGGACGCAAGTCATGAAATAGTCACACTTGTATAGTCCATCTAATATTTCTTGATATCTTGAGTAGACTATTATAAACGAATAACTATGATATCTCATATCAATTTATTCGAGCATGACCATGCATTTTTTAGTCTCACTCAATCAAGTGGCATATGATATTACTCCTATTATGTAGGAGAGACAAATCTTATCTTGATCAACCATATTCCGCTACATAGATTGCGACATATCAAATATTAGTCTTTATAGTGTAGTTAGTTACGACACACGTTTGACCACATCAAAATATGTCATTGTTGAAATAATGATGATCTCAAGTATGAGGATCATACATGTAGTTATCACTACGAGCAATGTTGTGACTGTCACATAATAATCCAAGAAACATGCTCATAGCGGGTCAGTCCAATATTTCGTTCTCTAACACATACTTATGTATTGATTTTGACATCTTCATGTAAATGACAACACTTTGTCATCAATCAACTACATATTAGTCTTAATATATTATTATTGTCCATGCCCACAATAATACTCGACTAAGGAAATTCAATAATAACTATATTATTCTATAGGATTTTATTATAATTCAATTTATTTATAAATGCACAGAATAAGACTAAAAAATAATAATGACTTTATATTAAGAAACATAATAAAATAAGTATGTATTTTACAACCATCTCATGATTGGTTTTGGGCATACTCCAGCACTACATTTTTTTTGTATTGGGTCGGGTATAGTTGTCTTAAATCTAAGCTTAAAGACTCCACCTTAAATTGTATGCAATGTTCTTGAGTAGCTTTGTTCTTCATCCGATGAGAGTTTTATTCTGAATTGGTGCTGTATCTGGCATTCTTATATATGCAGGCGCACATGAACATGCATCTATTTTGCTTTTGTCATTTGCCTGTTTTATTTATCTAGAGATGCACACAAAATGTGCCCTTTTCAAAATTTTGGATTAAATCCTTTACATTTGGGAGATTTGAATGAAGAATGCTCGTTTTCTTTAACTGTTCATATAAACACTCATAAAACCTACACAAGGCTGTTCCCTGTCACTTTTTTGGGACTGTTTCAGCTGTCACCTCACTGTTATCTTGTTAAGTATCAAGGCTGATCATTCAATCAGATTTTGTTGTGATCAGTGACTTGATTTCCTGTTTTCTGTTACTGTTGTCACAAAGTGCATAATTCTTGCAGATATATTTAATAAATCCTAGACTAACTGATGCTTATGGGAGATTGAGTCCTGAATAGAACTTTTAGATGATCCCGTGTTTCATTTATCACAATCTTTAAGAATGGCTATCCCTTTTGGTAAATACTTAAGACCCTTGGTTTAACTATAATTGATCACTTGTCCGTGCACATGTTCCTATCTATGGAGTGTGATGATTGATGATGGTTTTTTAGGGGTTTCATATCTTAAACAGTCATGTCAAAGAGTTTCTGAGGTGTAGACACTAGCCTGCCTGCATCCATGTAACATAGATGTTCACTGTTTGTGTTGTAATTTCGTTGGATGATTCTAAAATGGTCCTTTTCTGTTGCATTTATGAGCACAATTTAGAACAACAGTTTTTAGCACATTTCTAAGGTCTCTTGCACGGTCTATCATTTTGCCCTTTGGATTATATTATTTTCCTTGTGTTTCCTTCTTATGTCTGCTTGACACTTTGCAGGTAAGTGAAGAGGTGGAAAGAGCTTTGGCAAAATTAGGCCCTCCTAGACTTGGTGGAAGGTAAAATATTTGTCTGATCATTTATGATTGGAAAGCCAATTATTCTCTATTCTGATGTCTTAATTTAATATATATATATATATATATATATATATATATATATATATATATATATATATATATATATATATACATCTTTTTCAATTGAAGACATGGACAATGATGCGTGTTAAATGGTGATGAATGCCTAATGATTTTGGTTTGGTATATCGATAATAGCCTTATAGTTGGAATTGTTCCCTCTGCCTATTGTTCGTCGGGATCCCCTATGCTTAACATCAAATCATTTAGGGAAGTTTGAGAATTGAGGAGGTCAAACTTTATGTGATAAATGAACTGTTTTCCTATCGATTGATGTATTGCTGGAGGCTTTAATATTCATTTCCGAACTTCTGGGTTTTAATGTTCTAGTTATTGTGAGAAATTCCAGGGTGTTTTAGCTTTGTGCATGATAATGCGGGAACATCATATTAAACAAGCTTATTGTATATGGATGAATCTTCTAATACTTTTGGTTTCTAGGTCTTCTCCGAAACAAATTGAAGGTCCAGATGGAAGGAGCTTACAGCTCCACTTCAAGTCCAGGTTATCTCTCCCCCTTTTCACTGGAGGAAAGGTTGAGGGAGAGCAGGGTGCTGCCATCCATGTTGTTCTAGTTGACAGTAAGAGTGGACATGTTGTAGCAACCGGACCTGAGGCCTCTGTTAAGCTAGATGTTGTAGTGCTTGAAGGTGATTTCAGCAATGAGGATGATGGAGATTGGACAGAAGAAGAATTTGATAACCATGTTGTAAAAGAGCGTGAAGGAAAAAGACCACTGCTGACTGGTGACTTGCAAGTGACCCTCAAAGAAGGGGTAGGGACACTAGGAGATCTCACTTTTACTGACAACTCAAGTTGGATAAGAAGCAGGAAATTTAGACTTGGCCTGAAGGTTGCTTCTGGATACTGTGAGGGTATACGTATACGGGAAGCAAAGACTGAGGCTTTTACTGTCAAGGATCACAGAGGGGAATGTGAGTTCATACTTTATACTACATCTAATTTTTCATCTGTGGATTTGTAGATTTTTTTTTTAATTGAGTTGCATGACAGTGTATAAGAAGCACTATCCACCTGCATTGAATGATGACGTATGGAGATTGGAAAAGATTGGGAAAGATGGGTCATTCCATAAGAAGCTTAACAGTAATGGAATATTCACGGTTGAAGACTTTTTGCGGCTTGCGGTCAGGGATCAACAGAGGTTACGAAATGTGAGTTTGGATTTTGGTTATGAAATCAAAATGCTATTGCTTTTAACTTTTCTTCTGACATTTTTGTCTATATTTGTAGATTCTTGGAAGTGGCATGTCAAATAAGATGTGGGAAGCTCTCTTAGATCATGCAAAGACTTGTGTGCTGAGCGGAAAGTTTTATGTTTACTATACTGATGATACGAGAGATGGTGTTGTCTTCAGTAACATCTATGAGTTGAGTGGCCTTATTTCTGGGGAACAGTTTTTACCTGTTGATGCTCTATCTGATAGTCAAAAGGTGGGTAAGATATATGCTGTTTTTCACCTGTCAATGAGATGCTACATCTCTGTTACTTATTACCATATTAGATGTGTTAGCAGTAATATTACCAAGGCCAACAGTAATATTTATCAGATAACATGGAGTTGCTTTCATTTTCTTCCCAATGTAGTTTTTTTCCGCCTTTTTGATATACCTTTAGTTGAAATTGGTTATTACTTTCAACTGCTTAGGCTCAGGGTTGGTGTTATTTTCAATTTTGTTTTTCGACTTGAATAAAATAGTTTCGCTAATTTAACAAATGGAGCAAAATTTTCTGCAGGTTTATGTAGATACGCTGGTGAAGAAAGCCTATGATAATTGGAATCAAGTCATAGAGTATGATGGCAAGTCACTGGTGAACTTCAAGCAAAATAGGAGGTCGAGTGCCCGGAATGAACTTCAGATGGATGCGTTAAACTACCCTAATGCATTAGATCAACAGTTTCAGTTACCAAGGTTGCCAGATGCTGCTCCTACTGAGCATGTGCACTCAGGCCCACAAATTGGAGGTAAGCAGTAGGATTACCTCAATGTTTTAGCCTTACATGTTTTTTTTCTTTTCAATCATATGGAGCATAGCTTAATCTTTCCACAGTTATTTTTATTAATATCATTTTGCTTATTGTGTGCTTACTTCCTCTTTCCCGTGGTACGAGAAAGAAGATTAACATTTCTAAAAGATGAATGTTTTGCCTATGAATTAAGCTAAATGGTTAAAAAAATTATCAGCTCATTGTAAAAGAAACATCTGATCTTGTAAGTCAAGTAGTTCAATTTCCCACTAATCTTCCATAACAGCTTGAATCAGTTTGGATTTGAGTCAATAGGAAAAGATGCATTGATTGATGGCTTTTTGTTCGGATTTAAGAAAAAAAACTTTCCATCAACAATCAGAATATTAAGTAGTATAAATATTTAGAATACCCTTTAACCGAAATACGTAACATGTTCTTAATATCTTGTAGACCTTTCAGGTTAGAACAAGTGAACAATGTTATACGTTTCATCTGGTAACTACCGCCGTTTGGTTAATTTCTTTCTTTTGGTTACCACAGGGTTTAATGATAATCAGTCGACTAGATACACAGGACAATCTGAGCATGTGAATTCAAATTCTCGTAGTCAATTCGACAGCACTCAGTTTTTGCCATATGACCAGCTGGTTAACAATCTGCAGCAACCACAAAGCTCAAGAGCTGAAAACAATGGTGTTGCGCTTGCTCTTGGTCCTCCACAGTCATCTGCCTTGGGATTCCATAATGCTGGATCTTCCATGCAGCCGTCGAATGTTAATCACTTCGATGATTGGGCGAACAGGGATAGGCGAGTTGAGGACTTTTTCTCGGAGGACGAGATTCGCATGCGAAGTCATGATATGCTCGAGAACGAAGATATGCAGCAGTTTCTCCGCCTCTTCAGCATGGGAGGTCACCATGCTTCTGTGGCAGAAGATGGGTTTGGATTCCCAAACTACATGCCATCCCCAATGATAAACTTTGTAGACGAAGACCTTTCACGCCCCGGCAAAGCTGTTGTTGGGTGGCTAAAGATCAAGGCAGCAATGAGATGGGGTTTCTTTATCAGGAAGAAAGCTGCCGAGAGACGGGCACAGATAGTCGAGTTAGAAGAGGAGGAAGAAGAAGAATAGCTATCCACAAGTCATATAAGCAGCAGCAAGCCTCGCATTTCTTACTATGGTTTTGGAAGTTGCTAACACCACCATCATTGTCAGAGAAAAAAAAAATAGAGGTACTCTGATCTCATGAAGTTGAGGTTTCAAACCCCTGAAGAACCCTAATTAAGACATTGGGAATCTCTTGTACAGTTTCCTGTATAGAAAGCTGTTTATTTCGACTTCCCATTATTGATATAATCTTACTATTTTAGCTTTGTATTTGAGGAGCCAAATCTGGCCTTTTAAGTTCAAAGTTGACTGATTTTTCTAGTGCATTAGGTGTGAGTTCATTCAATAGGTGCCTTTACATTAGGACTGAGTATTTTTTATCGAGTCGAGTCAAAATTTTCGAATTAATTGAATTGACGAGTCATATTTTATAATTCAAACTTTATTTGAAGTTTTTTCGAGTCGAGTTGTATAAGTTTCTATTCAAATTTAATTGTAAATATTTATAATGTTGTGGTACTAAAACGACTATCTATAATTATATTGATATACATATATATTTCTTCATATGTAATATACATATATCAGGCAAAGTTTTAGAACTTGACTCGAACCTTAAAAATCAATTCACTAACTATTAAATTTTTTTAGTTATTTAAGTCTCATTTTATTATTCAAATTTTGTTTTATTAGTCAAGCTGAGTTTATGAAAATACGATTCGATTCAATTTTTTTCGCATAGACATGAGTCAAAAATTTTAGATGAGTCAAGTTTCGTTCATCCCTACTTTGCATCTCTCAAATTTTTGGATTGGACAAATAAGCTATTTGATAACATTATTTAATTATGAGTTACGAAGGAAACATGTCATTTTTTATCACCAAAATCACTCATTGGTTCAAAATTTATTAAATTTTTAAAATTTAACTAAATTAACATCATGAACAGTGTTAAAAAAATTTGGAACAATTTCTCCCTAGAGGAAGAAGAAGAGAAAATTTACTCTTAATAAATTTCAAACTCGCAACTTAAAGAAATAAGATGAGTGTCAACTGAGAGTAACCTCTTGTCCTAAAAATTGACGACATAAATAGTGTTAAAAATTAAATTCATTATTATATCAATTAAAAATACATAAAATTGATAGAAAACATTAATGTTGCATTTAATTTTATGTTATTGTTCACTTTCAAAATTGGTAGAGAGAACTGTTCAAAAAAATGGTAGAAAGAATAAGTATGTGTTGTGTTAAATTTTCGCATCAAGTCGTATAATTTATTTTGTTGAATCGATTTTTACTCGCCCTAATCTCGAGCAATGTTTTATCGAATAGAAAACTTAATTAGAAGCAAGATTTTTTATGTGAATTGGAGACGTTATAATCAGGACAGCTTTTACGTGGACCATTTATATTATATATGTGCGACATTTAATCATGATTTGTTCGTGTTTTGTATGTTAGCTAGCCGATTTGAAGTCAAGTAGATATGTATCCAACAAGACATCTCCATGGTCCACTTTTTTTCCTTTTCTTTTTCTTTTTACAAATATCCATGGTCCACTTTTACTTGACTCGTTTAAGACTTGATTAATTGAATATTCAAATTTAAATTCTTTTCTTAAAAGTATAACATGTTTTGTAATAGAACATATAATAATAATGGTAAATATAATAATGCACAAAAAAAAATACGAGTATTTACGCAAAAAACTTTTTAATAAAAAAAGCATACGGTAGAAGAGAAAGTTTAATATAATGTCGAAAGCGATTACAAGAGGTTAATTTGATTATAGACAAAGACGGATGCACTTAGACCTGGTGAAGAGCATCTGCATCCTTATTTTTGAAGATATAGGTTTAATTTAGTGTTGTTTTTCTTCTAAAAAATTAATTTTGTCTAGTGTGTACAGAAAAAAATTTACATACTCATTTAAGAAAAATATATTTTGAACCCTCGTTCTTAAATTTTTAGATTCGTCAATGATTATAGAAGATTTTTGTTTGACAAGAATTCTAATGAAAATATGTTTTTCAACTATAATTCAAAGTTTTGTTGACGAATGAACCATTACCTTGGTTTACTTTCGAAAAACACTGTAGAAATTATTTAAATCTTTTTTAATATATTAGTGTGATTATATAGTATTATTTGTTTATATTTTTTTAATTTTTTAATAAAGTATACAGAGTTATTCGAATACAAATTTCATATAATAAATATTTTTTTTATTAAAATTACTCGTTGGATTCAGAAATATCTAAATCTACCTCAGAAGTAAAAAAAGAAAAAATTATTATCCGATGATAATCCATTAATAAATGATATGCAATTTACTTAACTAATCTTATCCCACCTGTGAATTTCACATTAATCATTTGGCAGCCAGCTGTTAGTTTTGGACCTTATCCCTTTCTATAATTATCCACCGCACTTCATTCCCAAGCCACTACATTTTCTCTTTAATTTTTTTTAACAATAGTATATAATTTATTGATCGATTAATTTAGGTCAAATTTTACATAAATTTATTGCAGGATAATTCTTTTAACTTGGTTTATATTTTTAATAATTAATTTATTAAACATTCATTATTTTTAATATAATTTTGTGTTTATTAAAGATATCATATGATCATTAAAATTATCAATTTAAAAAGGAATTATAGTGAAACATGAACCACATAAACACCAAATAGAAACCTTTGACCCTTTTCAGTTTCCCTTTATATGTCCTACATTAAAAAAATTAGGTTTAAGATTTAGGGTTAAGGTTTAAAGTTAGGTTTTATGGAATTAGGGGTAGAATGTATTTTCTAGGGTTTATGGTTTAAGATTTAGAATTTAAGGTTAAAGATAAATTTCAATTTTTTCTGATGAGACATAAAAAGAAACACCGAAAAGTAACAATGGATTTTTGTCCAATAAACACCTAGCACATTTTCTTTCATGACATAAGGAAACTAATGGGGTCGTGGTCCTAAACAAATTAAAAAATATTAAACATTTAATTTAAAATAATAAAAATTTTGCTTTTTTAGTTAAAAACATATTTCATTATTATCACTTATAATCTTAAATTATTTATTCAATAAAAAATAGAGAATTTCACCACTTATAATAATCAAACATGTAACTATATAATGAAACAATCTGATAAAATTTATACTAAACTTTCTCTCACTCGTATTTCTAAAAATATTAAATGTTTAAACATATTTAATCTCATGTTCACATATATATTATATCGACAACATATTAATTTGGGATTGGTTGGGGTAAGAATACTTTAACATGTCACATTAGTATTTCTTAATCAGATCCAACGACATTAACCGTAACAAAATCGAATTAAAGGTTTAGTGACTGTAATGAATGTTTTTCGATCGCAATAACAAAAGTTAAAATATCCTAAAAATTTAATGACTATACATGTAGTTTAACCTAATAATAGTTTTTTATAATACTTGATTAAGGTAAATTCATTTTTTAATGTGGGTAATTATCTTCTTTGACGTTATAGTGGTTTAGATTTGTGTGAATACATGTAGTTTCTGACCTGACCCCATAAAGTGTCAAGCAATATGACGATGACTCATTAATTTAACACCATTAGCTCTGACCCCAATCGAATCTTATGCTTCACTCAATTTGCTTGGTGTGTAAAATAAATCGTAATCGTTAATTATAATTATTAATTAATATAATTATTTATTTTATAAATTAATTAATTAATCTGTTAAAATTAAACGGTTTTAATTAACTAAACGCTAAAAAATGATTAATAGTTAATTTATAAATACTTTTTAAATTAAGTATGGAGTTACTTTTAAAATTTTTTTATTTAATTATTTTTTTTAAATTTTACTATAATATTTATCAGAAAAATAAATTTATTATTTAAAAAAGAAATAATAAACATTTGAAAAAAAATGTAAAAGATTACTTGTAACCGAACTATTTCTTAACAATTAACCACTATAATAATTAACTATTCAAAAAATTAGTGGTTAACTATTTTTTATCGGTTAAATTACAATTAATAACCGCTATAAAAATTAATTAATTATTTAAATTAAACAATACAGTATATCTATCATAAATATTCCTAATTTGCCCACAGGCGGCCTCCTCGGCTCGGTCGCCTTGTACCCCAACCGCGTTTGCTTTAGGTATGTGTATTAACTAGGGGAGGACAAATCAATCCACACAAATAAAAAAATAGATTCCAATCGTAACACTCAATTTCATTTAAAATTTGTTCGACTGTCATGGATCATTACTTTCTTTAAAAAAACATGTACGATAACTGTGTACTCAATGGAGTCAGGTGGAAGTCACACTCTAAAATTTAAAAATTAAAAAAATAATCTTTTAAAAATATATAGTAATTTATATTATTGATCTTTCTAAATTTAAATATTATTATATGACTCAACACTAAACAACGATTGAGTTTTATTATTAACATATCCTTATTAGCTCGAATTACCGATTAAATTAGTAGGATGCATATCCGGTTGCACTGTATTTTCCAGCTATTAAATCACTTTGCATGGATGGAACCAAGCAACAGCCATAAATTACCACTCCATTTTCCAGCTGTTTACAGCCATCGATCCACACGAAGCAGGAAACTTCCAATCATCTGCTCTGTAATATCATCATCCTCCCCTATATAAACACTCCCACACTCCCGATTCCATAACATCCAAAATCAATCCCAGGAAAAAAAAAACATGAAGATTTCTTTGCTGCTATCTGTTCTGCTCGGCTTTGCACTGGTTGCAGCAGCTGCCAACTTCAACCAAGACATAGACGTTACATGGGGAGATGGGCGGGGCAAGATTCTCGAGAACGGCCAGCTCTTAACTCTCAGCCTCGACAAGTTCTCCGGCTCTGGTTTTCAGTCCAAAAATGAATATCTATTCGGGAAGATTGATATGAAAGTCAAGCTTGTTCTGGGGAACTCTGCCGGCACTGTTACTACTTATTATGTAAGTTGAAATCAAACTTTTCTCTGTTGTTTTGCAGCTGAATGAATTGTGGCTGTGTTGATATGGTTTTGTTTATTCCAATGGCAGCTTCGTTCACAAGGGTCGACGTGGGATGAAATTGACTTCGAGTTCTTGGGGAACCTCACAGGCGAACCTTACACGGTTCATACGAATGTGTATTGCGGTGGGAAAGGAGACAAAGAGCAGCAGCTTCGTCTCTGGTTCGATCCCACCAAGGATTTCCATACCTACTCTGTTCTTTGGAACCCTCGACGCATCATGTAAGTTAAAGTTTGATTCATTGTAATGTTTTCCGGATTGTTTTTGGTGCTGAAGCGTGTCTCATTTTGTAATTTTTGCAGTTTCTCTGTCGACGGCACACCAATCAGGGAGTTCAAGAACCTGGAATCGATAGGCGTTCCGTTCCCGAAGAGCCAGCCGATGAGAGTGTACTCGAGTCTTTGGAACGCCGATGATTGGGCGACTCGTGGTGGGCTTATCAAGACAGACTGGAGCAAGGCTCCTTTCACCGCTGCTTACAGGAACTACAAGGCTGATGCTTGTGTATGGTCTTCCGGCAAATCTTCGTGTTCTTCGAGCTCCCCGTCTCGAAACTCGTGGCTGTCGCAGGAGCTGGATATTGGCAGCCAGCAAAGGCTGAAATGGGTGCAGAAAAACTACATGATCTACAACTATTGCGCCGATGCCAAGCGGTTCTCTCAGGGACTTCCGAAAGAATGCACTGCTTCTTAATAGGGTTTTAATAATTGGTATGCGGCTGAATAATGTGAATCTTTGTTTGTTCATTACCAACGCTTAAAGATGTTCAAATATGCCTTATTCTATGTTTTTTTTTCAAACGTGTAACATTAGATCGATTATAATTTTATATTTCGGGTATTATAGATTACTTTTTGGCATAATTTTTATATGTTTTTTTATTCAATTCAAAATATGTAACATCAAATTGATTAATTTAATTTTCATACTAATAAATTTAAGGAACGGTCTCAATAATAAAGAGTGACATATTTTAATTAGCAAATATGAGTTCGACAATTTAAATTGTAAATATATGTATATTTATCTAAATTTAAAACTGAACACAAATATAATTTTATAAAAAATCGCATACTAATAGAAAATATTAAATAAAGTCAAATATTTATGATTTTTAAAATGTTAACCATTGTTTAATGGAGTTAATATTTTGAAGTTTTATGTTTCTCTAAATGAAATCTTTTGTTTGGAATCAAAGTGTAAACAAAAAAAAACTTTTTACCGGTATAAGAATAATATTCATCAATCTCTGTAATAATAAAGAGACTTAGGTGCTTCCACCATTGTTTAATTATTGAACTCGGATCTCCCGAAGTAAATATTATCCTTTTTTTCCTACTTGAATTAATTCTTAACATGATCTCATATGTGTCGTGTTTATATTAGTTTTTCATTATGTCATTTTTTTAAATTAAAGAAGTTAATCTTATTAAAAAGAAAAAAATATTTAAAATTATAATAAGAATTTACAACAATCATCGTAAACTAAATACATAATTTAAACATTCTTCTATAATATTGACATAAAGAAATAGTTACTTTAGACCATACAAGAACCATACATGAAAAATATTAAAAATTCAACCAAAAAATTTTAACTAAAAAATAGATAAAATCTAATCAAATTGTATCAGCAAACGAATCTTCATCATGTCATTTTAAATATCTTTCTATTAATTATATCATAAATTTATTGCGTGATAATCATATTGTTGGATTACATTGACGGGTTCACCAATTAAGAAATCGCTGGAAAAAGATTAATTTGAACAGTTGTAAAATTAAATGAAAACGTGTAGACCGTCAACAATTTCCGGTACAAACCAAATGTTGAACTTCCCTTTCTCTCTTCTTCACGTAAGAAATTGAAATTTCATACCCATTCTTCACCTACTTACATTTGATTCTCAACCATTCAATTTCAAATGTGATTTTAAAGAGGTAAATACAAATAGTCAAAACTAATAAAACCCATAAAAGACCAATACTTGTGTGATGAAATTAATTTGATATTAGTACGTACCAAACTAAGAAATAGTGATGCTTAACCCTTTTCTTTTTAGATGTTACATTAAAATATTAATTCGGTTAATTCATATAATTATATTAAAAGATATATTATAAAAATGTGTATAACAATAAGACACGTTCATAAATTAGCTTTATCGTAATTTAATAATATCTTTAGTGATTGAGAGCAATATCAATATAAAAGAACTAACAAGAGGGTCTAAATTAAAGATACATCGGTAAGATAACCAAATAAACTTCAGTTGCAATTGGAGATGTGGCATTAAATCTAACTATGAAACAAGATAAATGCTATAAAAGCAGACAAAGAACATATTACAAGAGCATGATTGCGAATTTAAAAAACCTAAATCGTGTATTGTATAGGTGTATCACAAGAACCGTCCTTCAAACCTAATTTACTACATTCACAATATAAAAAAAATATAAACCTCTTATCTTACTTAACATATCTAATCTTCTATCCCGCCGGACTAACTAATAACTTGTTATTATTCTTATTTGCATCTTTTTAATAAACGAATTTCTTTTTAGGGTAATGTATTCGATCGATAAACAAATGGAAATGCGAATTCAAATTGTGCACGAAACATTAGTGGAACATTCGGTCCGTCAACGACCAACCTTTCCCTCTTCTAGTAGATGTTGAAGAAATATCAATAATGTAATAAATTACATTAAGTAAATGTTGAACCTAAAATTGTTGAAAATACCAAACCCTGTGTATGCAAATGCAAGCTGTGGACACACTGAAAAGCAAAATCTTACGTATGAATACAAGACCTTATGACCTTACAAGATAGGGATGGCAATCGATAGTGTAGATTCATATATGTGAGGATACTTAATTTAATTTTTTTTATGAATTCGAATATTGTTAATTTTGATAGTATTCAGATTTGGATATTCTAATTATTATTCGTAACGCATCTAGAATATAAATATTAAATTAGACAGTCTAAACATAGATCATAAAATTAAACCCCTAAACTCTGTGACAGAGAGACTTGTGTAAATTTTGAGTATCAAATTAATTTCCTTAAAATAGATGTGGAATTTAATCTTGAGATACCCATTATCTGAATATATTTTATTTTTTCAGTTAACAGATGAAAATTCATATAATGAATATTCGAATTTGTTTTACTTTTTCGAATAACGGATTTGAATACTAACTAAATACAATATGAAACAAATCGAGAATCCAATGGCAATACTTACTCAATTGGGCTCAAATAGTTATGGTTAACCAAATTAGGGGCCGAAGCAATATTCTCTTCGGCCCAACCCGGTTCTGTTTACTTTTGTTAATCATCTCTTTAACATTTCTTATATATTTGTGTTTATACGATTTTTCAAAAAAAATATATATTTTTTCTAATGAAAACCGTGGATGTGTTTTTTTTTACTCTGGTAACACTATTTTTATTTATAGTTAAATTTGACGTTATATTTAATTATTTTTAATTTCATCTCTAGTTTAGACTATCGTGTTGATA
This sequence comes from Hibiscus mutabilis, assembly GCA_019671005.1. NCBI lineage: Eukaryota > Viridiplantae > Streptophyta > Magnoliopsida > Malvales > Malvaceae > Hibiscus > Hibiscus mutabilis. Next base: position 7,509,478 of record CM033756.1, read on the forward strand.
GTTATAAGTATATACAATCAATTATTCTTATGTTATGATAAAATCAATTATCAACGTGACATCGTCTACGTATTATTTTTAACTATATTCATGAATCATGTCGTCGAATTTTCATTATCTAATAATTAATTTATATATTTATAAGACTATTAAAAACAAGGAAATTACACATCTCTCCCGAGAGACCAGAGGAAAAGGGAGAAGTATACCCAAGATAAAAACACCACATAATCTCTAATAGCGCCATAGGGAGATAATAAAGTTCCTTCTCCTGCTTTGCTCGTAGACTCCAAAGTCCAAACTCAATTATTTATAAACAAGGCGAAGTAACTAGCTTTTACGGCGGTGGATGAGGGCGATTCCAAGGCGGAGGCGGTCTATACGGATCAAAATAAGGCGGCGGAGGAGGTCCAGGAGGTGGTGCAAAAGCATGAGGCGGTGGACCTGGTGGATGGTTGTGATGTGGTGGTGCTGCTGGAGGAGGTGCAGCATAGTAAGGCGGAGGTGGCGGAGGTGCACCATAGAGGTGTGGCGGTGGTGGTGCAAAAGGGTCTTGTGGTGGCGGCGGCGGTGGTGGTGCAAAAGGGTCCGGAGGTGGTGGAGCGGGTGAGTGCCTACGAAACACCATTATATTTGGTTTGGGAGAGTGTTTGTTAGTAAAGATTGAGTGGTGGGATTTGGTTATAAATAGAGAAGGAAATATACATACAGATGTAATTAATTGGGTAGAGTACATCTACTAAACTATCCCTAAAAATATAAAATAGTCACTAAATTTTTTAAAAAATACATAATACTTATTAAATTTTAATTTTTATTATAAAATAATAATTGGACCGTTAACTGTTGTTAACTGAGAGACGTAACAGTTAAAAAAATTTGTATAATAATATATTTAATCCTCAATATTTATACACTCAATCAATTTAAACATCAATAACAATGATTAAATTAGAAATAAATTGATTAAATGTGTTAATATGAAAAATTAAATGTTATATTATTTCAATTTTTGTAATTGTCATGTCATCTAATTAATAATAGTTAACGACTCAGTGACCATTTTATAATGAAAACTAAAATTTAATATTCATTATAGAATATTTAAAAATTTAATAACCATTTTATATTTTTAAAAATAATTTAGTGACTATTTGTGTACTTTACCTTAATTAATTCATATGAGACTATTAGTTGGATGACTGACGGATTAAAACGTGACATTTTTCTTAGCCACAAAGAAACCAATTACGGGTCAAATAGCACCAGAATGTTCCGGTTGAATCGAATTTAAGAATTTGCAAATGCAATTCAACATTAGATAAGAAAATTTTATTATTTTTTTAATCTACATAACTCGACGAGAATAATTTCTGCTAAAATCGTTAAATAATTATGTGATAAATACATGCTATTCACGGCAAAAGAAAATTTCAATAAAAGGTTAATGTCACCATTAGTCATATAACTTTAGGTTATTTATCGATTTAGTTACTAACAATGACGAAACTACCGAGGAGTGAGGGGGATAATTGTCTTTGTTTTTATATTAAATTATAAAAAAGAAATTTATTTTTAAAAAGTATAATTGAAGTTATATAGATAGTATAGTAATTTGAGCTCTATTTTATTAGTTAAATTTCATTTAATTTTTTTTTAGTTGAAACGAGTTTTGATCCCCTACTCATAATAATGTTATAAAAGTAGTATAAACAACAACATTTTCTATTGTCACTTTGTTTTGGCGTTTTTGTCCAAGTGAGAGCTCGTATTCTTTTCACACTAAGTTTAATATGGCTTCTAAGAGAGAAAACATAAACAAATTATGAGATGAAATAGATCTCAATTGGGTGCGGTAGTAAGCATATTGTACTCTTAATAAAAATATTATGTTTAAATTTTTTTTTAAAATTGTGTTGAAGAACATTTAGCAACATAAACCGCTAAACACACACGAAAGATTAAAAAATATATAGAATTAGAAAAATGTAAAAAAGAAAAATCTATAAAGACTTGAATTCATAAAGAAAAAAAATCTAAAAGACCCAAACCCAATTTTTTTTTTGAAAGTTTGAAGATTTAAAAAGTTTAATTGCCGAACAATTATATAGTTGACTTTTATAAAATGTTGATTAGAGTTTGTGATTCGAATTTCGTATTGTTTAGATTTTAGAATGTCACAATACGATCTACTTGTAGAAAAAGTAACATGATGACATAGTTTTAGTATATTTCTTGAGACAGAAATTTTTTCTATAATCAAATTATATACTATAAATAGTTAACGCGGTTTAGAATTTTTTTAATAAGCGAAACAAGTCACAAACAGTTTAACCACACAAACTCATTCTTTTATAATTTTTTAATATTACAACGAAACAAATTTATGATTTTTCTTGTCAATTTTTTTTTACTTAAAATCTCAGTGTCTCTTTTATCATACGATCATTATTATTTGTCATTATCACATAGCAATATTGATTGAGATGATAGCAATCTCAACTTTCTTAAGGACCGTAACACAAGCTTAAATGTTTGAAAATGTGATTAATTTCAAGTCCAAATTCAACATGACTTAAGGAAGTCCCAAATTAACTCTAAGAAGTGATTAATTAGATTAGGACAATGGAATTGGACCCACCTAGCATACCTTACGTCTGAAATTGTCCTGCCCAAATGCTGATGTCAATCCCTTTTGAATCCTCTAAACTTTGATTGAAAATTCCAAATCAAAAGAAAAGCAGTGTTTACATACATTTGGCCTTACATTATCTCAAGCTTATAGCCCTTATCACTATCCCTAAATGGACATCTTAATTATTGACCTTAGCTTACACTACATTTTGTACAATCGGCCTTAATTCCCTTCATTATTTATCTTTGCCAGTTCTTTTTTCTCTCCTAATCCTTCATATTTTGTGTATTTATTTAGGAGTGGTGTTTTTCGGTTTTCTTTTATTTTAATATATTATAAAGCTTAAGGTTTACGATTTAAGGTTCAAGATTTCTCGTTAGTTGTCTTTCGATTGTCTTTATAATCTCTTATTGATTTAGGTTTTTTAGTGTATATTCGAATTCCATCTTCACTATATGCCTTCCGAATTATTTTATGTAATTATCTGGTCCAATTCCCTTCACCGCCAGGCTCCAACAACTCTTACGACCGATTAAACTCAAACTCAAAAAAATTTCCAAAAAATGCTTCAATTCTATTCTTTAAGAACTATTTTAGAAATATAATATAAAGATTGATAAAAAAACACTGCTAAATTAAAATAACGTTTGATGTGTTGAAAGAATAAGTGTTGAACTTTTAATGATTAATTTAATAAGTATTGAATTTAAATTATAAAAATTGTTTGTCTTTATGGAAATTAAGTGATGAATATGAATATATTGTTTGATAAATGGAAACTTTAAATTTTAAATGTAAAATATCTAAATATAATAACTATATATAAATTTATTTTTTTAACAATATCCATAATAATAATAATAAAATTAATGAATTTAAATTATGGGTAAAACTTTGATACGCTGTGTGTATTTACACTATAAAAACCCAAATCTTAAATTCCTAACCCTAACCCTAAAAAACTAAACCCCACACTCTAAACCTTAAATCCTAAATTCTAAACATTAACCTTGAATTCTAAACACTACAACATAAACCCCTAAATCTTAAACCCTAAAATAAAACCTTGACCCCTAAAACTAAAAGGCACGTGTAAACTAAAGTTTACACGGTCTGTGTATCAAAGATTTTTCCATAAATTATTATGGTTTGATTAATTTGATTACAATTTTAAATATTGATTTTAGTCACAAAAATTTAAATTAAATATGTTACATATAAATTAAATAAAAATGATAATCAACCGCAATTTAATTCAAAATTCCAATGATAGAAAGGAGTATGGATGAAAATTTTGTTAATCTGGTTAAAATTTATAACCACTTTTTTACTTTATACCTTAACAGTTAGATTAAAAAGTTTTGGTCAAAATTTACTATTAATCCATGTACTATGTATAAGTTGTGGATTTAATCCTTATACTCTAATTTGATCAATTTTAGGCCTACTTTTTGAATTGGAGAATATGATAAAATGACATGGGATTTAAAATTTTCGAACCAGAGAATATAGACCAAATCTATAACTTATACATGGTATAAATACTAGTAGAACTTGACTTGATAGATGTAGCAACTATAATTTGGTTCAAGACTAGAAAATACGGGAACTAAAACAACCAAACTAAAGTACAAAGACGAAATTTTACACGTAGTATAAGGACTAATAGAAAAAATTGACCAAAAGTTTTCCTTTTAAGATTAGAAAATGAGTAGTAAAAAGTATTGTTGAAGTTCTTCTTCCTTATTGTTGAGTTTGAATAATACCTTTTGATGGAATTAGATACATGCACCTACCCTTAAACTACATACTTGATATGTTAGCATGTACCCTTAAAGTTCCTTTAAACTTGACCTTATAACATGTTAAACATAATATTTGAAATGTAATTGAAATATGATATGATATTGTTTCCTTAAAATTTATATATTATGGTATGGTAGTTGTAAATGATGGTATTGTTTATGTTAGGTGATATGAGTTCGAATAACGTAACATACATGTGTGTGTGAGTTTATCCAAATTTAAAACCAGACTAGAATACTACTTTATAATTAAATTAGAATGCTCGTACTACCAAGTCAACGATGTTTTGAAAGAATTGATAAATTTTAAATTTTAGATCTTTGAATATCCAAGATCGATTCCCATCTTGAATAAATCATAATTAAATGAAATACACAGGAGTTGAATAATCATTGCACAAGATAAAGGGCTACAAAATCGAATAATCACTCTCTCAATACCTATAATAAACACGATGCGATCGAAAATGCGTACATATAGGGCAAGTTCATAGCCTCAAAGACAAGTCAAGGTGGCTAAACTCGTCTTGAACATCTTCAGTCCGGTATCCCATGGACCAAGAACCGATCCCTTCTCTAGAACCATAATTCACATCTCTCCTCCCGTAGCTCATTTCTCCGACAAACCTCCTGGCTCGACCTTGTTGTTCGAAAGGCGTCACCGGTGGCTGCATACGTTGAGCATGGCTCGAACCGCCGAGACCGGACGATCCCGAGTAGCTCGAACTCGATCCCCCGTGAGGTCGAACCGACGAGCTTAGCTCTCGGCTTTTCTTAGCAAGAGTTCGTTCAAGCTTGTGAGCATTTTGATGCCCACCGAGCGCTTGTGAACTAAAGAACTTCCTCTGGCAATAGTTACAAGAGAAGACCTTCAGTTCGCTAAGACAATTCGACGACGACGACGGCTCGAGAACGAGGTCTAGGTTAAGCTGATTGCTGGGGAGGCTTAAACGGAGTGAAGTATTGGGGTGATAGTCCATAGTACAAGCTATCTGAAGGTGATTTTAATGGCGGAGAATGAAAAATGATGAAGGAAGTGAATGTGGTTTGAGAGAGATGGTTGGTTGAAGTGTTGTTATAAGAGGAAGGAAAAGGTTTCACTGTTGGTGCAACTAGAAATAGTGAGTTGAGTGAAAAAGAGAGATGGACCCAGTGAGTCACCGAGTGAGAAAGAGAGAGAGAGAGTGACTGAGTTGAGTTGAGTTGATTTATGTGCAGATATGTATGGAGGAATCAAAGTGTTGTCGCCTCCATTAACGGCAGCATTCTAATCCTTTGTCGGCCCTGGGAAATCATTTTCATGCTTTTTTTATTTCCTTTTCCTCCCTCAAAATACATGTATTGCTGTGGTGTTTATATTACATGTGTATTTAGATTGACCTTTACGGACAGGGATGAAGTAAAAGAAATTGGGGGAGCCAAAGTTGAATTAAACAAAATTAAGAGGTTAAAAATATAATCTTGACATTATATTGGGATTAATTCATAAAATTATCATTTTGAGACTTCGGGGTTATAATATAATATTACCATTGCACTAATTTAAAAGGTAAAATACTTAAATCATCACTTAACTTTGCTTTATTAACCTATTTTAGTCGTTAAACTTTTAAAACGATAAACATTATATGTTCACCTATTTTGATCACTTTATATTATTTTATTAATATTTTTGTATGATTTAATATATTTTAGTATTATTAAATATAAAAAATAATTTAAAATAAAAATAAAATTACATTTTATTATTTTTATTTAATAAAAAATAATTTAAAATAAAATCTCAAATCATACACGATTTCTAATCCACAAACCTCAAACATCCTCCTTCACTTCCACCGGCACACCCTCACCGGCCACACCAAACCAGGGGAGCTAAAGCTGCAAGCCTGCAATTTAGGCAAAACGCAAATATGTACTGTTAGAACATTATAGATCCCGGACCCTTTGCTTCCTTCTTCATTTCGCCTCCATTTTTCTCAACTTAGCACCCAAGAAAATTCCAGTAATCCCAAGGAATCAAAAGAGAAAATTGATGATATTATGCATATCCCTAAGCATTTCCTGGTAAGCTGGATGGCCATTTTGAATAGATTACCTACTCGTGATAGACTATTACATATGAAAATAACTGATGATATTTCTTGCCTTCTCTGTAAACAAGGCGTGGAGAGTAAGAACCACATATTCTTTGAGTGTTCTTATGTTGTTGTTGTATGGGGTGTTATCCTAGCGGATTGTGATACTTATTGAAATATTATGCAGTGGGATGATGAGATGCGCTGGATCGTTACTCGTCTGAAGGGTAAGTTTTTGGTTGTTTATATCTTGAAATTGTCCTGAAATGTTTTTATATATGGCATCCGGAAAGAAAGAAATCGTAGGTTATTTAGGGAAATATTTCGAGCCCCTGAAAATATTGTTAACTTAGAAAGAAAGATTGTTAGTATAAAACTACACAAAAAATATATAGATATAGAAGATAGCACTAATATTCAGTTATGTGCTAATTGAGGTATACATATATAGAAATATAGACTAGTTTTGATTCTTGTAACAGTAATTCGCTGTTTTTTTTTTTTGACAATAAAAATTGACAACTTATCTAAAAAATAAAAAGAAAATTTGCGGGAGAAAAAATGGGTTCGGTTCCATAAGAACCGAGCTTAGATTTTGGACCAAAATTTGTACCCCAAACGATCAGTAATTTCCTCAAGGAGGTTTCATTGATTGGCAACAGAAAAACATGGTTAAAGGGAGAGCCTTTATCCCATTTGAGGCGAATTCAAGTTTTGCAATAAAGAAGGAAGAGATAAAAGAGATACCGGTTCACGAATTTTTGGTCGCTTTCTGATAGAAAGCAAAGGAGATGTTGGTCATAGGAGTTGCATCGCCGATTCGTTAATGCCTTGCAGCAATTAGGAGGCTCTCAAGGTGAGGAATGAAGAACATATTCCGGTCTTTTGTTGTTAGCTCTTGGTTTAGTGTGGTCGGTGGAAGTGAAGGGAAAATGGTTGGGATTTGTGGATTGAAGATCGAGTATGATTTGGGGTTTATTTTTTATTTTTAAATTATTTTTGTATTAAATAAGAATAAAATATAATGTTATTTTTATTTTTATTTTTTATATTTAATAATAATAAAATATGCTAAGTTATATTAAAATATTAATAAAATAGTATTAAATAACTAAAATAGGTTAAAATATAAAATTGAATAAATAAATTAATTATTTTAAAAGTTTAATAACTAAAATAAATTATAAAATAAAATTGAGTAATAATTTAATTATATTTAAAATATTACAAGCTCTAAAGAGACTAAACAACAATTTTATCATTTAGAATATAGCCTCTACCGGCATCATGATGTCATCTCCACCGAGGATAATAATAATAATAATAATAATAATAATAATAATAATAATAATAATAAAGAGTCAAAGTCTAATTGTTGTCCATTGTCTCCGCTCCTATTTAATAAAGTGGCCGAAGGACCCGAGAATATGCCTCACCTGCAATTTACAGACGATTTAATTTGATTCTGTGGAGCAAGTAAAATTAGGATCAAAAACATTATTCGATTGTTGAGAGGGTTCGAAATTATCTCGGGATTGAAATTAAATTTACAGAAATCAAAGTTTTATGTTTAGTCTATCCTAAGTAGAGGCTATATCCTAAATGATAACACATAGTCGTAATCAAAATCATTTAAAATTTAAATTAGCGTTAAATAATAAGCTTTCTTAATACATGCAAGTTTTATTAAGATTTAGGTTAAAAAACATTTCAATTACTATTACCAAATTAAAGCAGTCGTAATCAAAATCATTAAACTAGAAACCCAAGATAAGCTGGGGGTTAAGACTAAACATAAACATGATGACATGAGAACACACACATCCGTTCGACATATCCTAAGCTGCACTGAAACAACCGTACAAGATTAGACATTATCATATTTGTCCCACTACACTCATGAACCTAACACACCATTTTGTTAATTGGTGTATGGGCTTTTATTAAATTAATTATCATCTTTTAATTGAGGAGTTGAGGGTTTAAAATTTAAAAGAGGGGAAGAAACAGAAAATTGAGGAGAAAAATCATAATAATAACGGTGGTGGAGAGAGAATATTAGAATTGGGGGAGGATTTTAGGAGTGAAAATGAGGGAGATAAGCTTTCAAGCCTCGTTTTGCCGTCGTTCAGACTGCCGTGACACTCACCGCCGTTGCTATCAGGTAGAGCTTCAGCCGTACCAGTACGTGATTGGGGCTGTATTAGTATGGGGCGACCCGTATCGGTACTTGTAAAAATCTAAGATTTACAATAAATAATATCAATATCGGTACGTGTGTGAGTACTGGTACTAAAGGGTGCCGTATTGATACTCATGTTTGAGTGTCGGTACCCACTAAATGGAATAATCTATAATTCTAATAAAAGATGGAAATTGACTTGGGATATAAATGAGATAATATGGATTCATAAGATAATTAATGAGAATAATTAATGTACGCTTACATAATAATAATAACTTGATAAACGTTGGGTGACTTGATGGTAATAGCAATCGTAGGGGTCCTTGGTGGATCGTGTGATGTTGTGTGCTGTGTGGTTGACGTGTCCTTGCTATATGCTGATATGTACACCTAGATGATTGAGTTACCATTGTTTGGTGGGATCCGGATACCCAGAAAAAGAGTGTTGCAACATCATGGTTAAAGATTGTCGAATGTATGACCCCAACGCTTAGTGGTATCGGGCCTCATTCGAAGATGCTTGATGAGAGATTCCGAGCATAGAGTGTATGTATTTCGATGCTTGGTGGTCGCGAGTCTCACTATTATATTGTGGTACAATGCTTATATGCTATGAGAAACATATGTTTTTGTAACGCCCTCGACCCGGATGTACATTTGGGCCTCAAGCCCAAACCTAAAACCTTTTCTTCTTTCTAGTATTTTCGGTGATAGGCAAAGTCAAGAGAATAGTTCGTGATCTCTGCAACTTGTGTTATTTTTGAAGATCATCTTGTTGTTATATCCTGAGAGACTGACGACCGACGAACTCAAGCACTCCAGAGTGGTCGAAAATTGTATTAAGGAAACTGCTTAGCTGCAGGTCTCAACGCGTTTCTTACAATTTTTCCATACGAATATGAGTTTGTTTCTCTTTATTCTGTTTTTCAATTATTTAATTTCTTTTTATCGTCTCAGATTCTAACCTTTTATACAACAATAAATATATAAGTAATTCATTTAAAGTGGTGAGTAGTGAGTATTAAAGTTGATGTTTTGCAAATTTCATGCAAGCTACTGTGGGAGGGTTTAAGATTAGGGCATCATTTAAACCCACTTTTGCCCCGCATGCACTTTGTGCTCCTTTTCATGTGTGCGTTTCCTCTGTTTCAGCTTTGGGTGCATTATCAATTCACTATTTGTGCAATTGGGTGCAACAATTATGTCCTACTCGCTTCTCAACAATTATTTGATATACTATCAATCGTATTTCCAATCATAATTATAATATTAAAATTTGAATCTCATATCTGTTTTAATGTTTTTCAAACATTTTACCCTTTTCGAATGGATTGGTACTGTACTATCACTTCGGGTATTCACCTGTTGTTGTCGTTGTTATTCTTCTATTTGACAAGTAGACTTTATTTTAAATATTTCTTCGTTCCTATTAAATAATTTAAAAAAACTAAATTTAATCTTTAAACGCATAAAAGTTTTCACTAAACCAGCGTACACTTACTAATTTTATTTTACAATAATAAAATTCATTTCAACCTTTTTTTTGGTCTGAAAACAAACATAACATTCACAAAAATACACCAACAACATAACTTTTAATCTAACGTTCAAAAAAAAAAAATCATCGATGATTTGCATTCAACCTCTAAACTTCTCATGTATGCTTGAAGTCGTCAAAATTTTCTAGAGATTTCCAAAATATTGTTCAAACATCTCTACTTTACGAAATAATTTTTCACATTCTTATTTTATAAAATAAAAAATCAAGATATTTATATGTGCAAAATACTAAATAAAATTTTATACCAAATGTGATGGGTTTTTTGCACAAATGATGATCTCGATTTTATTTTATGAAATAAGATTAGTAAAAAATTACTTCTTAAAGTAGAGATATTTAAATGGTTTAAATTTGATACCAGGCTGTGTAAAATAAGTTTTACACAAGCATGTCTATTTCTATTATAAATCAAAATTAAACCTAGACCCTAAAAAACTAAACCCTAAATGCTAAACACTAACCTTAAATTCTAAACCTTACAACTTAAACCCCTAAACTAAACCCTAAACTAAACCCCTAACTTCTAAAACTAAAAGGTCTGTATAAATTAAAGTTTACACAAACTGTATATTAAAGTTTTTTTCGTATTTAAATAATATTTTAAAAGTCAAAAAACCCTAATTGCTTCAGGTATACATGAAAAAAATCGTTTGAAAATCTCAACGACTTTATATAACTATTTTAAATTTTTTGTTCAAAATCTACACTTTTTGATATCTATTACTATTATTGTTCAATCGTCTTTAATTCGTAAAATAAAAATTCGTACGACATTATCAGACCATGTTCTCCAAATATGATATTATCCCTAAAATTTAAATACAATGGTACTAATATATCAATTGATAAAAAGTAATCCGACAATTAAATTGGCGGTCGAGATTCCTAATGATGTATGAAAGATAAATGAAATCCAACTTTAAGACAACCTCTGATCTTGTCTGTCTATCTGTCATTTTCAAGTCCAATCAATCAAACTTCTCTATGATCTCAATTGCCAAAGTTCATCCCAAATTACATATTGCCTCAATTTCTCATTCCGTTACATGATCAACCTTCTTCCTTCCCTTGAAACCATGCGTTTGATGAATTTGGTGGAAAAAAAAATTGAGAGAATTAATTTAAAATATTTAAAGTAAAGTTTTAAATTAAAATTTTTAAAAATTATAAAACATTTGATTTATTTTTAAAAAAGTAAAATTTAAATAAAATTTTTAAATTTAAAAGACTTAACGAGAAGTTTTATATTCTCAAACATATGTAGTATAAATTTATTTTAGTCTCGAAGATCAATGTCGTTGTACCTCTATCATATATTTTGAGAAATGAGATCGAGCCATTTTAAAATTTAATTTTAACATCTGTAATCCTATTTGTATTTTAGAACTGGACTTTAAAAAAAATAAAAACAAAATCAAAAGAGGAAGATAGATGGAGCAATGGGACGCATTGTGGTGCACACGAAGTGAATTGGAGTCACTTTTCAACTCTTAAAAAGAGAAGAGAAAGACGAAAACAGTGATTTAAACAGCAATCTAACACAAATTTTATCATGTCGGTCGAGTTTATCACGATTGAAAATATAACAACGATACGCGCAGAAAAGACATGGAGAGGAATGTTTTGAGGTGAGAAAGAAAAGTAGGGTTTTACCAAATGATAAAGTACGTGGCAGACATAAAAGAGTAGTAAACACAAGTTGACCCTAGGAATTGGAACGTCGTCGGATAATGGAAAGCTGAGGTGTCGGCATTGAGGTTGTTTCAGTGGGGGTAATGGCATTGCAAAACACGACCTCTTTGCCATTCTTTTTCTAACCAATCTCTCTTTGTAGGAAAGCACTCATGTTCTTTAAGTGGGATGGTGTGCAGATGCCAAACAAACTCTTCTTGTTATTTCATTTTGTAGGGTCGTCGTATGCAGAGACGAAATCAAGAATTTTGTTTACGGGTAGCAATAAATTTTAGAAGGGTTAAATTTACAAATTTTTTGTTGAACATGTTTGAATTGAATTATTAAATTTTTAGGGACAAAAATAATTTATTTTGGTTTAATAGTGTAAGAAGCTCTTGAATTTTTGAAGAAAAAAATCAATTAAACCCCTAAACTTTTGTATCTAATTAAGTCATTGAACCGATAAATTGAATCCATTAAGCCTTTGGTAAATTTTGACCATTAAATCTTAATAGTTGATTCAATGGTCGAAATTGGGCAAAGAGCTTAATTGACTCACTTTTTTAGTTCAACAGTTTAATTGATTTAATTTTTTGGTTAAAGAGCTTAATTGGGTGTAAAAGAAATTAATAGTTAATTAATTTTTTTTCAAAAGTTGAAGAATTTCTTACGTCGTTAACCCAACCTATTTTTTTAAACTAAAAGTTAATATATTAACACATAACATATTTTAGTATTAGTTGCTATTAGCTCTCAGATTCGATCCTAGACAACTAAAGATATATATGAGCATAAATAAAAATCTATGAAACACACGAACACGAATATATGACATATATATGTGTATATAATTAGTATTGTATTATTGTCCCATATCAACATGACGCTATCTTATACATCCAACCACAATGAGGCTTCAATTGAATGTCAAAATACCATGGGCCTTTGGAGAACCAATTGAGACATTGTCAAGTGTAGAGAACTCAAAGCTCTTGAGTTTACTTAATTGGGTACACCCTATGTTGTATCCCTTTCTCATCGGTCGGAAAATATGGCCATAAAAGTATGTGTCTAAAAATAAACAACAACAGTTAAGCATAAAAGAGGGAACATAAAGAATATGTTAGAGGTATAGAGTCTCATCTCTACTCTGACATTATTATTCTAGAGAAGAAGGATAAATCCCTAAAAAAAAGAAAGAATATCAACAGAAAAAAAAACCCCCTAAAACTCTTCACCCAAGTTAGAAGAACAAGTCCCTAGGAGAAAGGGTATAAAAAATAGAAAAAAAATATCAATAAGAGAAAAAAAAATCTAAAAAATTTAAAATTAACTAGTTACTCTCCGTCCAGGTTAGGAGTGTATTACCCGTTACTGACGAAACACCACCACAGACTATATATCATTTTATATGTTGTACATTAACACTCTTCATCTCGTACTTTTTTTTAAATAGTCTAAAGCTGATTACAATGTAGTATTTGTTATACATATTCTTAACCATTTGACAATACACACATATCTTGCAGACAAAACGATTGAACCCGAATCTCTTAATATAAATATCATCCGCTTCTCTACTCTAACCACTTGTTAAGTTCCATAATTTGGGATTGAAGTGTAGATTTACCACACAATAAACAAGGTAAAATCGCATCGTCTTACCTATTTAATGGTCTATATGTATTTAAAGTTATGTAGTTGAGTGTTCTCGCTTCCTCTTTAGGGACGATGATAAAATCTCTGTTTTAAACTAAGTATAAACACTTTAAAAATACATTATTAAATATAAGGACGGTCTGACAAAGTCAAAATTTGAAAGTAGAGGTAAGATATAAATGTTAAAATGTAAGGGTAAATTCATAATTTTTTTTAAATTATAAGAAACAAATGTAAAACAAATTTCTGGGTTGTATATGTGGGTTAGTCTCTGATCAAATGAGTTTGGGAGTTCGAAATCCCTCAACAAATACTCATCCATTGGTTGTGTGATATTATGGTAGTGCCCGAATAATGTAACATTTTCACACCAAACTTTCGAAACCTTAGAACTACTTTAAGGCAAACAAAGGACAAAGGTAAATGGGGATGAAATGTTGTGCCCAAATAACTAATAATCACGTATCCAGAAGCAGGGACGAAGTTCCCTTAGAACCCAAGGCGGCCTAAGTTTATGTTTAAAATTTTGAATACTTGTTAAATTTTGGCCTAATAGTTACGATCTGTAAAAGGTAAGTTGATAGATTAAAAAATACAATGATTTATTAAATATTTAATCAAGTTGGAGCTGAATTTAAAAAAAGACGAACTTTACTCTCGAATTTTTTTGGTCTAATAATAATTTAAGTTCCTATAAATTTAAATATTAAATAAATTATATCTTACCCCTAAATTTTGAGTATAATCAATTGTATTATTTAAAATCAATATTTTAATCCTTCATAATGTTCAAAGCTTGCGTAAATATTGCAGGCAGACCCATTCTCTAAGCCCAGAATGGGATCCCACATCGAATTGGACATCACCATTGTTCCCTTGGTTGCTCTTTCTAGCATCGGACCCTATAATTTGATTTTTTTTTAATTTTTCTCTATACTTTTTAAAATTTGAAATTTAGTCTTGATACGAACATTAGCGGTTATATATCCATATCATGTCTCGTTATATATTTAAAATAATACAAGCAACGTGAAACCTTTGACTTCCACATGAATAATGATAACAAAATAGAATGATCGAATTACACCAAATTAAAGTAAATGAATAAATTTTAAATTTCAATATAGTAGGAAGGCTAAAATCATAATTAAACCTATAAACGTAAGACAAAAAAGAAGTGAAGGATTTGAATGCCAGCTTTGAATGCCACTTCCATTGCTCTTGTTCCAAAGCTGCCAAACTCATGTAAAGCAAAGAATTTCAGGCCTATTTCATGCTGCTCTGTGATATACAAGACCATTATAAAAATTCTGATGGCTAGGCTTGAGGGTTACTTTCCTGACATGATTGCTATGAATCAGACAGCGTTTGTTAAAGCTAGAAGCCTGATTGACAACACGCTACTTGCTCGGGAGCTTGTCAGAGGTTATGGTAGGAGTTCTTTATCTCCTCGATGTGCGCTCAAGGTAGATTTGCAGAAGACATTTGGTTCTGTAAGTTGGAGTTTTCTATCTAATGTTCTAGAAGCTTTGGATTGCCTGAAACATTTAGGGGATGGATTGAAACTTGCTATTCTGGAATGACAGCTTGGTTGGCTTTTTTAAAGGCAAAAGGGGCATTAGACAGGAGATCCTCTCTCCCCCTATCTATTTGTTATAGTTATGAATGTATTATCTTGCTTGTTGGATGTTGTTGCTGAAAAGGGATTGTTTAGCTATCATCCTAAATGTAAGAGAGTGCAGCTCACACACCTATATTTCGCGTATGACTGCTAATTTTTTGCAAAGGAATAAAAAGACTCGATTTTTTGGAGTGCAGTGTGTGCTGGCAAGGTTTTATGAAATGTCGGGGTTTCTTTTGAATGCAGCAAAGTCTGAGTTGTTTGCCTCTGGGATTCCTACTGAGCAGTTAGATGATCTCCTTACAGCCACATGGTTTAAGCTTGGTTCTCTTCCAGTAAGGTATCTTGGGGTGCCATTGATCACAAGAAAACTGTCCAAAAAAGATTATTCAGCCCTTTTGGAGAAAGTAAAGGTTCGGCTAACGCAATGATCAAGCAAGTTGCTATCGTATGCTGAAAGAGTGTAATTAATCAAAACAGTTCTTTTTAGTGTTATGAATTTTTGGTGTAGGCAATTTGTAATACCCACTAAAAAATTTTCTGGAAGGGCAAAGATGTTGCTGCCACAGGTGCTAGAATCAATTGGTTCAATATATGCTTCTCTATATCTGAGGGAGGATTAGGAGTGAAAATCTGACAGTTTGAAATAAAGCCTGCATGTTGCTGTTGCTTAAGAACTTGCATGTAGGTGAAGGCTCCTTGTGGGCTACTTGGATAAAGGAGTATGTTCTTAAGCATTCTAATCTATGGCAATTTGAATGCAAGCAAAATGCTAGTTGAAACCTGCGAAAGATATTGAAATTAAGGGACTTTGCTCAACCCTTCATTCAAAATGGCTCGAATTTGTGTTTGATGAAGACAAACTGGTTCTGGGATGAGATAAGGAAGAAGAGAGACAAGGTTGTGTGGCATAAACTCGTTTAGTTTTCTCTTCATATGCCTAAGCACAACATTTTATCATGGATGGCTATTTGGGATCGGCTTCCCACCAATGATATATTGCTTCGAATGGGGATTGAAAACGATGGATTGTGTTTGCTTTGCAGGGAGAATTTAGAAACTCGAAATCATATATTTTTGAGTGTTCTGTTTTGAGTTGTGTTTGTAAGGCTATTATGAGTTTATGTGGCATTGATAGGGATGTAAAAAGTTGAGACGGAGAGCTTGCCCAGGCTATCTCGGTTCTGAAAGAGAAATCGCTAATTGTTTTCATTCTCAAGTTAACTTGGTGTGCATATATATATAAATATATATATATATACACTGTCTGGAAAGAGATGAATCTTAAGCACTTTCAAGGTAAACAGCAAAGTATTGATGTAATTGTAAATAGCATTAAGGAGATAGTTTGTATAAGATTACAGGGTAGGACTATCAAACATGATGATGTAAATAGAGTTTTGTGTACAGCTTGGGGGTTTTCCCCTTGAGGAGGCAATGTATGTTTTTTAGTAGCAGCTTCTGTTGCTTCTTGGATAATAAAAATACAAAACATTTATCCAAAAAAAGAAGTGAATGAGTGACTAGAAATATAATTGAAGCCACATGATGATGACGATGATAATAGTAATAACAGCAACACAAAGAGAACGTAGCTTAAGTGGTGGTTAAGTGAGGTGTGACTTTTGTTTGGTTTAATCACTGATTCTCGATTTATTGGTTGACTAATTCAGATGAAATTTTGTAACCGTCTATTATTAGACGAATCTAATTTTCTCCATTCATAAGTAAGGTATTACTTTCATGATGTTAACATCTTTCCTTCCCATTCATTAATCTAAAACTTGAAATCCAACCATCTCATTCCTTCACCTCTCTCTTCTTATTATTCCCCACCTAAAATATTAACTAACCATCAACACTAATTTATTAAACTAGGTCATATTATTTTGTTTAGATGTGTTTACAATCTACCTGCATTTATATTATCATTATTATTTTGAGAAAAGAGAAGGCAAATGCTATTATCCTATAAATAGGAGGTGACAATTGGTCATGTGAAATTTATGGTGGATCTCTTTGAAGTTATTTTGAGTAAGATTTACTTTAAATTAGAATATGATTCTCATTGAAGTTTCATTTTGTTGATGTACAAACTTGTAGTTATTTGGTGACATTCTATGCTTAAATTAATGTTTTATTATTAGAAAATGAACAAGTGAAAATAATAGACTACCAACTTCTATGAATGGCATTCACCTTTTTATATAAATTAACAAGCTATTATATTATTCAGATGTTAAATAATAATAGTAAGACAGTGTAATTTTTAAAGTAGTAATTATGTTATCTTGTAATTATAAAAAAAATTAATTCGTTATTCGTGTTTGGCTGATCGAATATAATCAAATTTAGTTTACTATGACACATTAATTCCATATACATGTTTGTTGTAATTTCATTGTAATTATCTATGTCATGTATTGAAAATTTTGGCTTGGCTCGATTTATAGATTAGATATATTGTAGTTATCTATGTCATGTATCTAATCTATTAATTGACTAATCCGAAATATATACGATTAGCCTAAATAACCATTTATTAAAAATGTTAATGTATCATTTCATTTACTTTATCTTTTATATATAATTTATCATTTCATTTATTTTAATTAATTAATATAATGAAGTAATTAATTATTATTTCAGTAATTAATTATTATTTCAGTAATTATCTTTTTTTTATCAAATTATTTCATTAATTATCATTCGTTACTGGGTTAATATTTTAATAACACTTAAATCAATTAATGCAACTGCCGACGCCTCCATTTTCGCTTTTCTAGAGTTTTTATCACCTGTTTCAACTCATTTTTCTAATTTCATAGAATCAACCACTAAGATTAAAACACGTCATCCGAAGGACCGATCATATTGGCGTGGAGAGATTTGATTGGTTCCTTAGAAATGAAAAGTTCGGCTATAAAACATACCGGATAGAACCTCCTGCTCACTGAACAAAACACCGTATCAGAGAAAATAAAAAACGCCCGTAGATATAATTAATAATTATACTTACTACTTTTTATGATATATTTGGTCAATTTTCATCAAAAGTCCTTGTACTATTCTTTTTATACAAACTAACCATTTTAATGTTCTAATTTGGGAAACTTGAATTTTGTTGTACTCCACCTTCGAGTCCTCCACTACCGTTTCTCAGCATGTAGGGTCTTTGAAGTTTCTCTAAGATGCTTCAGAGTTCTTTCATAGGTAATCCTACATAGCCTCTATTTAGTTACAGTCATTTAACATGATTACTGTCGACATTTATTATTTTTCGATATGATCGTTGTCAGGCTTATTTGATCTACCAGCTAAATTTATTGTCTGACAGTTGAATCTTCCACTCTATCAACCTATCACTAGCCACCAGCTCTAAGACTAAAACTGATCAATCATATATACCCGCAAATATAAGAATGAGAAAGGGGAACTTGAAAAAGGGTGAATCGCCTAAATCACCACCATCTCACATTCACTATCAACTATTTAATCTTAAGATCAATTTTGTTCGTGATTTTTATCAATTATTTGATGGAATTAATGACAAAAGTTACCTTAAAACTAAAAACATATATTTCCGAACCTAGAGATTGATATTTTTCATAAAAAATTTAAATTCAAATAATTTTATGTGTAAGGTGTACATAAGTTTTATCAATAATTAAAAAATATAGCATATAACACCATAAAAATCATATTAAAAATCTAAAAAAAAAACAAATATTTCGAGAAGCAGAAGATTAGAAGTACTCGATTCATAATAGAAGACTAAACTAGCAAAGAACCCATACCATAGGGATCGTTTTCAGAATTTGACCTAATTTCTTTATATAAACTTTCCATGAATAAAGCTGGTGAAAAAAGGGTAAAAGACAAGGGGGAAGAAAGAGGGGAAGGGAAGAGTAGGAATAAGAGAAATCCATTTGTTCGTCTCTTCTTCTTCTTTGGCTCAACGATGTGTTTGCTTTCACCATCTTTTCCTTAGCAAAGAAGAGAAAGGGAAGACATCAAAGTAAAGAAACGGAAGACCCACTCAGTTTTGCAAATCTCTTGTTTTTTTCATAATTTTATTTTGGGTTGTAAGCTGTTGAAACGGTGAAGAAGAAGAAGAAGAAGAAGAAGATGGTTGCAAACAGTTTTGATCTTTGGCAAAAAGATGCCTTCTTTTCTGCAGCAGAAGAGGTTCAAGAGTCTGCTGATTTGTATGTTTTTTTCTTCTAAAGTTTTCAACTTTCATGCCTTGTGTTTGTTTGGATTTGTTTAGTTTCATATAATTGACTGTTTAATTTCATATATGCATGTATGTATGTATGATTAAAGGTCTCATCTTTTAGAGGAAGATTATATGCTTGGTATCTGAAAACTTCAATGGAGATTTTGTAAAGCTTAATGTTTGTAATCAACTGCGTAAATAAGGGTTTTGCATATATAACGAGTTTAGGCTTCAAGCATTTTTGAAAATTAAGTTTTTGAAGTATTTTCATGGCTTCTGTTGTTTATCAGAATGGAATCAGCCTATAGGATGTGGATCAAACAGAAGAGAGAAGGGCTAAAAACTGAAGATTCTGTTGAACTTTGTAGAGAACTGCAAACTGCTTTAGGTACTGCTAAATGGCAGGTATGTCTTTCGGTGCTTAAACTAACCGCATTTTAAGACATCTGTGTTACTCGGATTTCGGTCGTTGTTGGATGTGTGTGTGTTTGAGACATATGTTCGATTTTATCTAAGTTTTTTACATGTATTGGGAGAGCCATATTTCCTTACCCTTGTGCTGATATGTATTGGACATGGATAGTTTAGCAAAAATGAAGAATCGTTGCTATAATTGCCTTTGATCCATTTCTAGGAAGCTTGCTCGTGTCAATATTTTCACTTTATATTTTGGATGTGAATTCAGTTGGAAGAGTTTGAGAGAGCAATATGGTTGAGCCATGAACATCGTAACGATGATATTACAACAACTAGGCACGAACAATTTATTTCTGCTATTGAGAGTCAGATTTCCCGTGTAGAAGCAGCTTTAAAAGAAGCGTTTTCCGAGGAGGGGAAGCAGCCCCTTCAGTGGGTTAATTTGGATGAAGAAGAATGTGAGGATTTAGCAATCTTCCTTTCCGGAACTTCTCCGACCTTGCAAGCATCTGCGAAGAACACTCTTTCGGAGAATTGCCATAAGAGAAAGGACACAGATTCTAATTTCAATGCTACTTGCAATGGAGGTACTTCTGAGGTGAAAACTTTTAAAGATTCTAGTAAAGATGCCGAGTGTGTCATCGATGTAGAAGACGGTGAAACTTCTGGAAGGGCAGATGATGTGAGTTGTGGACGAGAGAGAACAACTGGTGTAAGGAAAACATGGAGTTCACCAAATTTTGGTGCACTGAGGATTGTAATTGCCGATGAATATGATAATAGAAGCCAAATCAAATCAGGCATTCTGTCCACACCTAAAGATAAAGATTCAAAGCTTTTCTTCTGTAAACAAAGGTGTGGAGATCTTCCTCAGGCCAAGGGTGCTTTTAATTTATTCTATCAGGTAAGAACCAGGGGAGGGGGATCATTTACTTTATTTCTTTTTTATACCGCTTTTATGCTATGCTATATTTCTTGTATAGTCAACATCTTGTGCACGAATATTTGCTAAGTACTAAGAGAACCTAAGAAACTTCATATATTGCAGCGCTCTGGCTGGGTCGGCGGGTTATTACGACATCTGCAAAGCCCAGTACACTTGCAGTTTAGTTGCTCACTGCAACTTACACTTGCTTTATTGATAGCTATTTTTCTTATTGGTGAGTTATTTTCCCCTTTCAATTTGATAGCTATTTTTCTTATTGGTGAGCTAAACTCAAATCACCTTCTTACGATGCAAAATTATATCTTTCCATGCTTTAACACACCCACCCCACTCTAAGACTTCTAGTTTAGTATCGTTTGCAGACGAATTTACATTTTAAACAACTACAGACTCAGAGTTCTTTATGTGCATGTTTTTGCTTAAAGCCATGGTGAATTTTGTGAATGTAGTTTTGGTCCATTATAGTGTCAATATAATCAAGCTGCAAGAATCAGGAATTTCATGAGACGATTGACCCTGTATCTTATGTTTTTATATGCATCTGTTTTAGTTTAAATTATCATTGATACCCTTTTGGACCATGTTCAGGATTGAGAGTCGTCGATGTGCCTTTTAATGTTCCACACTCTTTTTGTAAATTTCGCAGGGACTGTAAATTTGTAAATAATTCTAATGAGATAACATTTATGCGTGATTTTTGAGCTACTGAAGGAATCTTTCTTATGTCCTTTTAACAATGCACTGCAGTGCCTTTTGTGCTTTATTCAAGTTGAGAGGTAGTGGCTGCGATGGGTTGTTGATCAAGACAAAGAGGTAAATGTAAATCTATCTCCTCTGAGTACAGTAACTCAGTTTTTTATTATATATACTTGGTGTAGCAACTCGTATTTCATATCTTCGGTCTTGTCGAAATGCATCGATCAAACACAAAAATATTAGAGCAGCTTTGATCTTTTATTAACACTTGAGTGCACGATACCATTTGTTGCTGGAAGAAATGCATCAATCAAATGTGCGCACATACAAAAATTCCCACTTCCATTTTAGGCATGGATGGAACAATGGGAGGGGCCTTGGCCCCCTTAATTTTTTTTGGCTCTGATTACATTTTAGGTCCCTATTAGTTTTGAAACTAAGCAAATTAAGCCTTGGACCCCACAACTTTTGGTTCCAATTATTATTTAGGTCTCTCTTAGTTATGAAACCAAGTAAATTAAAGCCTTGGCCCCTTCTTTTTTTCCAGTTTAAATACTTCCTTGGTCCATGTTAATTGGATAGTAACCACAACACAATATTTGGCTGCTATTTCCCGGTTTCGACTTTCTCCATTGCTCTGATCTTTATTGCAATTAATCGCGGTAGCATTTAGTATATCCACCACCGTGATAAATGCAACAGGTCTGCAATGTAAATTCCTGCTACTTGAGGTTGGGGAAATCTTTTTGTATGACATGACATTGTTGAAATGGGGATCGGTGACCTCGGAGCGGTGTGCATTCTTGTTTCATATGACGTCCCAAAAGGTTAAGGCCCTAGTTAGTTCTTAATCGTTTTTTCCCCTTTCAGGTGTTGGATCTATTTCCCCCAGGCTTCAGATTCCCTTCGGTCCGGAGCTTTACTCAGACAAAAAGGTTTGTTACCATTTCATTGATAAACTGTAAATGCATTGGTCTTTTATATATATATATATATGTTTGAAGGATTATTTGGTAGCATAGACATCATCATAGTCATTGCCATGTGAGCAAAAACTTCATATGCTCAAATAAATGTTACATTAAGATTGATTGTCAACTGTGTAGCATTATGAACTTGACCCTACCCTTTTTTGTAAGGGATGCTTTCCCCTCACATTTACTACAAATGAATGCTTGAAAGGCTTGTTTCCGTTGTCATCGTCTGTCATCGTCGTTCGTTGTTGCTTCGAAGTTGGT
This sequence comes from Hibiscus mutabilis, assembly GCA_019671005.1. NCBI lineage: Eukaryota > Viridiplantae > Streptophyta > Magnoliopsida > Malvales > Malvaceae > Hibiscus > Hibiscus mutabilis. The sequence goes on from CM033756.1 coordinate 7,532,212, forward strand.
GAAATTTGTTGTCATGTTATATGCATATTCAATTCACCATTTTTTCCCCATGTCTATTGGTTTGGTACTTTTTGCCTTTGCTTTGAAACTTCAACTTCTTTTGCTTTCAATGTCTAAAAAGGCATTTCAATCCATTTCTTGGCACAGTATTCTATCATGGCTTATATGAGCTTGCATTGAATTTTGGGTTTTAGTCAACTTTTTTAAGAGTTGATATTCGAATCTCAATATCTGCAACTCTTACCTTTATTCTGGAATTGCAGCACAACTGCATCAACCTTTTGATATAACCAATTACTCTTTTGAAAAAATTAGTTTAGGCTTCTAAAACTTTTGAAAATTTTAAATTAGTCCATCAACTTGTTATACCAAGATTTGCCCCTGATTATAGCATAGATAATTATAGTTATTGTGTAGTTTTTTACATACATAAATAATTATATTTATCTATAAATACTAATAGTGAAAATTAAAGTTTTGTAAAATTAATTGGAATAAAAAAATGTTGTATATAATTTACATAAAATTAATTTTGAATTAATGTTTTGTGATTTATTTCTTATATTAATTATAGAATTTCTTTTATGTATATCAAATTAGAAAAATATTTTGACACTAATTGTGTAAATTTTAATTTGTATAAATCTATTAATTTTAAATAGAAATCTTTTACCTATTTTTTATCTTTACGTATGTTAACACTAAAAAAATTTATATATTCTTATACAATCCTGAAAGTTAAACCTTAAACCTCTTAATTTTAAACTCATCTCAATCTTAAACCTCAAGTTTTTTTTTAATGTTGATTATATATAGCGATACTAAAAAGATGATGTGAATTTTTATTTGTTAATATTAGGGTTTATAGATTATATTTAGAGTTTTAGTTGTATGATTTAGAATTTAAGGTTGCGATTTAAATTTTTAGGTTAGAGATTTAAATTTTAAATTTTAGACCTAAAATTAGTAAATATTAACTAAGAAATTAAACAAATCCAAATAAATATAAGGGTAAACTACATCAGTAGTCACTGAACTATGATTTCTTTCTTATTTTGGTCACTGAACTATTTTTTGGCAAAAACATTATTAATGTTATGTTTCCTTCTTATTTTGGTCACCGACTGTTAAAAACTTAACAGTTTTGTTGACGTGAAATTTTATTTTATTTTTTATTTGTTTATGTTATTTCTTCTCTCTCCTCGTAAGCAATATATGTTATTTTATAATATTTTTATTCAAACTAACAGTATGGTGACGCATGTCATTGTCTATTAGTGGAATAAAAGAAATGAAAAATCAAGCCCTTTATGCGGCTAGAGAGACTCGACTAATAGGCAGTTATATGTGTCATCGTCCTACTAGGCAGTTACACGTGTTACCATCTCTCTGGCTGCATATGGGGCTTGATTTTTTATTCATTTTATTTCACTAATAGGTAGTTACACGTGTCACCATCTTGTTAGTTTAAATAAAATATTATAAAATAACATATATTGTTTACGAGGAGAGAGAAGAAATGACATGAAAAATAAAATTCTACGTCAGCAAAACCGTTAAATTTTTAAAATAGTTCGATGACCAAAATAGGAAGGAAACATAATGTTAGTGATGTTTTTGCTAAAAAAATAGTTCGGTGACCAAAATAAAAAAGAAACATAGCGTTAGTGATGTTTTTGCCAAAAAATAGTTTGGTGATCAAAATAAAAAAATTATAATTCGGTGACTACTGGTGTATTTTACCTTAAATATAAAATGCAAAAATCCAAAAGTGACGTATTTTGTATCATTGATATGATCCATAACAACACTATGTTATTGTTAGCATGGGGAGACGAGAGCCTCGTGATTTTCATTAATATCTGTCCCCATCTGACATCTTCAATGATTTAATTACACTAATATAAAATTAATAACAGAAAAAATTATATATATTTTTATTTAATTGACATAATGGAATAGATTATTTAAAAAATAATAATTTATTGTATGAGATAATTATTGATATTCGATTAGTCGAATAATCTAGATCGAATATTGTAGATGTGTATTATAAGAGCAACTCTTTCAATTCAGTTTATTCAATGCACAACGCTAGGATTTGAACCTGCGGCATTGTTTAAAGAACTTAATGTATTATCTCAGTAGACTAACTGATAGTATGTAAGATAATTATTCGATGTACTATAATTTAAAATTTAGAATAAGTAAATCAAACATCTAAAATAATATTTTCCATTAATATGTCAAATAGTCTTACACTCTAATATCTTAATTCTAAAAATAATCTCATATTTAAAGAACTAAAAATTTCAATAATGTAAGTCATTAACATGTTAAATTTTCAAACCATCTAAATGAAATTATTTCTAATATATACTAAAGAACGTTAGTGTATATATTTATATATTTTAACAATTCATTTTATAATAATTAAATTAATAAAATATAATTCTAATGAAAATAGATACTAAGATAATATTTTTATATTATTAAGAAGAAATTTTAGGTTTAAATCTTAGAGATTATATTAATGAGAGAAACAATCACAAATTTTAAATATGAATATTAAAACAAATACGAATGATACAAAATAATAAATTATCGTTATTTATATTATTATTTTCTTCTTTTATGGATTTAAGAATTTGTATATTCTACAAAGTGCAATACATTTCATTTAGGATAATTATTTGATACACTGGCGGCGAAAACTTTTAGTTTCCACGAGCGTTTTAGAGTTTAAGGACTCGATTTATTGTGTAAAGTTTAGGTATAGTAGATTAGAATTTAGTGATTGTGAATAGAATTTAAGGTTTAGGGTTACAATTTAGTATTTATAGGTTGAAACTTAAATCCTCAACATATTACCCTAAAACCTAAACTCTAACCTCTAAACCCTAAATCCTAACCCTAACTTATAAATTCTTACTATTACCCCTAAATTTTAAACCCTTACACCTAAACCCTACACCCTAAATTGAGTCCCTAAACCCTAAACTAAGTCGCTTGTGGAAACTAAAAGTTTTCATCCCAGCGTATTGGATATAAATCCTTTCATTTATAGTAAAAAAAATTAAAAACAACTGCTATTTATTAAAAATATATATTTTATAAATATATCACCCATTACAAAATTATACTAACAATAATAATGATAATTATAATTATACTATTGTCTTCAGCCTTTCAATTCAAGTAAAAACAAACCTCTCTCCCTCAAAATACTAGAGATAAAAAGATTAAGATAAAAAAATACAATAAAATTTGTAATTAATCTCTTAATCTCAGCGTTAATCAGGCTTGAGGCAATTAAAACGACGACGTTACAGCAATGCTAGTATAATCCCTGCAACTCAACGCTTTTAACAAGAACCAAGACGAAGAAGAACACTGGTGGGAGCTCTGGTTATTATCTGCCACCTTTTTCCCGTAATCGGGGAACATAACCGACGGATTCCGACGGAACTGTCGGCTCTTGATATCTTTAATCTCCATCTCCGGCGGAAACTTAACCGAGCCGAACATGAAAACGTACCACCTTGGCTTAACCACCTTCTTAGGCGAAACCTCGGATTGGTCGAAGCTTTTCGCCGACGTAACCCTCTCCTTCACGTCGAGACGGTGAAGCTTCTGCTTATGAGAATCCAAAGAACGGCTGATCTTAAGAAGCGCGTCGCTGCTTTTGGCGGAGCTGTTGCTACGTAACTCGGACAACGACCCGGATCGTTTGCGTAAGAAATGTGGTTTTTCACTCGTTTTTTCTCCGAAAGGAACGAGTTTGCCGCAGGAGAATATGTCTTCGGCTAGGCACATATCGGAGCAGGTGTCTTCGTTACGAAACCCGAAGAACTCTAAGGCGGCTTCGGGTGATAAGATTCGAGTTCGAACAACATGATTCGGAGTTCGTAACGGAACATTTCGTGGGGTGGTACTGGTGTTGAAATCCAAGGGAAGGTCACAAAGAGAAAGTGCTTCTTCTTCTTCTTCTTCTAGTAATTGGTCTCCATGAAGAGCTTGGATATTGCTAGTAATGTGTTCGCCCATGGATTCTTTTCCTTTTTAGTATTTGAGAAGAACTTGAAAGATTTGATAAGATGATATATAGATGTATATGTATATATAGATATATAGATATGATATGAAAATGATTAGGTAATTAGGATAAGAAGAAGAATGAGAGAAAAGAAAAGTAAGAGGGGGGAATGTTGTTATTTTGGGATTGACATTTATTAAAGATGAAAATTAAGTTTTCTTGTGTTTGATACAATGATATTTGTCCATATCCATATATAGCTTCTACCTGGCATATAAAAGTAAAACAAATGTAGACGGTAAGCATCTAGAAACAAAATAAAACACATGGAAGAAATTGAATCATGAGTCTAGTTATGAATGAAGTAAATTAGATTAGAATAATCACTTTTATAATGAGTTTTTGAGGTACTCAATTCAAATTAGTCTATTTATAAATTGGACACCGATGGTTATATCAAAATATAAATTTATGATTGTTTATTAGTTGGTTCAACATGATGATATGTTAGATCGTTTATATTATATTAAGAGTTTGAATTCTGACATTATGATTAAAACAAATTGAGTTGGCCTTAATGAGTCAATTTTGATACACATATAAAAAAATTTACACAAACCTACATATTTACTTTTAAAAACTAAAATATAAATATGTAAACCCTAAACTTTAAATTCTAACTTCAAACCCTAAACTCTATACTTATAAACTAGACTCCTAAATACTAAATTAAAAACCCAATTATTAAACACAAAAAATATATAGTTTAATACTACACAATATATGTAGCAAAGTTTTATTCTTCTTTAATTTGACCTATACGATACTTAACATCTTTTCCTATTTTAATCTTTTTACAATGTGACCTTCTGAATTCTACTATACTAAAAATAAAATTTAAGGATTAAAATAAAAATATCTAGTTCAAAATTTAAAATTAGGATAAATTATACCATATGTCATTAAATTTTAAGTTTAATATCGACTATACTAAAATTCGATAACAGTTTAGCACCGAACTTTTAATTTCGGCTTCAATTTATCAATTATACTATTGAGCCATTAAAATTAATGACGTGGCAGATCTTAACGATATAGTAGTATAATTAAAATCTAAACTAAAATTCAATACTAAAATAATAATAATTTTTAGATCAATAATATAATTAATACTGAACTTAAAATTTAATGGTATCTGATATAGTTTCTCTTAAATTATCCTATACACTTAAAAGATCGAAGTTATTGAAGTTATAGAGATGAGTAGAACAAAAGTGGGTGGGTAAAATGGTCTATTACTTATACCCCCATGGGGGCATTGGGCCATGGCGGGGGGGGGGGGGGACATGGATCTATCTGTGTTTTCACCTTCATCATCATCATCATCATCATGGTGACATGACGTATAACTGTTGCTTGCCCATGACAATTGGCAATGGTGGTTTGACATTTTCCCCCACACTGCCAAAATTTTGCACTTTTTTTATATTTATTTGCTTCCGTAACTGGATTTTGATGTTTTTCTAGAGAATATTCATTAAAATATAATGTCGTGATTAAATTTGTTCATGGCCGAATAACTTATTCCGTCTAGAATTTAGACTCTTTTTTTTTTGCCTATGAGTCGGTCAAGTTCAAAATAAACATAAATTAGTATTTAAATTTAATTATAATTATAAAAATAATAATATATTAAGAGTAACTTTTTATATTCAAAATTATACATATTTATATATTTATTATTTTTTGACTAAATAAAAAGGTATTATATTTTCATATTGACGCATACAAAATGAGGTAATATAAGCATCTTTAGCCACAAGGTCAATAAGTGAATCTCAGTGTATTTACTCTTCAAAAATTAAAATTTAAACACAAACCCTAAAACCTCATAATATAAATCATTAATTCTAAATTCTAACCTCAAACCCAACATTTTAAACCACACAAAATAAATCTCTAACCCCTAAAAAAAGTGTTGTATGCCCATAAAAACTACACAACATGTGTATTAAATAATTTATCTAATATTAATATAAAATTTTATGTTTAATACTAAAAATAATGAAAATGAGTAATTTAGGTCGACTGGCTGGACCGAATTTGAGCTCGGGTCTCGATTTAAAAAAAAAAAACTTCGGCACCATTAACACATCTAATCCTGACCAATGAGACTTTGATTTAGTGGAAAATTTGAGCTCTTAAAAATTTTGATATCCTATATTCTGATTTTATCGGTACAAGTCTTATTCAAATTTATTTTGACATTGTCATAATTGATTCAAAATGTAATTATCGTAGTTGTAATTAAAATTGTACTTTCTTCAAACAAAATATAATAAATTGTATAGATTTTTTGTTTTTAGCATTTTTTATTTTTACACCAATTATTGGTTGGTTTAGGAATTTGTTCACCCAACCCCTTCACATGTCAATTGCCAACTCTTTCCACCAAGGAAGCAATTACTTGAAATACCAAGCTTTAAAAAAACATCCAATTCAGAAAGAATGGAAGTTACTGTAATCACTCATTTTTATCTAACCTCTAAGTATCATATTAACATATTAGTGCATGACTGCATATAGGTGTGCGCGTGTATATGTTAGTATATTACATAATGATATAAGTGTGAGGGTATGCATGTATTGATATGGTGTATTACGTACCTATTAATATACGTATGATATGGTTATATTTATGTTAGAAGTATCGTACAAACATATGTTAGTATATGTGTAGGTCTATATGTGTTTGCATGTGTATATTATTAGTGTCCTTGTTATTATTGAATATATACGAATAAGTGTTGCATGTATTATTAAGTATATGTACGTGTGAACGTATTTCATCACAATTGTATGTATGTATACGTAAGTACGTATGTATCTGTATTTACTATTATATTAATATATTAATATGTATGGACAAAACTGGAAAAATAATAGGAAGCCCACTTAAATTAAAATGTCCATATTATTACAAAAAAATAATAATACAAGGCCCGGTTGGCCCAAGCCCAAGACCTCATTTAACCCTAATTATTTTTGTGCAGATAACTATGGGCCGTTGGATCAAGATCTGATCCAACGGCCACGATCAAGGAAGGGTAAAATATCTAGCCAGCCGCGTGAACTACACGTCTGGACGGTTCGAATGCCACGCGCGCGTGCGGTCCACGCGCGGACTCTTCGATATCCCACGCGTGTGTGAGTCCCACGCGCTATAACCCCTCGACTGCTGAGCCCCACGTGTCACGATCTAGAGCCGTTTCACCGATCAAGGTTTCATCTGGGCCGTTCATCCTTCAAGCCAGCCCGACCGTTAGATCAGATCTGATCCAACGGCCGAGAACGCCTCTGGCCGAAGACAACTCCCCCACACCGCCACCATGCTTCCACCATGCCGGTCTCCAACCACCGCGTTCAGACATATCAGAACAACACAAAAAAGAGAGACTATGTCAGTGTTAGTTCATATCTAAAAAATAGATTATATTACTTGTTACCAAACCAAAGAGACAGAGATATATGTATGAAACAAGTAATTGTAAGGCAGTCAAGTTGTAATCGAAAAAGAAAAAATAACAAAAAAGGGCAACAAGTTTTCAGTGGTAACGCTCTTCTCTTTTCTTACTTCTTTGCATGCATAAAGGAAAGATAAGTAGTGATAACAAAAAAATGGGAGTTTAGAGTTATTACCCTCGTCGTCTGTGGATCTCCCCTCACCAGTAACAAGCCTCTTCGACTTTTCGAAGCCGAACATGGTGAAATGAAGAGAGAGGGAGGTCCATTTTGGTTTCACTTTGGGTCAAAAGTAAACAATTTTTTTTCCGTTTTGTATTTACTCAGATCTAGGCCAAATGGTGAGTCTTAGCGTAGATCTAAGGGCATATATGGGTTCGGTTTAGGAAAAGGTCGGTTTTGGGTGTTTCTTTTAGTTCGCCGGTGCCAGTTAGCGGCGGCTGGCGGCGAAAGGGACGGCGGAAAGTCGTCGGTTTCTGGGTTCGTCACAGGTTCAGGGGGAAGGATCGAGAGAAAATGAGAGGCTTGGTTTATTATAAAAACATGGAATTGAATGAAAATGGGGAAAAGTTTGAGTCCGGGCAAAAAAAGGGGTTTTATAATCGTTGTTATTTCGTGAAATGGTGAAATTCTGTGATAAATCCCCCGCGTTTTTAATATTTTTGTTTTTGTCTCGCCGCAAGGGATATTTACAACTCTGGTCCCCCTCTTATTACAAAATCTTGCAATCCAGTCCCTAAATTAAATCGCAATCAGTTTTTAAATGGCAAAATTGCCTCACTAGTCCCACCGCGTTTTTGAATTTTTCACTTCGGGCCTGCCCCTTGGTCTAATTACAGTTTCAGTCCTTTCAAGTTCGGTTCTGCTTGTATTTTCGTCCCTAAATCGCATATTATTTTCCTTTAATTTCTGCTCCTGATGTTTATTTCTTTTCATTTCTGTCCTGGTTCAATGTAAATATTCATGTTCGTTTATTATAATCGTGTATGTTGATGTAGCCTTTTGCTTTATCATATATCCCTCGTATATGCTTTGTATTTTTATGTTTACATGTATATGTGTGTTAAGTTTATGATGGTTATGTATCTTTATGTATTTGTTCGGTTATTCGTATCACGCATATTATACTGATATTTGAGTTGGCTTGAACACAATCTGCTTTATATTTCAGTATTATTACATGTTCTCTTTGCTTTTAGGTTGTGTGTCGGTATTGTTTCTTGGTCATGTATAACGCTATATTTTACGTATGTTATGATGTGTTTTATTGTAATATGTACATCTTTGTAATATGTATTTGTGTTCCATGCATTGTAATTGTGACATGTTAGGTTTATTTTTAGTCATGAGTAGGGATAATTTATATGCATGTATGTTTTAGATTAATATCTTATTTGTGTTCTGTTAATATTTTATTATGTGAATATTTATTGTGTTTTAATTATTGGCCATGCTTAATATTTTGTTCACTAAGGTTGCATAATGAAATATATAAATTGTCAATGCGGTGCCCTTTTATCCGAGCGTAAACGGGGCTAATATCAGGCGTAGTGATAGTGGTTGGGCGTTTACTCTCGGATAACGGGACCTTTAAAATTTACTCGTACTTATAATCAAATTTTAATTTAATCGTCACTTTAGTCCGGAAAGTCTAATATTAACGAAGCTGTAATTATTAAAGTACCAATTTTGGGCGGTGTGGGGGTGCTAATTCTTCCCCATCCGTAACCGACTCCCGAACCCAACAGTCTTTTTTAAATCTCTAGTTTTATGGTGTCCGGCCTACCTAAGTGGCCGGTGGCGACTCCAATTTTTAATAAAATACGATTTTTTTTTAAAAAAAAACCCCACGAAATAAATATTTTATATCTGAAAAATCACAAACACCTCAAAAATCTATTTTTTTAACGAAAGGGACATCGCTACAGTTACACTGGAACACCAAACTCTCTTCATATTCTCCTCGTATTCATCGTCATCGGCCGCATAATCATCCTATTTATAGTACCACAAGAAAGCTTCAACAGTTAAAATCGCCAATTGGAGTTCAAAAACTTAAACAACAAGAGATAGAAACGAGCTCAAAATTAAACTGACCAAATCTACAACTTTAAACGTCGCCTTATCGTAGCGTGCTTTTGCCTCCTCAGCTAGAGCCTGATTCACGATAAAAAAAACAAATCATGATCGATAAAAATAAATCAGGAATAAAGAAAAGATAGAAATTATGTATAAACGGAATGGAACCTTGGCGAAGCCTTCGGCGGTACCGGTTTGAGTACCGAAGAAGATGGTGACTTTCTTCTTTCCATCATCAACTTCCGCACCGAGATCTCTAGCGATCAAAGGTTTAGGAGGAATAATTTGCTTAGGTTTCTGAGAACCGGATCTACGCCAAACCAAAACGACGACGCAGCCGACGAGAACGGCGACGGAGGTAGTTAAAATCATGACGAGCTCTCTGTTCTAGAAAAGGATGGTGGCAAACTCGGCGTCGGAAGTATCCAATTTGGCCTTGATTAACGCTGACATCAGATCGAGCGGCGAAACTTTCATGGAACCTGAAGAGGAAGAGGAAGGTTCCGTTATTGTTGATGTTGAAGAATTTTGAGGAACTGTGAATGAAGAAAAAAGAGGAGAAGAAGATCTTTGAATCTGTTTAATTCAAAAGAATAAAATAAATGGCGATGTTGAATGTTGAGAGTTTGGTGGTAGTTGAGAGCTTGTGAGAGAGACTTGGAGGTGGATTAAAAAGGCTCGTCTAATTAACGAGGCGTTAGATCATAAGCAAAAATTTAAATATCACTCCGTTATTATAATAGCGGTCGTTATATATAAGTAACAACACCGTTTAAGATTATTATTATGAAAAATAAAGGTATGTAATAACTACAATATATTTATTATTGTCCGCAATTGCGATAAAATACCGCGACAAAAAAAACGACTGCAATCGTTATTTAAATCTCTGACAGAGGTTCAACTTAAACAAAATTAAAGGTCCGAATTTTAATGATGTGAATAGAGAAAATTATATTAAAGTCGCGCTATATTAATTTTTGTAAAATTCAATCCGAATTAATTAAATCAATAAATTGGATATGTAATTAAACAAAAAAAAAAACAACAATTGGCCCAGCAGCAGCAAAGCCAGGAAATACAGCTTTGCTTCTTTATTTTGTTTAAAATGTGAGAAAAATGCTGCCTACTCTATATATTTAAGCATAAAATGCATAAAATAGCCACTAAATTAAGTAAAAATGAAAATTTTAGCTATTAAAGTTTTAAAAATTATAAAATAATTATTAAATTTATTGAATTGTTATAAAATAATCACAATATATTAATAAAATTTGATAAATGTAAGAACCATTTTATAGTAGTTCAATAAATTTAATGACCTTTTATAATATTCGATAAAGCTCAATGAGTATTTTATATTGGTTTGATAAGTTTAATTATCATTTTATAATTTTTAACATTTTTGTGGTTGGAAATATCATTTTATTTAATTTAGTGATCGATTTCTGTATTTTATTCTATATGTAATTATGCAAACTAAGGGAAAACAATTTTTTAGTCATTAAAATTTAAAAAATTACAAAACGATCATTAAATTTATTAAATTATTAAAAAATAATCACTATACGTTATAAAATGTTAACAAATTTAAGGATTATTTTATAATAGCTCAATAAATTTAATGATCATTAAATTATTTATTCGCAAAGTGCGTCATGATATAATGTTTCTATTTGTTAGATTCTTCTTGGTTTTTTATATTATAAAATTTATTTTTATAAAATTTTTACTATTTAAATATTATTTGTCATATTTAAGAAATCTCTAACTATAAACTTTAAATCCTAAACTAAACTCATAAACCCTTAATTTATCAAGTTTGTGTAAACTAAATTTTACCAAAGCTTATGTATCAAAGTTTTTCTTTTTAAGATTTAAGGTTTATAATCTAAACTTTAGAATTCAAATAAACAAAATTGTATAAAATTTATTTTACACAACATGTATATTAAATAAGAAATTATATTCTATACACTGATGGTGGAAGGGTTTAGCGTTTTATATTTAATGGTTTAGAAGTTAGTTTGTGAGTATAACTTAAAGTTTATGATTAGATTTTAGGGTTTAAGTTTTAATTTATAAAGCTTTAATTCTAACTTAAAGCTCTAAATTTTAACCACGACAAATTGAATTACAAACCTCTAAGCATAAACTACTTTGAATTAAATTTCTAAAACTTACAACTAAAGCATTTTACGAAAACTTTTTATTTCTACTACCGGTATATGAAATAATTATCTTTTATATAATATATTAATTATTTTTATTTATTATAAAAAATATCAAATTTCGAGAAACAAAGAAAACCAACTCCTACCAAACGAGACTATACCTCACCTAACAACAAGTTAACTAATGAATGAACCAATCAATGCGGCATTCAACGTTTCAACTTCCAAAATGACATTTCCTTTCGGTGGGTTCGGCATTTCATAAATAGGGATGGACTAAGGTCGGGTTTTTGACCCACTTGAATTTGACCTAAAAATAAATACATTAAATCTAAATAAGAATTATAGAAAAAATTAATTTTAGGGATTTAATTGTAAAAAAATAATTTTAGGGAACTTAATTATAAAAAATAATAATTTTAAGGATTAAATTGTAAATAAAAATTCAATTTTAAAGGCCTAATTATAAAATATATATAAAGATGAGTATTATTATAAATATTCCTAAAAAAATTAAGAAAAAATTACACAATTAGTCCCGGGTCGGGTCGAATATTTTCACCATAAACTCGAACCTGACCCAACTTAAGTCGTAATAAAAACCGGCTTGACCCGACCTGAAACCAATTTTTTATAATAAAAAATCAGCCCGATCGGGCCGGGCAGGGTCGGAACCCGACTAGGTAGGGTAAAATGCCCATCTCTAATTTCATTTGTTCCGTATGTTTTGTGTATACGATATCTATGTTTGATACGTATTCACGATTTCATGTTATATAAAATTTTCCTTTTTAATAATTTTAACGTAATTATAAGGTTATGTATGTTCATATTTTTTAATCATTTGATAAGATACACATTTTACAGACAAAGCTGCTTGAACCTGAATGTCTTAAAACAAATATTAATTTTTTATCCACTAGAATCACTGATTGAACTCATGTAGAATTTTCTTTTTATCTTCCATTAATTGGAATAAAATGGCGAGTAATATATAGACATGATGCAAATTACAAACCATGAAGGGTTAGTTGTACTATGCGTATATAAATTACGATTTTTATTGTAAAATAGTTATTGAACTTTTGAATGTTTTAATTTTGTTTCTAAATTATAATTTTTATTATAAATTAATCTCTAAATTTTTAAATGTTTTAATTTATCATCAAATTATTATTTATGTCACATTATATTATTACATAATATGTATTGGTGTCTACACGACAATTGACAATTTTATTAACATAAGAAATGAGTGACATATACTAATAATTTTAATATGCAATTTGAATGTTCAAAAGTTTGAGAGACCAATTTAAAATATGAGTCATAATTTGATAACGAAATTGAAAGGTCCAAAAGATTGATGATAAATTTAAATTGATGGTCATAGTTTGAGAATGTTATTGAAATATTAAAAATATTGTAGATAATTTAAAATAAAAACCATAATTTAATGCAATTAACTTAACTAGTTTTTAATAATAAATATTTCTTTTGAATAGACAATTAACTTAACTATAAACATAAACGAGACGAACATTAATATAAACATAGAACAGTTGGTTTGAGGAACGCACCATGGAAGGGATGAGTCCATGGACCTTTTTTTAGAACAAGTGCATATGTTTTAGTGGGCAATATATTCATTGGTTTCTAAGCTTTAGTTTAGACTTTCATTATCATTGTTTTAAAACGTTGATATCTGATTAATATATGGGTAAAACTTTGATACACAGGCTGTGTAAAATTAATTTTACACAAGCCTCTGTATTTACACTATAAAAATTCAAATCATAAATTTCTAATCATGACCCTAAAAAACTAAACCCTAAACCTTAAACCCTATACACTAAATTCTAAACACTAACCTTAAATTTTAAACCATACAACCTAAATCCCTAAACCTTAAACCCTAACCCCTAAAACTAAAAGGCACGTGTAAACTAAAGTTTACACGGCTTGTGTATCAAAGTTTTTCCTTGATGTATATAAATTTTTTAACATTTTAGCATGATTGTATTATAGTATCGATTTTTATGTAGATAAATTATTTGAATTTAAGTCTCTAAAAAATAATAACTACTGACAGAAACACTTTTATAGTGGGAAGAGTTGTCGCCCCTCAAAATTTATTTTTACTTTTAGTTTATATATTAAAATTGAAAATTGTGTGGGATAATTATAGATTACCCCTTTAATCTCAAGAAAGTTATATTTTATGGCCCTCGGGTTAGAATTCTAGTTCCATTATTAGTAGTAACGTTTAATTTTTTACTGAAATCATTCAATAAGTTTAATTACAGTAGATCTTAAAAGTACACTTCAATTTGATAAGTATATCAATCATCGATCACTTAGGTAACCTAATATAATACTTTGAATTTGATCGATTTCTTGGATCAGACTAAGGGGCTGCATACAACCTCAAATATTTGTAAACAAAAATAAAAATAAAAAATAAAAATCAAATTAATCAAACCAATCCAACGTATTGGAAATCTGTAAAATGCTACTGTCTCAAAGGACCAAAGCGCAGCCGTTTGACTTTTCTTATCCGTTTTCAAAAAAATAATTAAATAGATTTGGCTCACCACGTCATCTATGATCCATTCAATAATAATTTTTTATTTTATTTTTTTAAAATAAATCTTCAATTCTTTCTTACATGTCATTAAATAAATAAATCTCATTAAATAGTAACATCGACGATGTAATAATTTCTCCCGTTTCGGTCAATACTAAGAAAAGAATCATCGCTTTCCATACAACCCACCACTAAAACATACCACGTAACCAAACCCATATCCGTTCGCCACGTGTAAACACCTTTGAGGTTTCTCTCGTAATATCAAAATAGTCAAAACCCTAGTAGTTATTATTAATAATATTATTATACTGTATTCGTCGACTCTCAATTTTGTTCTATTAAGCTTAAAAAACCAGGTCAAAAATCTATCTTTCTTCTTTAATTGCTTCACGTCTCATCTATTCTTTATTCTTTTATTAATTATTGAGTTAAATATCGAGTATAAGCTGAAATCTGGGAAAATCTTTTGATTTTTGAGAGTACAAAATTTTAACGCGTTTGATTTTGAATTTACATCATTGATTTATATTTATTTTTTAATTTTGATATTGGAAAGAGAAGGGATTGAATATCGGTGATGTTGGCCGCTTTGAGGAGAAAAGTTACGATTGGAGGCTCATCGGCTTCGGTCAGAACTTTTAAATCTAATTTGTTTTTGATTTTTACTTTGTTTAACCAAAGCACTTGGGTTTCATTGTATTTTTCTTTATTTTTTTTCCAGGTATTAGGGAAGTCATTGCAAGCGATTCGGCCTGGTGTTTCAACCTCTAGAGTTTCTGCCAATGCTGGAAAAGAGGTGACATGATTAAGTTGAAAATGAATTTGATTTGGTGATTCGTGATTGTAGTTAATTTTGAGTTTCGATTGATCTGTATTTGATTTTGTATGTAATTGATGTCGAAGGTGCTTGATTTGTTTAGGCTTGTACTGAACGTTGATAACTTGATATAAAGTTAAAAGATGGTAAAGAAGTGCAAGATCAACTTTATTTTTTAATTTTAGTTTTTCATGTATGAGGAACAAGTGGTGAAATTGAAATTGCAATTCAAACTTAGTTTTGAAGTTAAACATCTTGCATTTTGTCGTTAATTTGTTAATTGTTGTAATGTGTTGCAATTTTCACTTCTTGAAGCGAAGGCCTAAGCAGTAAAAGCCATGGTCCCGGTGTTTTTATTTTCTCAAAAATATGTGTTGGACACCTATGGTCGACACATTAAAAGGGGGCCTTATGGGTATATGGTTCTTCTAGTATATGAAAAAACTTTTAAAAAATTGAGCATACCTTATTGTACACATTCGTATCCGACATTCACCCCATATAATGTAGAGTCGAAGCAATAATCAATCAAAGCTTTTGTGTTCTTTTGATCATTTTGGATTTTGATCATCTGTTAGCAAATATTCTCATGAGATTTGAATTTCATGTTTTTGAACAGATTCTATTACTTCAGCCTAGAGGAATTGACCATGTCCGTAACTTCTCTCATCTCATTCTCCCGGGTAAATCTTTTGGGCTATTTTGTTCTCATGTTGGCAAAATTTTTGTTGGTTTCCTCTGTTATTGAATGAAAATCATTTCATGGTTATTACAGATTGTTCTGTTGGTTTAACAAAGACCAGGTTAGTTTGTTCTAAACTTTCTAATGCACATAAATGGTAGGAATTCTACTGTTACTCATTTATCTTTACTTGAGACTGCGAGTTTACGTGCTGACTACTGGATTAATCTGATGATTAATGTCTAGTTACTTTATCTATCTTTAATAGAAGTCCCATTTCAATGCAAAGTAGTCCCTCTCGTTCTTGTTTATCATGAAATTAGGTTAGTTAATGCAAAGTAGTCCATCTCGTTCTTGTCTAATTAATGTCTAATTCTTTAAATCATTTTGCTGCTCCTCAGTACTTCTTTACATTAACAGCTTTTCTTATGTGCAGGGATGTCATTTCTATTATTCCGTCAGAGACTATCATGCAAAAGTCATGCAGGGCTTTCTCTTCTGGAGATGGTAAGATATAGATTAATGTCCTTAATGACATATCTTCTGCCTAATCAGAATTTTATCTTATTGTTTTCTTTTAAAACGTTACTAATACATGGCTGGGTCATTTTGGTTAAGAATTGATTTCCTGTGCATTAGAAGGTTCATTTGATGATTGCATAACCCAGAATATACCATTAACACCTAAATTGATATTATCAATCTTGTTTTGCAGTTAGGAGTTGGGCCGCCCAAGAGTGCTGGTCAAGAGTTACTAGATCAGGCAACATGTAAAAATAAGAAAATAGTTTTAGTTCAGAAATTCTGATAAAATTTCTCTGGAAAAATGTGAAGGAAATTTTTTGGCTGTAATTTAGTTATATACTGATTTGGAGTAGACTTTCTGTTCTGACTTGCACCTCTGCCTTTTGGGGGCATTTTTAGTGCTTTTTAAATCGCATATGATGAGGAACAGGTGTCTGCTTGAAAATAACCATGCGTTCCTTTTTATTACATTATCATGTTAAATTTTAAAGATTTTGACTTCCCAATTTACTTGTGAAGGGGATCTGGTTGACGCTGTTGTCCCTTTTATGGGAGAATCAATTAGTGATGGCACTTTGGCAACATTCTTGAAAAGTATGTTTTCGACTACTGTAATTTCCATTGATCACTCTACCATAGTTGTTTTCATTGTTGTAAGTGCTTGATTGTGGATTTACGTGAATTGAATTTTTGAGAGCAGAACCTGGTGACTCAGTAGCAGCTGATGAACCAATTGCTCAAATAGAAACAGGTAAGGTACTATTCTTATAGCCTTATCTTTCTTTGAAAAGGTGTGGGTTTATACTTTATACCCCTAATACTGCAGTGTTTATTTTCATCAGGTAACAATTGATGTTGTCAGCCCCGAAGCTGGTGTACTACAAGAGGTAATTTATCCACAAATTTGGATCTATGAGTCACATAGCTTGTTGGTCATTCCTAGGTTCCTTTTTTAGTCATCCCTAGATTCCTACCTTCTGATTTCTGGGACTAGTGGAATGATCTTTGTTCTGAACTATAATCTTTCCAGTACGTAGCAAAGGAAGGAGATACTGCGGAACCACGTACCAAGATTGCTATCATTTCAAAGTCCGCTGAAGGTGTCGCACTTGCCGCTCCTGCTGAAAAGAAATCAGAAAAACCTGCTACCAAGCTAGCTCCTTCAGCTGAAACTGTAAAGGAGGAGAAGCCAAAAGCAAAGGCTGAAGCTTCCCCTGCTGTGGAGAAGCCTAAACACCCTTCTAGACCACCTCCAAAACGAACTGCTATCGAACCTGTACTTCCACCAAAGGAAAGGGAAAGAAGAGTAAGTCTTCCATTTTCTATTTAAATCCAAATTATACCTTTGATGAAATGTTAGCATCATAGAAAAGAGTCCTGAATGTATGACGTCATGTTACAGGTTCCTATGACAAGGCTTAGGAAACGGGTTGCTACACGATTGAAGGATTCCCAGAATACTTTTGCTATGTTAACAACGTTCAATGAAGTGGACATGTGAGTTCATTTTCCCCATATATTTTTGTTCTCTTTATCGGGTGTTGGGCATGCCTGTATTACTTTACTCTCTGGACCATTTCTATGTCTTTACTAAGCTATTCCCTTATTTAATACAAATTTTCTTAGGGCATTTTTATAAAGGCTGAGGTCTATTCGTGATAAATCTGGCTCCTTGGATTTGTTTTCTTTTCCTATTGACTTGCTTTGTATTGCAGGACCAACTTGATGAAGCTCCGATCTGATTACAAGGATGCTTTTGTTGAGAAACACGGTGTCAAATTGGGATTTATGTCTGGATTTGTTAAAGTATGCAATGATTTGTTCTTTAGATGCTCACCTACGCATTCATGGCCTGCCTTCACAATAACTTTGCTTTCTCTTTTCCCCTTACCATTTCCTCTATTTTATTGTTTCAGGCTGCCGTTAGTGCACTTCAGCATCAGCCTATTGTAAACGCTGTAATCGACGGGGATGATATTATTTATAGAGATTATATAGATATCAGCATTGCTGTTGGTACTCCAAAGGTAATATTTTTTCTTTGTTGTCTTTGCTTTGACATTATCTTTATTTGCCAAGCCTTGTATCGGACCTATACTATGACATAGTTATGGGGATATGAACCTTTAACGACCCTCCAAATATGTGGAAAAACTTAAAATTGTATGTAGATGTGTGGTCGTGTCTTACACGTATTCATATCGAAGTAGCAAACATTTTTTATTCCCTTTATTACTTTGTCTTGAAGATTATACAAGTCTTTCCTCATTTTGTTTTGCCTTTTGTTCCTTTTATCTTTTCTGATAGGGGCTTGTGGTCCGGTTGTCCGTGACACCGACAAGATGAATTTTGCTGAGATAGAGAAAACAATCAACGGCCTTGCAAAGAAAGCAACTGAAGGGACCATCTCAATTGATGAAATGGCTGGTGGTTCGTTTACGATATCCAACAGTGGTGTTTATGGCAGTCTATTGAGTACCCCCATTATCAACCCTCCTCAGGTTCGTGGTTACAAACTAAACTGTATGCACTTGTATATATATGACTTATCAATATCAGACAGAGTTATCCGGTCACTTCCGAGTTTCTCATTCTAGCTTATGCTTGTTGTGACCAGAATGAAAAATGTACATAACCCTTTTTCTTTTTGCAGTCGGCTATCTTGGGTATGCATTCAATCGTATCCCGGCCAATGGTTGTTGGAGGTAATGTGGTGCCAAGACCAATGATGTACATTGCACTCACTTATGACCATAGGCTAATCGATGGAAGAGAGGCGGTCTTCTTCTTGCAACGAATCAAAGGCGTTGTCGAAGACCCTCGTAGGCTGCTGCTCGATGTCTAAAAGGGCCTAAACAGCGTCTGCTGTGATAATTCTCATGCATACAACTATCTATATATGGACAATGAATTAAAATGCCTGAAGTTTTGTAGGGTTTCGTTTGTTGATTCACACTTTAACGAGTTCCGAAATCGCGGCCGGCCATTGCTGAACTGTATTAGAGTTTTCTGATGTTTTGCAGTACGACGTTCTTTCTATTTTTATACCGAGTTGTTTACATATGGTGTAGAAAAGGTGAGGATAGTACCACTGCAGGTTGAATGTATAATCAACATTTGTCACACTCAAATGTGAAAAATCAGACATGGACAGATTATATTTCATAAGTCAATGTTTTTTTAGCTGATACGTTTTATAGTTCGATTGTTACATAACATTAACCTTTTCCGATCAACACCGGCCAACCCTCTGTTTTATTGGGGTAAATAATGAGTTATACATTGTATCATCAGGGGAGAGGGCGAAGCCCATGTAAGTGGTCGTCAGTAGGATTAATTTGAAAAAAAAATCAAGTTTTCCGATACTAAAAAATTGACTCGATGTGCTCAAATTATAATTTTATATGCTCAATTCAAAAATATTAAATAAAATTTAAGTTATAAAACATTACTTGAATAACTCAAAAAAAATTTTGGTTGTCCTCCCAGTTCTTCATGACTAATCTATATTGACCTGTATTGCACACCTGATTTTGGGGGTAAATCTCCCGGTAGGTAATTGTTGCATACACGAGCTCAAACTCAAACTTGCTTAAGCAAAGTCAAGCTACTTACCACTTAGACCAATACCCGTTGATAAATACTTAAATTTAATAATTATTAGATCAATTTTTAAATTCAAGTTGAGTTTCTCAACTTTACCATATATGTATCACATAAAAAATATGATATATATACCCATATTATAGAAGATTATATAGAAAACTATTTAAATTGATATCAATTAGTATCATAACATTATAAACATTTATAATTAAATTTAAAGATAAAGATTAGGTTATAGGGTAATATGTTGAGGTTTTAAGTTTTAACTTACAAACCCTAAATTATATTCACAATCACTAAATTCTAAACTACTAAACTTAAACCCTACACCCTAAAACTTACAAACCCTAAATTATATTCACAATCACTAAATTCTAAACTACTAAACTTAAACCCTACACCCTAAACTAAATTCCTAAATCCTTAAATTAAAGGCTCGTGAAAATTAAAAATTTCTACCACTTGTATATTAAATAATTATTCTAAATTTAAACATAAACTCAAATATTTCGACTACTCAAATTTTATAAAATGGAGTACTCATCCATTATCTGTCAGCAACTCCACTTCACACTTTATAACTCCACCTCAAACACCGAGCACCGTCCAATTTACATTATAATTAGTTATACTTTATCCTCACAATCTTGATTTTTAACTCTGTTGAAACGCCACTCGCCCATATATACATTATGAGCACCATCAACATTAACTTTCGCCCAACCAACGCAGATAAACGCCATTCTCGCCCTTCGCCTCTCCGAGGCTCGACAGGAGGACACACACCCTCTCTACTTTTAATCCATATTAGGTATTTAAGATTTGATCTAATAAGAAATATCGTACCTTTCAAGCCATGGGAGCATGTTACCGCAGCTCTCGTAACAGCTGAAACTCGATTTGCATTATGCTAAATTAATTAATTATAGGTAAAGGAGAAAGGTAGGGATATATTCGTCATTTACAAAACCGCCATCACAAGCAACAATATTTACATGCAAAATATTATCATTTGATACTAAGTCACTAAGTCCCGCACGTTTATTTTTGCAAGTCGCTGCATATTATACAATACTAATTGGGTTTAATGTAGGACAGTTACGTTTTACGCAGCCTCCGCAAATCCGACTTGCAAGTTCCCGTAGTCGAATACTGTATGGAACTGCCCCATAAAGACGTCGCCAAGGATCCTGAATATCGATTGAATGAAAATATTAGTATGATTTCACGGATATTTCACCAGACGGAATAATCAAAGTATTATTTATCCATGGATTGTATGTATATGTGGTCAAGTACATAAAGAATACCAGAGTGGTCCGGAAGGTGGTGGTACATCGAGAGCAGTGAATCCACTAATGCATTGAGCTACCTCTCCCTCACCAACTTTCAGGACATACTGAATTCCCGTCACCAGAAAGGAAAGGAGGTTGAATTGGTGAACACCAACATGCCATTGCAGCCAAATCAGCATCGAAGGTAAAAGACCGAAAACAGATTTGGCATAATACATCATACCTGCTCAGGGGTAAGCTCAAATATCTTTCCACCAATTGTGAAGGAGACACTAGGCATAGAAGACAGACCGTCGCAATCAACAACTGATTCTCCCATCGGACTAGGCAACCGATCACAGAGCTGCAATTATCAATTTCGGGAAAAAAAAGTAAGCCCTAGTTAAACTTGCCAGAATTTACAAATGTTTGAACAAGGGGTTGCTTCTTCACCTGATTGACTTAATCGAGTACATGCTCCTGAGTCTGGTTCTGCTTAAGCTGGTTCTGCGCCCATATAACTGCCATCTCACAGACGGAACACAATGCATCACTGAGAATGCCAGTCTCTTTTCCGGCAGTATCATTCACAACACTTTCAATTCCCGTACTGAACAAGATACAATTTACAAAAATTAATTAACAAAACATGTTCTTTCAGAGATACATACTAATATTTCTAAGCCAGCTAACTGATTCTAGTTAAAGCGACATTTTCACTCGACATATAAAGATTTGTGTCTAACCTTACACCTCGAGTTCCATCAAATGTGCACAAACCTATTTGTGAGCAAATGTTCATCGGTTGGTCCTGTCAATGCAGAATAATAAATACTCTCAATTAGGCAGTTGACCAAGAAACTATCAGAATCTTATTCTAACCATCCCCGGATAACACATAGCTGAAACTACCAAAACCTTATTCTAGCCATCCCCGGATACCACTTAGCCGCAACACAATCATCACAAGTTTAAACAGATCATATACCTTTGATAATAGCATGTCGATTATCGTTTCTCCATATTCTGAAACTAGAACCTTGCATTCTTGACTTACAACCCCTGATGCACCAATAGCATGATTGACTTGAGCAATAATAGCCTGAAAGCATAGCATAAGAAACCAAATCACCAGGAAACACCCGACTAAATAGCCAATCCATGCATTATGTTTATAGTGCATATAGAGAATTGTTTGGAGAAAGAAAAGGGTTGTAGCTGCATGCTTAGAAGCGTTAGTTATAACAGCCACGGATTAATGATAAATCGAATGTTTCCGCGAAAAACCATCACCAGAAAGGTCAAAACGTGGTTACCCCAACCTTGCTACAAAACCACAGCTAAACAAACATGTATGTTCACGTAATGTACACAAAAACGTACAAACCGTAGGGCCAGTCAACAAGGAAGTTCCGGAATCAACAATAGCACTGCAGCCACCGGCACAAAGTCCTGAAAAAAGTCAAAGAAAGTAAGGAACCAATAGGGTGAAGCAGGTATTCAAACATCTTCGCAAGACAATTTTTACAGTTGCTCACCAGTTGTTTGGTCACCAATCAGGACGTCACCCATATCAAACTGCAAACTCAAAGACACAGTAGCATTACTGAAATGAATATATGACATCAAACATTCTACAAAATACAAGTAAACATTAGAATTCTAACCTGCCAGTATCCTTTCCTTGTTACAGGGACATAAGTGTGGTTACCCTTGTAATGTGTTGGATCCATCCCACCAAAAACCAATTCTCCGCCTAAATCATCCTCAGGTTGCGGTTAAGCCAAAATGAGAAAACTGGTTCCTTAACAAGACCTTGATTGACCATATTGTACCAGTAGTACTTACAGAATCAATACTATGCAATATCATTTGCATCATTAATTCTTACACCATAAACATCTTATGCCAATAAACTGATTCCAACAAAGCATAACGGCACCTAAAAATATAGAAGGTGCTATTTCATACCACACAGGCACTGCATTTCCAACTGAAATCTCTTTAAATCCAAGTCCAAGTATACCATCAAACTTGGCAACCAAAAATGTTATGCCAGGTTCCTTTGTTGCCTCAATAAATTCCTAAACAGATAGAGAAGAAAAAGTAACATTTCAAAAACATATACCATCAACAATAGAGTGCCACTGAATTACAGCTTAAACACTCGTAACAATAATTTACTAAGCATACCTGATTTTTAACCACAAGATCACCAACTGTTACATGGTCCTCACTAAAGAATCCAGAAATAGCTCCAGTGCCATATTGTATATCCGCTCGTTTACCTGCAATTACTCATTAAAAAGAAAGAACATCGGCTTCATTATCCTCACTTTGATTCAAATAAACAAGGATTAAGTGTAATATCCTTATTGTCATCCTTCCAAAGTTTCTCCACTCAAAAACACAACAGACCTAATTGTGCATAACAAACACATGAGAATTTTTATTTGTACTTTTTTAAAAAATCAGCCAAAATATTATAAAAGTAAAAAGAACATATAACATCCCAATGCAACTACTGCATCTGTTCTAAACGGCATTTTTAGGTTGAGCAAAAGAAAACAACCAGTTTATAAGTGGATTTCACAGGAAAGCTTGAATGGAATAAGATACAAAAACAAACCATTAGCCTTGTAGGTACGTGAACGGCCTGATTTATATCTTGGATGTAAATAGCACGCTATCTGCGCCCAGACAACAACATGAAAGAAATATTCCAAATCACATGTCCACTTTTAAGCACTCGGATGTCAAATTGAGAAATAGAACTCACCGAGAAATAACATTTAGACGAAGGTACCCACAAATTCGAACTACCGGTGTCAAATATCACAGTAAATTTTTGTGGAGGAGTGCCAATACCAATCTCACCAAAGTACTGAGCATCCAGGTAGTTCTTTAGTGCCACAATATCAATGTCTTCTGGTTCCCCCAAGTTCCCATGAAGACCATACTTTTTAATAGAAGCTTTCAATGCCTCTCCCTCTCTGGAATCAAGGTGGGCAACCAACCGATTGTTTCGGTCAATCTCCATCTTTTTGAGTCCAATTCTGATCAATCGGTTATTAGGTGCGGAGAAGACGATAGGAAACAGAAGAAGAAAAAGAAAAAGAGTGACAGTAGTAGTTTTGATTATCGTCTCCATTCTGATAACTTCAACTCTGCAATTGAAAGTCAACAAACAGAGATTTTAGTCGGATATGATAAGAACTCAAAATGGATAGGTTCAAAACTACAATACAAATGCACAACTAGAAATAATACAACTGGAAAAATTACTTTCACATGAAAATTATAGCACACCAGCCACATTTTTCCTACATAATGATAAAAGGATCTCTAGTTCACCTATGCCTAAACATCTATTCAGATCGGTTGCTATGTAAAGTTCTCTTCCCGAAATGTAAATAGATAGGCTCAATTTTTTGTGACAACATCAAGCCCATCCCAATTCGTTACATCTTTGTCTGCGGAGAAAACACTACACTGGACATAGACACACACACACATAAATAGATAAACAAATATATAAACAATCTACAACCTAAAAAGATACTATTATTATGGTTAAAGTAATTTGATTGAAGCTAAGAGAAATCTTATTTAAAGTCAAATAATAGCTCTACACTTCAATTAGTTGAAATTCAGTATAAACAATTTTTGGTCAAAGTAATTTGATAAAAATCTAAGAGAAATCTGACTTGAAGTAAAAGCACTAGCTCTACAATTCAAGTAATTGATACACGGTAACAACAATTTTTGACCAGGTTCCAAATACCGAAGAGATCCCACCGTTTCATATTTTGTTGCCGGAGAAAAGGGTGGAAATTAATCTATCTTATTAGAATTTCAAAACAACAACGCTAACTTAATTCAGCTAAACATTGAAATCCAAGAGATTTCCATTAAAGTCAATTAGTTCACTTTCACTTTTCTCAGGTTCTAAACACACCCAAGAAAAAACAAAATACAGTATCTCATCAAACAAACATAAAACACTGCAAAAAAAAAATGACTACAAATTTGAGCAGAGAACCTCAAGAGTTTCAGAGTCCTGAAAATTCAAAACCAATATTAATCAAAGCCAAACAGGGAAATCTTTTAATTTAATTTTTACATGAAACTTCACTTCCTAAGATCACTTAAAACAGAAAACACTACAATAATGACTAGAGACGTAAACAGTAACCTGAACTTCAAAAATTGCACGGTCAGCTCAAAAGTCAAAACAAAAATTAATTGAAGTCAGATAGAAAAAATCATTTAATTTATTTTCCTGAAATTTCAGTTTCTAAGATCACATACTCCAAAAAATTTACAGAAGAACAAGAGTGATAAATTACACGAATAATTAAGAATTAAATAAAAAAATGCTGTTGGATTAAAATTTAATAATAGTGGGCACATATGTAGAATGTACGTTGCTATTATAAAGTTTAACACGTAATTAAGTGACCAATTATGTTACACGTGTTATAAGTACTAAATTGTTATGGAATTAAAAGTGTAGATACCATAAGTTATATTTATAACTCAATGAGGGGCAGAGTTGTAAATATTAACAAACTGTTTTAATTCAGTTTATATAAAGGGTAGTGGTCCTGAGATATAGGTTAACTTGCATATCTCTTTTCCCCATTTGAGAGTTGTGTGTCAAGAGGTAATCTATCATCTTGGAAGATCAAACCCTCTGAAAAATCTCCATCAATAGATTCAGGTACGCTTCCGCAAATCTAGTTTTTTTATTCTTAATAATTTGACATATATATAGATCTTGGGTTTATATTCGTATTGAATATATTTTTGGTTCTAACAAGTGGCATCGAGCTAGGTTATGTCGAATCATTGAGATTATTTATGTATTAGGGTTTGATCTCCGATTTCCCTTATATGCGATGTTTATTTCTATGTAATCGAATTATTTCGCCTTCATTATTGTTGTGCGATTACATGTTCGCTGATTTCAGTTGATTTATTTTGTGCGATTGTTTCGCTTTCGATGATTGCTCTGCAATCAAGCCTATGAATTCATTAATTGCTTTCGATTGTTTTGCTTATATTTTGTTCTTGCCGTAATGGAGTCTTACGTTTGAAGCCATGATTTTATTTAAAAATTCAAAGCAATTTTTTGGTTATGTATTGTTGCTTTAATTTAGGTTATTAAATTATTTTTGGAATATAATTATGGCTTTAATCTTTTGTATTGCCTTTACTTTAACAATCGCATATTTAGGTTACAGTATGAAATATATATTTTATTTAAGATATATATTTAATTCGGTTGGATCAAAATTTCAGTTTTGATCATTAGGTATAAAGATAAATCTTTGGAAACAGAAAAATTCATATTTTGGCTATGTCTAATATTTTAGTGAGTTAATTGAAACACAATGTCACCAAAGTGACCGCTTCTGCGAAGATTAACTTATTTAAAATATCAATATGTTTGTGTTTTTGTAATTCATGCGTTTATTAATTGGCCCAAAGGAAAATTAATATTTGGCCGAATTTCAAATAACACCTGTGGTAATAAATGTGTGTCAATTATAAGGTAATTTATGTGTGTAATACGCTAGTCCAAAGATTAACATGTTGTTCGACATAGTTTATTGTCAATGTTTGATTGCTACAACAAGAGTACCGCTTACAGTTAATATTATTATTCAAAGACTTGATATTAATGTTGTGTTTGATATCTAGAGGAGAAGTAGTCATTATTTTGAATTTATTTATTTACTTATGAATTATTGGTGTGAGCATGCACATTTATTTATTATTCTTTTGTTCTATATTCAGCTAGTTCTTCTGCTGCCACAATATCTGCTAATGTCAATTCTATACCCATGCTTAATGGGACGAATTTCAAGGAATGGAAAATGCACTTACTGATAGTGCTTGGCTGTATGGACATAGACCTTGCATTAAGGGAAGAACAACCTGCACCTCTCACTGCGACAAGCACTCCTGATGCAAAAAGGGATTTTGAGAGGTGGGAACGTTCTAATCGCATGAGTCTGATGATCATGAAACACAGTATTCCGAAAACCTTTAGGGGTGTAGAATTTGAAGAAATTATTCAGGCTAAGGATTTCCTTGACAATATTGAGCAACGTTTTGTTAAAAACGATAAGGTTGAGATGACATCACTTCTGAATTCTTTGATGTCTATGAAGTACAAAGGTCAAGGAAATATAAGGGAGTACATTATCTAAATGTCTCATATTGCTTCAAAACTTAAGGCACTTAAGATCGAGTTTTCTGATGATTTACTCGTCCTTATGGTTTTGGTATCGCTTCCTGCACAGTTTAACCAATTTAAAATTAGTTATAACTGTCAAAGGGAGAAGTGGACTCTAAATGAGTTCATTTCTCATTGTGTTCAAGAGGAAAAAAGGTTGAAGCGTTAGAAAACTGAAAGTGTTCATTTGTCTAGTGCCTCTAAAGACAAGGGCAAGAAAAGGAAATATCAGAATGAAGCTGCTAAGGGTCAAGCTCAAAAGAAACAAGAGAATGTTCGAAATAATTGTTTCTTTTATGATAAGCCTGGACACATGAAGAAAGATTGTACCAAATATCACGCATGGCGTGCAAAGAAAGGTATGAATCTTACTTTGGTCTGTTCTGAGATTAATTTAGCTTCAGTACCTAGAAACACTTGGTGGTTAGATTCTGGTGCTACTACTCACATAAGTGTTTCTATGCAGGGTTGCCTGAGCTACCGAAAGCCGAGTGATGGTGAAAGAAACATCTTTGTGGGTGATGGAAAATCGATGGAAGTGAAAGCAATTGGGCATTTTAGGTTGTTATTAGGAATTGGTTTTTATTTGGATTTGAAAGACACTTTTATTGTTCCGTCTTTTAGGCGGAATTTAGTTTCAGTTTCTTTGTTGGACAAATTTGGTTATTATTGTTCATTTAGAAACAATCAGTTTACTTTGTCTTTAAATTCAAGTATTGTTGGAACTGATTATTTAAATGCTTATGACAACCTTTATTTGTTAGATACAATTGCATCCTATAATGAAACCTTGCATGTGGAATCACATGGTACTAAGCGAAAATTAAATAAAGAAAATTTAGCATTATTATGGCATAAACGCTTAGGTCATATATCAAAGTGTAGGATTGAGCGTATTGTGTCTAATGGTATTTTAGAGTCCTTTGACTTCACAGACTTTAATGTTTGTGTTGATTGCAACAAGGGAAAGCAGACCAAAACTAAGAGATTAGGTGCCAATCGTTCTATAGACGTCTTAAAATTAATTCATACTGATATTTGTGGGCCATTCCCTACGGCATCTTGGAATGGTCAACAATATTCATAACATTCATAGACGATTACTCACGTTATGGGTACCTATATCTTATTCATGAAAAATCTCAGTCTTTGGACGTGTTCAAATCCTATAAAGCTGAAGTTGAGAATCAACTCAACAAAAGGATTAAAAAAGTTCGATCTGATCGTGGTGGTGAGTACTACGATAGATATGATGGATCAGGTGAACAACGTTCAGGACCATTTGCAAAGTTCCTAGAGGAATGTGGTATTGTCCCCAAGTACACCATGCAGGATCACCTAGTATGAATGGTGTTCTTTGAGAGACGTAATAGGACTCTTAAGAATATGGTAAGAATATGATTGCTCATTCTACCCTACCGAGTCACTGGGAGAAGCATTAAAGACACAAAGCGTACATTCGAATAGAGTACCCACTAAAGCAGTTGAAAAGACACCTTATGAGCTTTGGGTGGGTAAAAAGCCCACTCTAAAGCATTTTCACATTTGGGGATGTCCAGCTGAAGCAAGGCCTTATAGGCCACTTGAAAAGAAATTGGACTCCAAAAAGCGAGTTAGCTACTTTATTGGTTATTCTGAGCGATCTAGGGGCTATAAATTTTATGATCCCATAATTAAGAATATTTTTGAGACGGGAACTGCAATATTTTTTGAGTATGTTGAGTTTGGAGGGAGAAATAAGGTAAGAGACATTGTCTTTGAGGAGAAATTGAGTTTTAACTCAGTTCCTACTATCACTTTTGATGATGTTCAAGTTTCTATACCGATCATCAATCAAGAAGTGAATCCGGAACCTCAACAAGACAATGTCGAACAACTTCCTCTTATTCAGGATGATTTAATTGTTCCAGAAGAATAAGCTCAATAACCTCAAGAATGAGTGCCATTAAGGAGATCCACGAGAGAAAGGAGAAATGCTATTCTGGATGATTATATTGTGTTTCTCCAAGAAAATGAGGACGACAATGGAATGATGGAAGATGATCCGATCAACTTTCTTCAGGCCATGCAAAGTATTAACTCTCAAAAGTGGATTGATGCCATGCAAGAAGAGTATAAATCCATGCAAGACAATAAAGTTTGGAAACTTGTCCCATTACCTGAAGGTGCAAAACCAATTGGTTGTAAATTGATTTTTAAAACCAAGAGGGATGCAAATGGTAATGTGGAGAGGTATAAGGCACGTCTTGTAGCTAAAGGTTATACTCAAAAAGAATACATTGACTTTTTAGAGACTTTCTCTCCGGTTTCATCGAAAGACTCATTTAGGACAATCATGACACTTGTAGCTCATTTTGATCTTGAGTTACATCAGATGGATGTTAAGACTGCGTCTCTCAATGGAGACATTGAAGAAACAATTTATATGGTGCAACCAGAAAACTTTGAGTCGGGAGACCCAAAGAATATAGTTTGCAAATTAACAAAATCCATCTATGGACTCAAACAAGCTTCTCGTCAATGGTATCACAAATTTCATCAAGTAATTGTCTCGTTCGGTTTTGAGATAAATATTGTTGATGATTGCGTGTATCACAAGTTTAGTGGGAGTAAGTACATATTATTGGTTTTATATGTCGATGACATTTTACTTGCCACGAATGATATAGGCTTACTGCACGAAACCAAAAGATTTCTATCTAAGCATTTTGAAATGAAAGATCTTGGGGATGCTTCTTTTGTTTTAGGAATTCAGATACATCGAGATCGATCTCAGGGTGGATTGTCACAAAAGAACTATATCGATAAAGTACTTAAAAGGTTTGGCATGCAAAATAGTAAACCAATAGACACCCCTGTCACTAAAGGAGACAAGTTTTGTCTTTCCCAATGCCCTAAAAGTAATCTTGAAATTCAAGAAATGCATAAGATTCCTTATACATCAGCTATTGGGAGTCTAATGTATGCTCAGGTATGTACGCGTCCGGATATTGCGTACATTGTTGGGATGTTAGGCAGATACTCAAGCAACCCTGATATGGACCATTGGAAAGCAACCAAGAGGGTTATGGGGTATATTCAGAGAACAAAAGATTATATGCTCACATACAGGAAATCAGATCATTTGGAGGTCATAGGGTATACGGATTCTGATTTTGCTGGATGCCAAGATAGCAGAAAATCTACATCAGGCTATATTTATCTATTAGCTGGTGGAGCTATATCCTGGAAAAGTGCCAAAAAAAACACTCGTAGCTTCCTCCATGGCAACAGAATTTGTAGCATGCTACGAGGCATCAAATCATGGAATATGGCTGCGAAATTTTGTCACTGGGCTGCGTATTTTGGAGAAAATAGAAAGACCACTTAAATTATTTTGTGATAATAAATCAGCAGTGTTGTATTCCAACAACAATAGGAGCTCGTCTAAGTCAAAGCACATTGACATAAAGTTTCTAATTTTGAAAGAAAGAGTGCAAAGTGGACAAATATCCATAGAACACATTGGGGCAAACTCTATGATAGCGGATCCGCTCACAAAAGGTTTATCACCCAAGGTCTTTCATGAGCATACTACTCATATGGGTGTTACATCATTTGAGGATATTATTGATTGAGTCAGAGTTTGTTATTTGTTCGCTTTATGTTTATGTTTATTTTCAGACATTTCTGTATTTGGTTATTTTCTGATCAGAAATGAAGTATTCAGTTTATTCACTCTTTTCTTATTTGGATTAGAACCTCACTTATGTTTAAAGAGGACCAGTTGGAAATAGGCATGTTCGGTTCACATTTACATGTAATTTTCATGCTACGCATTCATGATTGATCTATGTCATTTGATTATATTTGTATACGTGACCATTGATGGGTCTAGTAATGATTGATATGGCGAATGCCGCTTTGATCCTATATGGATATAATTGATTGACGAGATTGTTATAAAATACCTATTACATGATAGCAAATTTTTAAGCTCATAAGGTTGTACATTTGTCAGGAAACATATGTTGCCCAAGTGGGAGATTGTTGGATTAAAATTCAATAATAGTGGGCACATATGTATAATGTACGTTGCTATTATAAAGTTTAACACGTAATTAAGTGACCAATTATGTTACCGTGTTATAGGTACTAAATTGTCATGAAATTAAAAGTGTAGATACCATAAGTTAGATTTATAACTCAATGAGGGGCAAAGTTGTAAATATTAATAAACTGTTTTAATTCAGTTTATATAAAGGGTAGTGGTCACCGAGATATAGGTTAACTTGCATATCTCTTTTTCCCGTCTGAGAGTTGTGTGTCAAGAGGTAATCTATCGTCTTGGAAGATCAAACCCTCTGGAAAATCCCCATTAATAGATTCAGGTACGCTTCCGCAAATTTAGTTTTTTTATTCTTAATGATTTGACATATATATAGATCTTGAGTTTATATTCGTATTGAATATATTTTTGGTTCTAACAAATGCTTCTTACAGTTTCGAGGATTGATTTGTGCTAAACTTAAAACAGAAAACACTACAAAAAAAAAAAGACTAAAGAAGTAGACGGGTAACCTGAACTTGAAGAATTCCACGGTCAACTCAAGAGCCAAAACAAAAACTAATCAAAGTCAGACAGTAAATCTTTTCAATAAATATTTCCAAGAAATTTCAGCTTCTAAGATCAAATCCTCCAAATATAGCCACAAATTTTCAACAAAAAACAAACATAAAACGAAATTTTACAGAAAGATAATCGAAAGGAGATCTGATAAAAAAATTATAAAAAAGTAAACATATATTATATGAATAATTAAGAATTAAAAACAAAGCAAAGAAAATAAAAGAGAGAAAGCTTCTTACAGTTTGGATGATGATTTGAGCTGAAACAATGAAATGGAAAGTAAAGGATGAGATATTTCTTTATAGCTTCTTTCTGTGGTGTATCCGATGGCCACTCAACAGTTGCCTCGTTTTTCTTCTTTTCTCCAAGTCCAAGTGAGAGCGAAGTGTTGAATTAGCAGGCTTCTTGGAGAATCATAGACGTACACGTGTACAGTTTATACAATTTACTTTTTTTTAATTAGTGGGGATTCTTGTAGAATCATAGCCGTATAACTGTACACTCATCACCATTTTTTTTTTTAATTTTTGGGTAAATTACTCATGTTACTCAATTTTTAGTAAAATTATAAAAAATTAACTAAATTCTAAAAAGTTATAAACATTGTATTATGTAACCAAACTTATCTTGCTTTGTATGAAGGATGGAAAAGATAAACGATGAAAAACTAGTTAATCATATTATGTTAGAAATTTAGTGGTGAGAAATCATAAAAATTTAGCGAGTGTAAAATTAGCTTATCAATAAAAAAATAAAATATCTAAATTATATAATAATTTAATATTTTCAGGTATACAATGGCTTCTAACACCTCTTAGTCTATCTCTGCGCTCGTACATATAATATATATATATATAACCCTCTATAATTGGAGAAAATATTCCAACTAGCGTGCCTATTTATATAGTATATTGTAATATGCTGATAAAATATGTTCTAAATTCTTATTTACAATTTTAGAAGCAAAATATTTTGATATATGAATTGAGTTAATTTTAAAATTTAGATGGTTTTTTAGAATTTAGTGTTTATGTTCATGTTTTTTAGGTTTAAAATTTTAAATTAAAATAAATAGATTGTATAAAAAATTTCACACAGAGATGGAACTACTCTTAGGGTGAGTGTAATAGCATTTTTAGTCCCTTTTAGAAAGCGTTTTGTCACTTATAATTTTTAAATTTAAATACTTAATTGATTCTTAACTCTTTTTAATATTTCATCCTACCTCCGTCCATGTTTACACAAGTTATATGTAAAAAAGGATATAATCAATACATTGGCGGTGGAAACAAAAAAATTCTATAAGCGCCATAGTTTTAGAGTTTAGGATTAGAATTCATGGTTTAGAGGTTAGTGGTTTAGAATTTAATGCGATGGTTTAAAATTTAGTATTTAAGGTTTAAAGTTTAGAGTAATATGATTAGATGTTTAGGTTATAACTTATAAATTTTAAATACTAACCCACACCTTAAATTCTAACCTCAACCAGGGGCGAGTGTATTTAAGTACCTGGTGGGTCACGTGACCCGCCATTAATTTTTGGGGCAAACTACAACGGAGGTCATTCAATTATAGGTAATGTTATATTTGGGTCATTCAATTTTTAAAAGTTATATTTGAGTCGCTTAAATATGGGTAAGGTTACTTTTGAGTCACTCAAATATGGGTAAGGTTACATTTCGGTCACTCAATTATGGGTAAGGAATGTTACATCTGGGTCACCCTCATACTTAAAAAAAATACTGCTACAAAAATTACATGTGGGTCAATCCTCAAATGCTCGAACTTTTGATAACCTATGTCTTTAAAACTCGGAAGAACTTTTACGATATCACACTTATCTCTTTAAACGTTCTATTTTAACAAGAAAAAAATGGTTGATCTTGAATTTCTCTACTCATCCCTTTATCAATTCAACTTTATTGTCACTTTTATCAATCGGGGATTGTTATTATTTTTTAATTCTTTTTTCAATTAGAGAGATTTCTTAAAAAATGTATTTTATGCTTATTTAGTCTGTTGTAGTCAAATTGATTGTCTGGAGGGATTCGAAGTCTTAAATCTCTAAATAAGGTAAATAGGTGAACCACCAAACTTAAATTCATGGATCTGCCCTTGACCACAACCCACCAATTCTGAATCATTAAATCTAAACCCCTAAGCTCTAAACATAAAATCTAACCATAAACCCTAAAATTAAGATACATAATTATTTTTATTTTCACAACTTGTTTATGAAATAATTATCATAAAAATTCTTTTCAATAATCGGTTTCAAATCAGTGCGCAGACATGAATTGCTGTCGTAGTATTTCCTTGATGGGACACAATATTCTATGCAATTGCCTCAGCCCTCACGTAGGGACGATTCGAACTGACGAAATGATGCAGAGAAAAACTGGATACACGAGGGCAAAGGTTGAACAACATCTTAAAGCCATCGTACATGGAAGATTTAGCCACGTATTTTTTTTCCTTTGATACAGTATTTAAATTCAAGATTTAGTCACACTCTTAAATCAAAGGTTCAAGGTTCAATTCTACGTCTTCCTTTAAGTTAAGATTACTTTTAAAAATTGCTCCCCAAAAGTAAAATATTTTGATTCTATTGTTGATCGAATTAGACTCAATCGATAATGTAATGTCATATTTTAAATTAATGTCATACTCAATCCGTCTCATTAATTTTGTCTTTCATTGATTTTTTAAAATTTAAATTTTTTTAAATGTTGACCATGATTATTTTAAATATTTTAAATTAAATTTTATAAAATATATATTTTAAAACTACTTGAATGAAGATTTATAAAATATATTTTTTCAAATTTTATCAATAATAATTTTTAAATAATAATAGGTCAAAGTTAAAAAATGGCAAAAAAATCAACAAGAGACAAATTTAATGGGATAGAGAAAGTACCATTTAGTCAAACTCGTTTTACCATCTATAAAATTGGACGATCTCATGTCCTCTTATATGTTGCAATAGTAATTAGAATAAACAAAACTTGAAAAAAAACAATTTTTTTCGATTCAGCAAAACAATGTAACACCCCGATCCGGATCTGAAGTATTACATTCGGGTTTCCTAAAACCAACCTATCAATTTTTTCATTTAAATAATTACTTTGACCTTTTCAAAACATCTATTTCCATAAATCCACATAATTAAATAACATTAAAAGATTTTACAAAATAGGAGCTTCAATTTAAATACACCGCTAACCAAAGAGTTACAGACTCGACAGTGGTAAGGTTCTATGAATACAATAAGTCCAAACAAAAACATCAAGTACTGTACTCTAAAGCTGACGTGATGTTGGGAAATCCCTTTCGATGTGCTCCTCTAAAAAAACTGTCAGCCTACGCACGAAAAAAACACAATTCTGCACGCTGAGCTAACAAAGCTTAGTGGTACATTTCTACTATACCGCAATTCATGAATATCATAAAACAAGCATACATGATAATATAATTAAGAGTGCACAGAAAGGCTTCTCAATATTAAGGACCATCTTCTAGCTTACCCTAGCTAGAGTTCACAAATATGTCTCAAGGCACCATTAAAAAAATAAGAAGTCTCACATGCCATCCCAGGCTTACCATACTCGAGGTCACACAGCCCATCGAGTTTACTCTAGCTCACACAACCTATCGAGTTTATGCATTCCATACCCTGATCACATAGCCCAAGGGTAATATAGCTAACATCAAATATCCACACAATAACATAAATAACATGCATTCCCTAAACAATGACCAACAAAGCCCTACATTACCCATGCTCACACAGTCGTCGAATTACCCGTAATCACATAGCCGTTGGGTTACTAGACCATATTCGAATCACCATAGCCACAGATACGTCCTGGACATACTTGGATCACAATAGCCACAAGCAGTCACTTCCTGAGATCACATAGCCTATCAGGTTACTTGAGCTCACATAGCCCATCGAGTTTATGTTTTCCTTATCTAATTCACTATAGTCACAGATAGGTTTCTAGCCGCAACCAAATCACATAGCCCGTGGATACGTCAGATGTACTCGATCACACAGCTGAAGTACACATCCCCTTATACAAGTGACATTGCACTGACTCTAGGACATCTGAATTCCTTTTTCTATAGTACATAAGATAACATATACTCTCCGAGCATCCATACATATCACTAAGAGGTCAAAACATCAAGTCAAACCATTACAAATGCCCTGAGGCATATTTTCATTCATTATAATTATTAATTCATATATCTATAACCCTCTTACATTATTTTTCAATAGATTATTCAACTAATTAAAGCAACTCAAACATGTAGGCGTCCATTCAGCACGCAACAAGGACCATAAACATATATCACCAAACGATCCATCAAGGATTTTCTATAGGTACTAATACAAACAATTTGCTCAATAATTACTAAGTCATTAGCCAATTATTTCATATGAGGGTTATTAATCTCGATTTCTCAGTTTTATAATTTATTTTATACCTTTAGAGACCCATTGGACCCTTTACCTAGAATTATAGAGCCCCCAAACGCAAACTCATTTTTTTGGGTAGATTACTCTGCGAGTACCGATACTCTTATATGGGTATCGGTACGCATCTCTAGGTACTCGTACTTCTCCCCGAGTATTGATACTCAAATTAAGTTTAAAAGAATTTGGTCAATGTTCAGTACCGATACGCTAACCTCTATTTTGGTACCCAATACTGGTACGCGAAACCCCGTACCAATCTTTCAGCCGTACTGGTACTCCTATAAATGCTTACCGGTACACGAAAGCCTTCATCAAGCAATAGAACAGTAGTACTGATACACCTCTAGCATACTAGTACGTAAAAATGCTACTGAAATTCCCATCAAGCATGGGGTACCGATACGCGACCTACTGTACCGGTATGCCCCTCACATAACCCCCTCTTTCATACAAAGGCGTACCAATACAGACCATCTTGTACCGGTATGCGAGCGCAGATTTCAAAATCTAGAGCTCAAGATTTCATAATCCCAGCTCTTAACCTAAATGGTTAAGCCCCAAAACGGTTATATATGTTATTTAAGGTATATTAGGTGGTTTGCTACCAATTTTACACATTAACAACACTTAATTTTTGATTTTCCATTAAAGGGGGTTTAAAGCTTCTAAAACCTAAACTTTGCAACCCAAAACCATAAATTACACAAAGCAATCATTTTAGGATCCTCATGAAATAAATGAGCCAGAAATGTACTGACCTTAAAGCAATAATTCCTGGAATGAAGCTCTCCTCAAGCTTTTGCCACCTCTCTTCTTTGCTCAAAGCTTCAATTTCAACCTCCACCAACTTTGGGGATATCCACCTTGAATGATAGATCCTTCCTTGCTGAATAAAATTCCCTTGATAACAAATTCGAGATTCTTCTCAATAAATTCCAAGATTCTAACTTTTTTCCTTTGAGTTGAGTGGTTGTTTGAAGGTGAGGAAGATGATAAGCTATGAGGGACAAAAAACTGACTTCACCCACTTCGCTTTTTGCAGGAGAAATAAAAGGCATCAGCCTTTGTCCAACTTTTAGGGAAATTACTCTATGCCCTTCATTAAAATCTTTCTCATCCAAACTCAACCCAATATCCAAGCCCAACATCACATGAAAGCCCACTAAACTCTTATAGAACTCAATGCGGCCTAATATCTTGGCCTGGCAAATTTTGAACATCCAACTCGATGTGTCAGTCTAAAACCCGGGTCAACGCCCATTGTTAACTCAAAAATACAGGTTGTTACAACTCTCCCCTCCTCCAAGAAATTTTGTCCTTGAAATTTAAACAGATGGAGGAGATGAAACCAAAATAGATCCAATCATTTCGCCATTCAAACAAGATCACCTTGATTAGGAAGAGTTCTCCATCAACCTACCTTAATCGAAACCATAACACTGAACCACTTGTTCTCAACACATCACTCAAAAATTTTAACGACCTAATCACCATAACCATCAGCACTTACAACGAACCTTAAAGTAGGGCAACAAACCAACTTCAAGCTATATTGTCCAAACATCAATCTAAGGAACTCAACTTCGATAAGTTCTACCTCGGATAATAATTTTTTCTACTAGCATCTGCTATTCGAAACCCTAAACTTAGACCTCATCTATGTCTAAAATGGTGTACCACTTCCACAATACATTGTCAGGAACACATCATATCTAACAACCATACCTCAGTTAAACATTAAAGAACATGCGAAACTTTGACAACCGAACCTTATCATCAATCTACCTTGAACTAACGAATTTTCTCCAGACTTGACCCATTAAGACGAGACATAAAATTTCACTTTGTTCG
This sequence comes from Hibiscus mutabilis, assembly GCA_019671005.1. Classification (NCBI taxonomy): domain Eukaryota; kingdom Viridiplantae; phylum Streptophyta; class Magnoliopsida; order Malvales; family Malvaceae; genus Hibiscus; species Hibiscus mutabilis. The sequence goes on from CM033756.1 coordinate 7,570,707, forward strand.
AACTTGCCTCCTACACGAACAAAAACTACTTACGATTCATAAAATTTCCATTATTTGAACTACTTGATTTTGAAAAATATCTGTTGTCATATACTAACTCCCACAAGAAGCCAAAACTAACCAATCTATCCTCAAAGGCCTAACCATCTTCTTCCAACCACCCACTCAGTCCCAACAATCAAACGTGCGGAACCATTAATTCTTAGAGATTTCCAAAAGATTCTTCCGACAACATTTTCTTACAACACAAACATCTGGTTACTCACAACATAGCCGTTAATCCCATATTTCTGTTGCGCTACTCTGATAAGTTTTACATTGCTTGCCTTACCTGAATAAAGCTCACCATGCACTGGGTAGAGCAACCCCCAACTCCATAGAATCTAGATCAAAATGTGTACTTGCTAGACCATATATCTTTACGATTTGCCCTCAAAAGCTCTATCCAACGACTCCACCATGCTTATCATAACCTTTATTTACCTTCACACGGTATCTTTACTTTAAACAAAAACAAAGGACCCTCACAACTTTACAACTAATTACGAGGCTATCGTTCACAGGAACCAAGCAATAGTCTTTTACCGTTACACCTTGGCTCAATACATCTAAAGCTGCTACACGAGCCACCTCAACACAAGTACGCTCTAAAACGAGACACTTGGCAACGACACCCGCATGGTCATTTGCACAAGTAAGTCCCCCAACAAAAAGTTCGTTAGGTGTCATATTACAAAGCAACAAACACTAATCGAACTCAACCTTACCCTTATCACAGTTCTAAACCATGATTAAACAGTAAGATTACTCATTCACCGAGGGCAACTCTATACCCCCAAAATGTCCACAACTTTAAGGCCTAGAATTTTCTGCTTTGCGTCCACAATGCAAGCTAAGAACATCATACAACATTTAGACATTCCCTAAGCCAACCCCTATGGAGCACAACATTCACCTTCGAGGGGTAAAGATTCTACACATCTAACACTAACAACCAAATTCAAACAATCTGAAACTTTATAATTTCTCCCTCACAACTCATGACATACTTTGTACTCTCAACAACCATCTACGGTAAAAAGTTATCTAACAGAAGATGCAATTCTAATTACCATCTAAAGCAACAACAAACCCAAGATTAACCAAGATACACATTCACAAGAGCCAACCCATTACGCATCCGAAGAGTTAAACGGCTATCAAATAACAACTTGAACCAAAATAGAACTTAATTACCTGACATATCCTCGACTATAAAGTTGTCATCCCTAGTTTGAATAACAGACTGTCTAGCAATGCCTCGCACGTTAACCCTAGTAGTGGATCTCATATGACCTCCACCTCGATGATATGACGGTGCCCTAGCACTGCTTTTAGCAAAACTCTAATCATGTCAGGAAGTAGCTAACATCTAAGACTGAGCTGGTGTATCTTCATCTATAACTGGGCAGTCTTTTTCTGTATGTCATGGTGTCTAACACCTATAGCAAACCCCCGAAGCAAAAATCACACTTTAAAGTCATATTAACCGCAATACTTACATGCTGTGAAAGCGATGCTCCAACTGAACCATCAATACTCTCTTCTAGAGTAGAAATCAAAGAGCCCTTATGAACCCTCGATCTAGATCCTGAGCTGACCCTCGATAATTGGTCTAAAGTAACTCTCTTCGAACCCCTCGAAGCACAAAACCTCTCATGCAGAAAAGGGAGTAGGACCTGTGATGTCCTGGGTCTCCACATCATAGCCTCTCAAATCCCCCATCTTGCTTGGTGTCATATCATGAAGCAACTCTAGTGCCTTCGCACTATTAGCTAGTTCTGAAAGTATCCCAAGTGAACCCGCTATCACGTGCACCAGAAGCTCAACCCTTAACCTTGTTTGAACCTTTTGTACCTCAATTCTTCTGTCGTAATTAACTTTGGGGTATAACGGCCCAAACATACGAATTCTTGCTCATAAGCAAACACCATCTGATCTCTTTGAACCAAATACAGTAATCGGTCCCTCATCTCATCCATATATACCTCACTGATATATTTTTTTTCAGAATTCATCCAAGAAGATATTCCATGTAGGGAATGTAAGCTGTAGACCCAACTCAACGGTTTTTCACCACTCATGTGCGTTGCCCATGAGAAGGGAAATAATGCAATCAATATCGTCTTTTGGGATTTTCTTCATCTATCTCAATATTCTATGTGTGTCACGCAACCACTGATCAACCTTGATTGGGTCATCCTTACATAAGCCCTCAAAATTTTTAGGCCTAAAACGGTGAAGCCTCTCTACAGGGGTCTTGCGAGACATCTCAGATTGCATCAGGATAACTTGTACTACGTGCAAAAGGGCAGAGGTAAGATCACGGAAGTGACTCACCCCTCCATTACCAGTTTCCTCTTTCATCAACTCTTTTTCTAAAATACATTCAGTTTTTTTTAGAATTCCAGTATTGTAAAGTACAACTCAACTTTAGGGACTTGTATTCACTAGACACCTTACTACGACCTCTGACTACCCCGGGTTTTTTTATAAAATGACTAAACCTAAGCTCTGATACCACTAAATGTAACACCCCGATCCCAATTTAGATTTGGAGTATTACATTCGGGTTTCTTAAAATAGACCCATCAATTTTTTATTTAAATCATTACTTTGACCTTTTCAAAATATCCATTTCCATAAATCCACATAATTAAATAACTTTAAAAGAGTTTACAAAATAGAAGCTCCAATTTAAATACACCGTTGAGCAAATAATAGAAATTTAAAAGAGTTACAGACTCGACAGTGGTAAGGTTCTATGAATACAAAAAGTCCAAACTAAAATATCAAGTAATGTACTCTAAAGTTGGCATGATGTTGGAAAATTCCCTTTGATATGCTTCTCCAAAAGAAACCTGTCAACCTACGCACGGAAAACCACAATTCCACACGCTGAGCTAACAAAGCTCAGTGGTACATTTTTACTATACCGCAATTCATGAATATCATAAAACAAGCATGCATGATAATATAATTAAGAGTGCACAGAAAGACCTCTCAATATTAAGGATCATCTTCTAGCCTACCCTAGCGTAGGGGTGTGTATAATTAACCGTAACAGTTAATCGTAACCGTTAACCAGTATAACTGTTACATTTTACAGGTTAATTAACCGAACCGTTAAAGTTAAACGGTTTCGGTTAACTGAACCGTTAAAAATGATGATTAATGGTTACAGTTACAATTTTTAACTAATTGTTAACCTATAGGTTAACCGTTATTAAATTATATATATATATTTAAAATATAAAATAACTTTTAAAAAATTAACTCACAGATACAAATATACCCTTTTTTTAATTCTAAACCCTATTTCTAAAGTGGAGGTTTCATTTACCTTATAATTATTATATGTTAGTTAAAGATTTGTCTTTAAAACTTTAATGGTGGTTTTTATGTCTTGAACTTTGATGGTGTATTGCTACAATGTTATTGTTATGTGCTGCAAACTTTTTAAACTTTAAACTTTAAAATATTATGAAGCTTGTGTGTTTTGTCTTGTGTTGAAACTTTATAGTATGTAAGTATTTTTTTAACTATGGCGTAAGTGATTAGAATATCTGTACTTAAGTATTTTTATGAATATTTTAATATAATATTTATAGAAAAGATAATTATATTATCCTCTAAAAATAGTTAAGATGTGGGAAAAATTGTAATAGGTTACAGGTTAACCTTTAACCGAACCGTCGGTTAACCGCATCTTAACGGTTAGCCGCGTCTTAATAGTTAACCATTTCTTAATGGTTAGGTTATGGTTAGCAAAATTCAATAACTGTTATAACAGTTAACTGACCGTTTAGGCTAAACGGTAGGTTAACCTATCATGAACACCCCTACCCTAGCTAGAGTTCATAAATATGTCTCAAGGCACCATTAAAAAATATAAGAAGTCTCACATGCCATCCCAGGCTTACCATACTCGAGATCACACAGCTCATCGAGTTTACCCGAGCTCACACAACATATCGAGTTTATGAATTCCATACCCTGATCACATAGCCCAAGGGTAATATAGCCAATATCCAATATCCACACATCAACATAAATAACATGCATTCCCTAAACAATGACCAATGAAGCCTTACATTACTCGTGCTCACACAGCCGTCGGGTTTCCTGTGATCACATAGCCGTCAGGTTAATGGACCATATTCGGATCACCATAGCCGCAGATATGTCTTGGACGTACTTGGATCACAATAGCCACAAGCAGCCCCTTCCTAAGGTCACATAACCTATCAGTTTACTCGAGCTCACAAAGCCTATCGAGTTTATATTTTTCTTATCCGGTTCACTATAGCCACGAATAGGTTTCTAACCGCACTCAAATCATATAGCACGTGAATTCGAAGCCTTAAACCTCTAAATAAGGTAAATAGGTAAACCACCAAACTTAAATTTCTCAATCAAATTGATTGTGTAACGACTCATATTTCTCGAGTCAATAATGGATGTTGACCCGGGTCTTAGACCATACATTAAGTCGAATGTTTGGGTTATGTTGGGACTTGTTGTTGGGCTTCATGGGCTTCTACGTGTTGTTGGGCTTGTTTAGGGGTTTTGGGCTTGGCTTAGGATGAGTTTTGAGGAATGGTATTATGGTAAAATCATAAATGAGAAGACAAAGGTTGATGGCATTGGTTATTTTCTGCAGAGAAAAAAAAGGAAAGGTGAAGTCGCCTTGTCTCCATCTCCCTCCTTATCTCTTTCCTCTTTAAACTCTCTTCCCAAACACAAAGAAAAGATAGAAACTTGTTATGGTGGAGTGTGAATCTCGGACTGGTCATCAAAGAAGAGTCTATCAGTATCAAAAGATCTTCATTTCGAGCCAAGCATCATTGGAATTGGTAGAGGTTGAGTTTGGAAGCTTGGACCAAGAAGAAGGGTGGTAAGAGCTTGGTGGGAGCTTAATTTCAGTTTTTGTTGTTGAGGTCAGTACATCTCTGACTCCTTTATTTTATGAGCATCATAAGATGATTGCTTGGCTTGGTTTTATAGTTTTGGGTTGTATAGTTGAGGTTTTAGAAGCTTAAACCCTCTAATGGTAAATCACGTTTTAGGTGTTGATAATGGGTAAAATTGGTAGAAAACTACCATAATAATCTCAATAACTTGTAGGATCATTTTGGGACTTAACCATGTAAGTTAAGGGTTTTGAATTGAGGAAATCTCGAGCTCTAGATTTTGAAATCTGGGCTCGTGTACCGATACAGGGTGGTAGCGTATCGGTACGCCTTCGTTATAAGGAAGACGAATTGTGAATGTCGTACTGGTACGCCTTCTCGTGTATCGGTACCCTTTGCTTGATAAGGATTTTAGTAACACTTTGGCGTATGATAAGTGTTCAAAAGTACTATTTTTCTTACCCTTTTTACTCATATTATTGTTAGACTTAGGCTCATATTAGTTGCATAGTTAGCCATTCATGCATTAATCCATGTTTCCTTCAATCGTTGAGCTTGATTACATAACTTGGTGATTTTTGTGAAATAGATGCAAAATTATAATAAAGAATTATATTCTTTAAAGATAATTTAATTCCAACTCAAACTCCTCCTCAAAGAAGGACTTTGGCCTAGCCCTATAAATATCAAGGAGATTTCGACAATTCAAGGGGGAGAGCAAGAAGGA